>JARQOC010000009.1:77923262-78019477 GCA_033576535.1 Allobates femoralis
GGTTAAAGGCAAAGGAATAACCCGGTCTGTATAATAGGATTGTAATTAATGTTGACCAATTTATTAAAAAGCGCACACCTGTTATTAAATTTGAGACATTTTAGACTGTCGTGGGAAAAAAGAAGAAAAGAATAAAAAAAAAAGATACTACGAAAAATGTAAAAAAAAAAAGAAAATGATGAATATTGTAAAGTTTATTAAAAAGGTAGTCCACTGCTTAGACAATGATGGCCTATCCTTAGCATACTGTAGGTCATCAATGTCTGATTGGCCAGGATCTGACACCCAGTACTCACCGATCAGCTGTTCTCGGCACTGGTGGTGGCCAAAAGTGCTCAATTCCGGAGCTACTCCGTGTTCTGATAGTGGTTGTGTCGAGCCCCAGGCCCTGGGGTACTTGGGTATTAGGCTCGGTGGGTGTTTCACGGGAATGTCACGGGTGGCAGCGCCTGAGCCCGTGGCCTTGGTGACACTTCAATAAGGGGTTATGTACAGGGGATAAGAGTTAGTTGTTGTCTCGTGACGCCACCTGTGGTACCTGGTGATGGGTCACCAGCGCTGCCACAGTCCTCCAGAGGGCGATGGTATTGCGGAAAGGGTAGTAAAGCTCCCTAGAGGTGGAGCTGGTCCTTCGGGCAGCGTTCCTGTAAGCAAACAGGTTGAATTCTTCAGCACAAAGACACGGAGGCAAAGTCAGTCTCCCGGGTATTTTACTGTAAACAGTCATCAGCATACAAGTTCACAGTTCAGCAAAAGTTGTTAAGAAACAGGTAGCTCTACGGGTGGCTGCAAGTGGATGCCAGGTGGTATGGTGGTTCCCGTGGTATGCCTTAGTTGACGAATCCGTGTCCTTTCTTTCCTGCCTAGGATCAGTCTATACCCAATGGCTCTTTGAAGGTAGACTTGGGGCTCCCCTCCCTCGTGGTGAGGAAGCAGGCAGACCGCTCCGTCTGGCAGGGTGCCGCAGCCGGTGAACAGACCGCAGCAGCCGCTTGACAACTTCAGAGATGGACTCTGGCCGTTTCCTCGGGTCCAGCGTTCCCGTGGTGGACTGGGGAATTCCCTGGAGTATGGTCTCTCCACGCTGGGGTTCCCCCTTTCTCTCTAGGGACCAGACTCCCATCAGGCACCCTCTCTCAGGACCCCCTCAGGATCCTCTCTCATCTTCCCTCCGGATCAGCGTAGAGCTGTCCGGGTTAACCTTCCGCCTCGTTCCACACTCCTCCTCGACTCCTCTCCAACTCCAACAACTCCCTCCACTAACTAACTTCTACTCCCCCTAGAGGTAAATATATCTCCCTCCCAGGAGTAATCTCCCACTCCTATTCTAATGTGGGAGTGCAGGAATGGGTCCCACCCACCAGCCTAGTATCCACCTGTAGCTGGGGAAAATGACACCACTTTTATGGGTGCAACACCCCACTGTGACACTTGACCATGTGGGGCGCCACAGTTGCGGACGGGACTGCACATCTACCTCCTATTGATTTGAATAACAGGTGGATGTTCAGTATCGGTCGCTGCCACTATCAGAAGAGGAATCAGCTCCGAACTGAACACTTACAGTCTCCTGCTGCCGCCGGCACTGAAAACACCTGATCAGCTGGGGTGCTGGGTGTCAGACCCCAACTGATCAGACATTGATGACTGTAACACTGTGTCCCTCCCCCAGCCTGTGTTCATGTTCTCTTTGTAATGTAACTTGTTTTAGTGTTTCCTGTCCTGCATCTAGTGGGGGAATCTGCCTTTGTTACTCTCTGAATGGGGTGACTCCAATTCATAAACATGTAGACAGGATGGTGCCTGGACCTTCTAGAAACCTTGACCTGTTGCCAAATGTTCAAAAGTGAGTGTGAACCCTTCCCCCATACAGGTGCTGATCTAAGGAGAGAGAACAAGAGACAAATGCTTTGTCAATTGTGTGGTGACTTTCTAAGGACTGGGATCTGAGGCTGCAGCAAGATCCTGGTGCCTGCGTGTGGATTGATAGAAGCTGCCATGTGGTATTGGGTTGTGTCCCTCACCTGCTGGATCTAGCGAACTCATCCAAGGACTATTTCTGCCTTTTTCCCGGCATCGGATTACCAGGTGGCACCGCTGGACTTGTTTCTGCTGTTATGGACTCATTGTGGACTTTAAGTAACCATATTCATATTTAATGTTCTATGCTCCCTGCCCCAATAAAACTCTTTGGACTGATCGTCGGCCTGAAGTCCCTTCCTGCTCTATCACACACACCCAATCACAATGATCACACAATGGACACAGACCAAAAAGGGTCACTGCTCAAGAACAATATATTGGCCCTTTGCAGCTCAAGAGCTCTTAGAAATGTAAAATTGTATCAGCTTTGGTGCTAGAAATAAGACCCCTTACCTCTTGCACAAGTTGCACCAATGGTATGTCCGCCTCATTGATGACCTCTCCTAAGGATAACTCATCATTGTCTAAGTAGTGGGCAACCTCTTTAATAACAGGTGTGTACTTTTTAATTAATCTTTGCAATACATCTTTCTTTACTTTTACATTTTGTTAGTATCTAGTTTTTTTTATTATTATTTTTCTGTATTCCTACTTTTTTTCTAGGACAGTCTAAAATGGCCCAAATTATCAATGTCTAAATAATGGACAACCTCTTTAAATTTGGGACATTTAAGACAGTCATGTATAAAAAGAAAATTAATAATTCAATAATAATAATATAGAATTCTGCACTTGTTTTTGTTAAACGTGATTATTGTATAATTTGGAATATGTTTCTTGCCTTCAAATACTCAATAAATAAAAGAAAGTTTTAAAAAATAACCAAATTTAAATGTGAAGGAAGAGCTCCAGTCTACGGGATCAATTCTCTTACATATATAATTTAGTTTATTCTCGCAACCATTGCCTAATTTTTTGCAGTCTATAATCTCTCATAGGGATACAAGTAAGTAAGAAAATGTCTAAGGAGTCAATTATTGTAAAGTTTTCAAATACTTTAACAGTGACGTGGAAGAAAGAGTTCTGGTTACTTGATTTGTTGACCATTTTATTGTCTTTTAAAACAGCTTTAGTGCTGTTATTGTTATGCCCCATGATTCGATGCAGTGAGCCTGTGTTGCGTGATTTTCTTCTTTCTCCTCTGAGGCGCAGTTCTGTTGTTCTTATCTGTTGTCCTTGTTTCATTCCTCTTCGGAAAACAGGTGTTTTCATTGTTAGTTTAATCTGCCCTATCACATTTCGGCTTCAGCTATTTAAACCTTCCCCTGGCTGATTTTTCCTGCTAGTGATATTCTTTGTGGATCCTACTTGGAATTTCAGCCTTTGGATGCAGTAGCCATTGGAGTTCCGCCAGTCATTTAGAGATCAGCTAGATAATTATCTCTGCTGTTCCTTATATCTCTCCGGCTCCTTTCTGCTTCCTTTAACTAGGAGATAGGAGGCATTTGTTTTTAGCAGTAGTACTTCACTTTTCACTTTGTTTTTATAGTTATATGTTTTGTCACTTAGGGATCCTTTCTATATCTGCACGCCTTCCTTTCTGATTCAGCGTTATAGTGCTCTCCCCCTTTCCCCCGTTCCTTAGTAGGTACGAGGAACACTTGATGGCTAATTAGGAAGCCAGGTCCGAGTGTCACGTCCATATCGGATGAAGGGAATGGAGCAGGAAGGGATTATGGACAAGGGCGACTGGGAGGCTAGTCTGGCCCTGCACTTGGAGTCTCTGACTAGCCCTGGACTTGGGATCCCAGAATAGCCCTGTTTCCAAAGGTACTTCTGAAGGTGAGGAGTTTCAGGCCTCCACCCTAGCCCTTCGTTCCTGATCAGCCCTAGCCTATCTCCACACATGGACAGGGGAAAGCCAACAGCTTCAAATGTAAGTCATTGGCAGCAACAGCAGAGCTCAACAGAGTACGACTTCACAGCATGGGTCCTAGATTACAAATAAACTAAATCTGTGACATCTGGTGGAGGGAAGCAGAATTACTTAAGGCTGAGGGGGTGGAAAGCAGAAAGCCCTTCACCTGTAGAGTCGCAAAGCAGAAAAAGGAAAAAAAAACTCAAATAGCACAGAAGTAACACTCCAAAACTGCAAAGGCACTCAATGACACTTAGTTGTCATCTCCTAGTCCTGTGGTTAGGGTTATTCCAGCCTGAGCAGTGGCCACAAGGGACAGTGCACCTATGAACTTTAGACTGTACAGGAGCTAGTTGAGTCATGTTTGTGTGTTGTTAGATAGACCCTAGTTTCCTATTTGAGTTACTATAAGTGCATAACAGTTATATTGATTTGGTGGTGGAACCAGAGGTGCAGCCATTTCTCGAAAGTTACATGAGAGCCAAGACAGCCCCAGGCCTTTTGTTGCTGGTGCTACTGTAAGCAGAGTGTGTGACATAAATGAGCTACCATGGTGTGCAACGTCTCCAGACTTGTCTCCTATTTAACACACCTGGGACGTCAATGGTCAGCGATTACACAGGGAGCTGCCAGCAGCGGATTTTGATGATTGTCCAAAAGGAATTCAGCACAACAAAACATTCCCCGGACCTCATTGATAGTAGACAAAACAGTTAATGCAGGGATTTCTGAATGTGCCACTCATACTCTATACTGAATAAACTGAGATGCTTTGAAAATGTATCTTTCCATCATTTACAGTACATATCAGTAGCGTCTCCATACTGTGATTTCCATAATTCCATGACATTTACTTCTTGATGTTGCACTTTCAATGTTGAAGAGTGTAAATATAAACGTTCAAATCACTCCTTTTTTCCAGAAAATAAATTAAATGTAAAAAAAATATAAATACATTTGGTATTGTTGCGTGTAACTGTCTTATTTTTTAAAAACTCAATTAAATTGCACAGCAGCAACACTCCAGGACTGCAAAGGCAGTCAAAAAAGTGTTACTGCTGTGCTATTTGAGTTTTTTCCTTTAGTCTGGTGTGTGCAGCTCCGCAGGTGAAGGGGCCAGTCATAGCATTTGGGTGGACGTTGAGGGATGTTTCCTAACATTCAGATCTAGCCTTGAAATAGCTCCACTTCCCTCCACTAGGTGTCACAGATTGACTTCATTCTCATCTAGATACCATGCTGTGCAGACATACTGCTGGTGTAGCTGCTATTCCCTTCCATATGAGTAGTGTCCTTTTTCTGGTCCATGGGTGGAGGTAGGGGCTCCTAGCAGAAGCCAGGTTGAGGTGTTAAGGGAAAGGGTGATGGCCCAAACCTCCTCCCCCATTCTGAGGTACCTTCGGGAACAGAGCTTGTCAGGGACCCCAAGTCCAGGGCCAGACTAGCCTCCCAGTTGCCCTTGCCTGTTATCACTCTCTGCTCCATTCCCCTCATCCGCTCCAGGTGTGATAGTAAGGATTAGTTATTGCTCTCTTGTATCATATAAAGTACCTTGTAGGGTTAGTTTTGCAGATTCTGTGCCCCCATGTGTCTTCAGAATTGTAATGCTAATTGGTTGCAACCGGTAGTCTCACCTCATCGTGGGTGATAAATAATTTCTGGCTGATTTTTATCCTAACATTGTGATAGGATCTTATAGATATGGATAGATCCAGGGGCACCACTAATTTCCAGAATGAGAGGTTTCTGTAGAAAGCTTAGTCCCCTTTGGCATTGCATAAATATTTCTACTAAGAATGTGATAAGATTTGATAGTATCATTAAGATTGAATTCAAAAGTTGGAATCTGGTTGTGATTAATGTAGAAAGAAAGGAGTTAGATGAGGGAATGTGATAAGGCTACTTAAAAACATGTATTGTTAAGGCACATGGAAAAAAGTGGATATTGAGAATTAACCTGACTGTCTGGGTAGCGCATTCTAGACACCTAGTGCAGCACAAGAAAACTCCTGGAGACTGGGAGCAGTTAAAATCCAACAAGCCCATATAATCTGTCAAGGGAAAAGTTAAGCAACCCAATACACATAGAGTAGTTAGCTGCTCCTGCCGAAATCAGTTTGGCCAACTTTGTATGTGTATCGGCTTATATGAATTCATGCACCTGAGGAATTTCAAAGAAATGTGCTGTGTCAGAATAATTATCCAATCACTTTATGATTGTAGTTCAGCCTGAATTGGATAATTGTATCCTTTGATGATGTTCTGTCATCTATTATTATACGCTGGGAGGTATAACATCCGACAATGTGCGCTCCGTGCTTGTCCTCATTTTAATTGCATATCAGTCTGGGGAGCTTACATTGATTTATCTGCAAAATATCCCTGCAAGTGTAGTGAGGATATGATTATGTATTGTACGGCTCAGGACTGGAGAGAAGGCAGATTAATGAATGTTCCTCATTATCAAATGTAATATATAAATATGAATAAACCTGGGGCTGTATAAAGTAATGTGGACTATAGTGCAATAGAGCCACAGTGAGGACCGTCATCCATCACGAAAACTATTATACTTCCTTTTAACCTGGTCTTCAGTCTCAAAGAAAAACAGCGATAGGCTTCTGCACCTTCATTTAAGTGATTAGTGGGGGTCCTCTGTAACGGTGTCCGGGGTGGCAGTTGTTGATAAGAAGGTCTGGGTCTTCGTCCCGATATGTTTCAGACACTTGGGTTGCTTGTGGACGTGCTATATCTTGCTACCCTATATTTTTTGGCCATAGGTCCATTCCTCATCGTCTAGTCCACACTGTGCAATTCCAGGTTCAGGGTCACCAAGGAAGAGTCCACAATAGTTTAAAACTTCCCGTACTTTACTTGTAACACAGTCCAACTACCATTTCACCATACACTTGATAGAGTTCAAACTTAGGTCCTGATAAGGCAGGGGTAGGGAACTCCAGGCCTCAAGATCAGCACACAGTGCATGTTTTCAGGATTTCCTTAGCATTGCACAGGGGTTGGAATCATCACCAGTGCAGGTGATTCAATTATCACCTGTGCAATACTAAGGAAATCCTGAAAACCTGCACTTTTGGTGGCTCTTGAGGCCTGGGGTTCCCTACCCCTATCATAAGGCATCAACATCTTTACACAGAATGGCCCTTGAGTTTCAGATCCAGACTAGATACCACTAGTTATCTAGAATAACCAAGGGGGTTCAGAGCTGCTCTATCCCCAAGTATCCAACCACATAGGTCAATGTGTTATGTTGCATTTAGAGAATCCTGCACAGCTATGATCTCCAGGGTCAGTGGCCTTCATCGGAGGACTCTTTCCCTTCTCTCAGCAGCTCTGCAACAGAACTAGTCCACAACTGCCCTTATGGTTCACTTTCACGAGCTGGGGTGGGGGGAGCTTGTCCCTCACTTCCCCGCCAAGAGGTTTGACACTGAAATACAGCCCAGTCACCTCTACTTCCTTCTGCACATTACTTATGTCTGTTATTAATCTGCCCACATTCTTCTACTGCTTAAATCAGGAAATGACAGACATTATATACCCCCTCATTGTGGGCCGGCTCCATCCTTAACTCCATTAGCCCTGTCTCCCCAAAAGACTCTATTCCCCTACAACTAGGAAACCAGCACCTAGTTTTTAGGGTGACTGCCTCTTCTGACTGGGGAGAGGGGACAGAGTAGAGGAGAGTAGTGTGAGGAAGGGAGGGGAGAGGATGCACAAGGAGAGCTCTTGGGGTTTGGAGCTATTGCAGGCTCACTCCCGATTTGCGCGGAGAGGAGGACACCAGAGTCCTGGGTTGTTCAGGGATTGCAAGCCCTGGGAGCCAAGTCTGGGGACCAGAGGATTACAAGTCTGCTGGTCACAAGTGTGGACCAAAGAGCACAGCAGTATAGAGAGCATGGAGCTGTGAGGAACAGGACAGCACCCCTGATAGGCTCACAGTGCATGCTGGTTGAGAAACTAAATAGAAAGGAGCACAAAGAGAGGAAAGGATTAGCTCACCAGCATCTGCACTTACTTTTTAGAAAAGCCGGGCACCGCCACCTCGTTCAGTGCAGGGACTTCGTCACCACACCGCACCGTCGGCTCCTCGCCGACCTCGGATCCTTTTGGTGCACTTCCTATGTGTCAGAGACACTTCCAGTTCAGACGGAGAAGAAAAAGGCAGCACTCACCAGACCGATTAACATCCGTGCTTTATTTCCTTATTCTCGGTTTGTGCAGGTAATGTTACAGGGGGTGCAGGGGAGAGGAGGGGGTCATCAGACAACGGGCCGTTTCACGCACCACTGGCGCTTCTACGGGTCACAACAGTCACAACGCTAGCTAATTTAGCATTCTATCAGTCTCAAACACTGCTAAACTGTGATTGGCAGCATTTAGGAGTTAGGGGTGAAAATGCACGCCACCAGAGAAGCCTAAAGAAACACTCAGTTGTTCTACAAGCAGAGATTTCACACATTGAGCTCCTAAAGTAACAAATGTGAATATCTATGCAAAGGAGTGACGTAGAGAAAAATAGAAAAGAGCATCAGAATCAGGGAAGCTCAGTGATTGTTATAAGGTAATTTAACTTATTTTTTAGCAAGTCTTCATTTTCTTCTTCAGTGTATATCATGTTGTTTCTGGATAAAAAGCTACACTACCTTGTTTCCCCAAAAATAAGACAGTGTCTTGTATTAATTTTTGCTCCCAAAGATGCACCATGTCTTATTTTCAGTGGGTGTCTTATTTTTTCATAATGAATTCACATTTATTGTTGAACAAAAAAAATGAACATTTATCATCCCCTTGCAGCCCCCAATACAGTATCCCCAACATCCCCTTGCAGCTCCCAATATGATATCCCCATCATCCCCTTGCAGTCCTCAATACAGTATCCTTATCAAGCCATCATTCCCCAATATGGTATTAGCATCAAAAGACACACACAGAGACACACACAGGGACACACACAGACAGGGACACACATGGACAAACTTCACACTGGTCCGCCGCTGCATTCTGGCATCGCTTTCAGCTCCCTGCCTCCCACCATTGTTCCGATGCCGCCAATACATGTATTCTGGCACTGCTCTCATCCTTGTGCCTGAGAAGCGATATGTGTACGGTGCCACCAGGCGGCCAATCACAGGCAAGCAGCTGATGCCATGCACTGACATTAGTTGCTAGTGACCCACCCCACGGGAGCCGTGGGACACTCAGAGCCGGGCCTGGTGATGTCATCAGGGAATGGGATGCCACAGTGGTGTGACCTTGTCCGTGGCCCTGGAGCGGTCAATAAAAATGGGGAATTCGTTGAGAATGGGTTTTAGGGATTGGTTATCGTAACGCCATCTACGGTTCTCGGCCAGGGATGGCCGACGCGGCATGTCAGACTTCCGGGGGAGATGACGGTGCAGCCAGATGTTGTCGCCCACCCGTGGGTGGAGCGGTATCCCGGGGCAGATGTAAAAGTCTATGTGTGGATGATAGTGAAGTTGTTGTACAGGGCAGAGAACGACGGAATGATTCACGGACACAGCTGGAGCAGTTCCACACTTTTACTCACTGTTCTTAGGTGGTAGCATCCAGCCGGGTGCTGAGTCCTGCGAGAAAGGGGTCCAGCCACTCCAGGTAGATTGGAAACACTTAGCCGGCAGTCTGTTCTGTGTACCTTTCCTGGCCGTTTCACTTATGCTGGCTCTTTCCCTCCTGCCCTGCACGTGAGGTTCAGTGTCCCAAGCCAGTGGCCTCAGAACCTACCGGGCCTCCCCTTTGGCCCTATACGGCTACCTTTGCAGCGAATGACGTGGATTCGGTTACTGCTCTTGGAGAGGCAGTAGTCTCCGGCTCGCTAGCTGGGGCTTTAATTCTCCTCCACTAGTCTAGGCCCGGTGACCCTCTGCATCCTTGGTCACTCCACTTGCCTGTGACCGGCAATGGATGCGAGCCCCACGGGTGGATCGTTCACTTCCCGTGCCTCTGGGACCATTCCTTCTCTGGAGCACTCACCGGTTCTCACATCTTCCCTGTCCTGGGATGAGCCTTTCTGCCCCAATTCTCAGGACGCCTTTTCTCACATCTCACCTGCAACTCCTTTTCTGCTCACTCATTCCCACTGGAGCTGCTCAGCCTTTCACTCTGAACTCCTCCTCTCGACTTACTGACTACTGTACTTCCTGTTGTTTTCTTTTCTATTTCGTTTCCTACTTCCTATGCTGCTTCCTACTGTTCCATCCGCCTCCCTGTCTAAGCCCCATCTCCAGCCAGGGATGAGGGTGTTGCCCGTCCCTCCATCCTCCTGGCCTATAGTGGCCAGTGATGGATGCAGGTGTGTGGAAACCCGGTAGTGTCCCCTTCTTACCTGGATTTGGGGGTACCACACTTCTGGCTAAGGTGCAGTACCTCTGTGGCACCTGGTTCCTCAGGGGCGCTACATTCCCCCATCATAAAAAGCAGCACGTCCTCGGGCTGGACCTGGTAAAAGATGTGACAACATGCAAAAGATTTTTATAATGCACATTAACATGAACAAACTTCTTCCCTTTTCTGTGAGGGACTGATACTTGAACGTTACATAATACGAAAAATATAAAAATACAAAAACTTGGTAATATAAGAGAGTTTAAACAGTTAGTTCACTGAGCGTCTCTCATCGAGTGTCTTTGTCATTGTCTGTCTTAGTGCTTCATCTGGGACCCATTTCCAAAAAAAACCCCAACGTAGGTCCTGGGTGGACGACAGGACAAAATGGGCCAACGTTTTTGGCCAGACCATGTGGGTTTTTCCTCATGGTCAACGTGTTAACCGTGCACTAAACGTTTCAAGATAAAAGCATCAGTTCTAAAACCGACAGGGAGCACACCACAATGTGACAATTAGTCCTGTCCATTCATTGTCCATGATCAATTGTCCATGCAACTCGTATTTCCCCTAACTAACGGTTTAGCTAGGCATTATTACTAAACATTCACACCTATGACAGGTTATAACTACTCACACGCAACTTATTTGCGCTAACTTCTTTCTATGTACATTAAAGCATTCTACATTTCTACTTACTACTGGTGCTTCCACGGTTGAGCTTCCGGGTTCAGGCTTCCACTCAGCGTTGAAAACACAATGTCTAGCTGGTGAGTAGGTAGGGCAGCCTGAAGGGAACTTGTAGCTCTGTCTCTGGCTGCCAGGTCTGGTGCAGCAATCGGGTCTGGTGCAGCATTCGGGTCTGAAGCTGCTGCTGGCTGGCTGTCAGGGCTTGCTGCAGCCATCTCTAGCTTAAGAGTCACTGACCTTACTGGTTCTGGAATCCTTTCCAGGCCACTGGGGGAGTCCGTCTCCTCGATCCCACGTGCCGGAGTCCTCCGGGCACCGCTCACCATGGCGCCACTACAGTCCTCTGCTCTTCAGAACACCTGGTCCGGGTCCTCCTTCGGACTGCTGGGGGAATTCATCCCTTCCACCCCACACGCCGGAGCTCTCTGACCGCCGCTTGCCATGGCACCCACTTGGCCTCTCGGTGCCTCTCCTGCAGCCTGCACCGTCACACTTTTTCGGTGTTCCTTCCATACTCTCCCCTTTGTGGGTGGTTGCTTCCTCTTTCACCATTGACTACACCAGGGGGCGGTTCCCTCTGGCTGACGGACAAGTCTCCTTACATTACAGTCTGTGCAGTGGGCAGGTACGGCTTTTCACGCCATTCGGCAACCCGGCCCACGATGGGAGGCTACACCACTCCCCTTGGAATACACATGGTGCTTGTTCTTCTTGGTGGACGCCATTTCACAGTCCTATAGTACAGTCTCTAGGCGCACGGGACCCGGTTCTATCAAGTCGGTACATTCTTTTCATGACACCAAGTTGACTCGCCATGAGACACTCGGAGCCAGGCCTGGCGATGTCGTCGGGGAATGGGATGTCGCGGTGGCGTGACCAGGTCCGTGGCCTCGAAGCAGTCAATAAAAAAGTGGAATTCGGAGATCCAAGATGGCCGAGATCCAGGAAGGATGCATGTGAAGAAGCTCCTGCTACCTGATCCTCAATCACAGGCATCCGCGGCTCTGGAAGTGCTATTTGGCCTCCATTCATCCCTAAATCATCTGCTGCCTCATCCCAGCACACCAAGCTGGGCTTATTTTTACCTGTCTACCACCTCAAGCTCTCATTTTGGCCTGACTGTGTGACCTCCCCCTCACAGAGCTGTGCTGCCACAAGGAGCTCTGCCACCTGCTCCTGCAGAGACTTTCTATCTGTCCTCGGGTGCACACTCTGCACTGTGTCTCCTCCAGCAGCTGCAACCACAGACTGGCTCACACAAACAGAATGGAGCTGGGCTGCTGATATCTGACACTCCAGGAAGCAGTGAGGAGCCTTTGCCGGGACCTGCTATTTGAGAAGTCATTGGAGTGGTAAGTGAAAGACATCTCCTGCAGAGATAATGGTGACTCAGGAAAGTTAACCCTCGCTGGCACACATAACACAGTGTAAGTGCTATCAGGAAACATTCCCACTCAGAGGAAGGTTATTAACAGTCTTGGCCACACATTGAGCAGCAACAGGGCTGAGATACGGAGCTAAGACCAAATAGACTGTGCCTAGATGAGTGGAGGGGAGAGAAGCTCCCTCAAGCCTGCTCGGTATTGCACTTTTGCAAGAGACTAACATCATCCCTTACAATCTCCTGGCTCTACAACACCTTGGCCCATACAGGACCCTGTCTCTCTGATCTCAGAGTATATTCTAGTGGCTGGCACCATAAACTATCTTTGTGGGGACACCTGATCTGCTGTAACCCGCTGCAATTTGGGTAACACTGTTGTGCTGTCGGTATCTGCTCCCACTACAGAAGATCCTACTCCTCACTGACCCCCACCCTTACTTGTAGGACTGCAGCATCACTGCCTCACAACTCCTGCAGCATTCAGACTTATCAGTTCTATTGTTAACCCCTACAGTGCTAGACGCCACCTGGGCCTGTAGTGCTATATCTTCTGGATCTCCACATGTGCTTTATTCCTCTATTTCTCTGATACTACGGATACATAACGTCATGTGAAGCATCATGTATACTCAGTAGAGACTAACGGGTTATAAGAATCCCATAAGAATCAACTCCCACTTCCGGTTCCGGCGCTGTGCTGATGGCTGCCTGAAATGAGGGCTCCTGTCCCTGAGCCGACAATCCGTCACAATCACCGGGTTTAAGGAGCCATCCGGGCCATATCCACGCTGGCGTCCACTCCCCGTACCACAGGGACTCTGGACAGATACATATTGAGGAGTACGGGCGGAGAGGAGACTGTCACCCGGCGCATCACGAGGCTGAGCGGGACACAGCTTAAGATGGCGGCGGAAGTGCGAGCCAGCGCCGCCAAAACGAAAGAACACAGCCGTGCTGCCAAATCCTCCGGGGGGCGAGGAGGCCAGACTGGAGGTACCGCCAGGAGCAGACCAGATCCGCCGGCGAGAGGTTTGAACGGGGAATCGTCTCCCGCTTCGGGAGTGGGCGAGACGCAGCCTAGGAATAACAATAGTAATGGCGGACAACGAGGGGGGACCTCCGGTGGTGAAATGGGGGACCCAGCCTCCTGTATGCACACTGTGGATGTGCAATCCTTAGCTAAAGAGGTCGCACCATACCTTGCGGCTGATCTGAAAGCGGCGGTCAAGGAAGCTGTAGCAGAAGTGATTCAGGATCTACAGCGCACGGTATCAGCTCAAGGGGACCGGCTGCAAGAGGCAGAACGTAGATTGGGAGAAGCTGAAGACAGAATTCTGCGCTTGGAAGAGCAGGTGGCGGGCTTGCAAAAGCAGGCGATGTACTCGGAAGACAAATTAGATGATTTGGAAAACCGGTCCCGCCGGAATAATCTGCGTTTGGTGGGTCTACCTGAATCCATCTCACCTGGTCAACTGGACGCTATCTGGGAGGTGGAACTGCCAAAGGTGCTGGGTATGCAACATAAATGCAGAGTTGAGCGCTCGCACCGAGTGGGCCCGCCACGGGACCCGCAAGACAACCCGAGACAAGCTATTGCAAGATATCTGGACTACAAGGACAAAGAAACACTATTGAGGGAGTACAGGTCCAGAAGGCTCCCATTGATAGTGGGTGGCCACAGAGTCAGGTTATATGAAGACTTTTCGGCTTCAGTGGCACGTAAGAGGAAACTGTTCAGTCCAGCCTGCTCCCTGCTTTTTAAACAAAACGTGCGCTTCCAACTAGCGTTTCCGGCTATACTCAGGTTTCGGGATCCAAAAGGTGTCCTGAAATCATTTACAGACAGTGCTGCAGCGATGCAATTTATTCAAGGTCGTGCTTCCTTTGGGTTTCATCGTCGCACGCCAGAGAACGGGAATTCCCCAAGATCCCAGACACAACGCTCGTACGCTGACGCTGTTACAGAGAAAATGGTTCCTGGAGGACGCGATAGTTACTCTGACAACGCAAATTGGACAACGCAACAGCGTCGCAGGCGTAATCATCGCTCCAGTGAGGAAGCCTCATCTAGAGACCAATGCACGGCGACAATACTGGACTCAGCTGATATTGGGAACGCATCGGACGTGTGACACAGCAAGGAAGGATTGCTTTACAAGTTGTGACTTCCCTATGATGATCTTGGCATCTTATCCCTGAGGATCCATGGACAGACCGATGCTAATGGATAGCCATGTCTACTAAAGCTACTGGCAAGCGTTGGTTCCCATTATCAATCCTCCCTCTCTGCTTTTTTGTTTCCGCTCATATGACGTTCCCACTTCACTCCCGTACATCTATATGTACTCCATATACTTTCTCACCGACTCAATCTCAATCTTGAACTTAAACCTCTTCATCCCCTTTTCATCCCTCTCATATACATATTTCTACACACTCCCTTCCCCTCCTCTATTCCCCCCACATTCACACAATTACTCTCTTGCCTCTCACTTCTATTTCCACATCCTCCTCTTCCCCCCCCCCCCCCGGTATTCCCCCCCCCCTCCTTCCCCCCTCCACCTCGCAATTTCTCCCTCTCATTCGCTCTCCTATATGTCCCACTTTCTTCCTCTTCTTTCATTTCTCCCCTTCCTTTCTTTTCTCTACCTTTCTCTCTCTTCATCTCTCTTTTTACGTGAATATCATATGATGAGAAGTTCACTCCATAGTCTGATTGCCCTAATGTGCCTCCCTTACTACTGGTGTTGTTTTTTTTTTTCTCTTTCTCTTTTCTTTTCTTTATGGGAAGGGATGTATATTATATCTGAAGTTGGGGGTATGTATAAGCTTACATGTCCAAGGCAACATATACCAATTCAACGGCCTTCTTGGAATGGTTCCGTATATGTGAATATCAGGCGTAAGGCTCAGGGCGGGCCGCGTCAGCACAGAAAAAAGGAAGCCATGGGGTTAAGGAAAGATATTTTCCCGAGAGGAAACTTGTTTGTTGAAGTTCCCATCTCGTGTGCCCGACGTGGTCGGGTGATGACTAATAAGGGGAGGGTTGTTTGTTTCAGTTTTTTTTTTGTGGTTGTGTTGTTGCTCCCAATAGGTTTATTACTCCAAGTATATAGTGCTGTATCATTGGATGCTCTGATTTCCCAACACATGAAATGGGTACTATACTATCTAGTCGTCAATCCGAGACTCTGGGGTGGGCTGGGTGCCTACTTTTCTCCTCATGACGTTATGAAAAATGGTTAGAGTAATAACCTGGAATGTTAAGGGGCTTAGGTCCCCCAATAAGAGACATATGGTGCTTAGACATCTGAAAAGACTTAAGGTGGACATTGCCCTTTTACAGGAGACACATCTTAGGCAACATGAGTTACATTACATGCAAAAGCAATGGGTGGGAGCGGGATGGATTTCAGGTGCACAAGACCGTAAAGCTGGGGTATTAATACTAGTTAACAAACATCTAGCTCATACTGAGGTATCGGTATCTAGAGACCAAGAGGGGAGGGTACTACATTTAGTCCTGGAAGTAAAGGCTCAACGGTTAAGTCTATATAACATCTATGCTCCAAACGGCCCGCGGGGTCAGTTCCTTAGAGATTTACAGACGAGGTGGTTGGAGGATAGTGAACCAAATATAATAATTGGAGGCGACTTTAACGAAGTAATGACTGAAGATTTGGATAGGAGGAGGGATACCTACGGGACTTCCGGTCTTATAGGAGCACCTAGGCGGGGAGGAGCATTAGCTGACATGGTGAGGCCTTTGGGTTTGGCAGATGTGTGGCGAACTCTACACCCACAGGAGTTGGAATATACTCATTACTCGTACCCCCACTCGTCTTGGTCACGATTAGATATGTTCCTGGTGAATACGAAAATGTTGCGATCCATAGAGGGTGCAGAGATTGAGCCAATGGTCATCTCAGACCACAGTCCGGTGTCTTTGGACATCCTTGATGTTCAACCTAAAGGATCGGACATCCTGTGGCGCTTTCCCTCACATCTGTCGAAACTGGGAGACTTTAGGACCAGACTTAAAGAATGGTGGCTTGAGTTCTCGAGAGATAACACGGCCCACAAAGATGACCATACGTTGTTCTGGGGAGCGGGGAAGGCAGTGGTTAGAGGTCAAATTATTGCTCATACTTTAACACAAAAGAAGAAGCTGACAGAACAGTACTCAGTGGCCAGCGCGAAAGTCACAGACGCTTACAGGACATTCCGCCTCACATGTAATAAGTCCGACAGACAGAAATGGACAGAGGCGAGGAGAGATTTTGACAGATTGGCAGAGACCAGGGAAATCATGATACGTGGTCAGCTGGACGTGGATCTAAATAGATTTGGCGATAAGGCGGGGAAGTTACTGGCGAACCTGGCTAGGGGTCGCAGATTACCTAATCCGATTATGGGACTACGTCGTCAGGGTGGGGAAGTGGTTACTAGCCCAAGAGACATTAATAATGTACTGGGAGACTTTTACCGAAAGCTTTACAGAGTACAGGGAGAACAAATGTCGGGAGGAGAAGATTGGTTACGAAAGATACACCTTGACTCGATCTCGGAAGCAGATCTGGACGTTCTTAACAAACCCATATCGGAATCCGAGGTCGACTCAGCCATCATGAAATTGGGTACTAATAAGGCACCAGGCCCAGACGGTTATACGGGGGAGTTTTATAAAATCCTGAGAGAGGAGGTGACCCCAACACTGACGGGGATGTTTAATAGATTTACCATGGGTGACCCTATACCCGACGACACGAATATGGCCTATATTAAATTGTTGCCCAAAGGAGATAAAGATAGAGAAAATCCGGCAAATTACAGGCCTATATCTCTCGTAAATGTGGACCTTAAACTTCTATCTAAAATAATGGCAGACAGGCTGGCCCAGGTCCTCCCAGAACTCATTGAGGCTCACCAATCTGGGTTTGTTAAAGGGCGTTCCGCAGTGACTAACATCCGCAAGGCGTTATTGGTGTTGGACGTGGTGCGAAATAGTGCCAGACAGGAGGGGAAAGATCCGGCCATGGTCACCTTGGACGCAGAAAAGGCGTTTGATAATGTCCGGTGGCCATGGCTGGATCTGGTTATGAATAGAATGGGCATAGAGGGCAGATTTCGTAGCTTTATTTCTAATCTTTATTCTAACCCTACTGCGAGGGTGCACACCCCGGGCTTCCTGTCACCGAAATTTCCGCTACAGAAAGGGACTCGGCAGGGGTGCCCACTATCGCCTCTATTGTTTAATATAGCCCTGGAGCCCCTGGCGAGATACATTAATAATGCTAGCCCATTTTCAGGAATTAAAGTGGGACGCTGCGAGGTGAAATCTGCTCTGTTCGCAGATGATATCGTTCTCTTTTTGGATAACCCGGAAAGTGATCTGCCTATGTTGATTAGGGGCATTGAGTCATTTGGAATCTTTGCGGGGTTTTCCTTAAACAGACGAAAATGCGAAATACTGAGTATTAGAGGGGGGGGAGCTTTAAGGGAAACTGCGAACGCATTGGGAATTCCGTTGGCCAACTCTCACATCAAATACCTAGGGATCCAGTTAGGCAGGACACCGAGCCAGGTCTACACCCTTAATTACTCCCCACTTTTTGACAAAATTGAACAGGAACTGAAAAGGTGGGCAAATCTTCCACTTTCCCTGTTGGGTCGATGTCATTTAGTAAAGATGGTAAGTTTTGCCCGACTTCTCTATCCTTTACAAACGATTCCCCTACTGTTGAAACATGTTGACGTATGTAGGATTAATAAGGCATTCTCCACGTTCGTGTGGAAGGGAAAGAGACCTAGACTTCGTCTGGGTACGTTGATGTTACCGCGAGCTGAGGGGGGTACAAACTTACCTGACTTGAGGGGTTATAATCTGGCATGTTTGCTGCGGCACGTAGTAGAGTGGATCACAGCTGCTAACAGATATTCTGCTGGCCCACTTGAGGTGGAATTCTGTGCCCCTTGGGACCGTTGTTCCCTCCTACATTCATCCCTAGCAAGCATTCCACCTCATATCAAGTCAGCCGTTGTCTGCAAGGACACAATTGCGGCATGGAAGGCGGTCAGGAAGAAATGTGGCCTGTCCTGGAGGGTCTCTAAACATCTTAATCCATGGGCCTTCCCTGACTTTACTATGGGACGTGACAACGCACTATTCAGAGACTGGAGAAGGAAGGGGGTGTTGAAGATGGGCGATCTGCTACATAAGACGGAAGGACGTTGGATGACGGGGTTGGAGATTCTGGGCAATTTTGGACTGGGGGGGACACAGGGTCTCCAATATATGCAAATAAAAAATCACGTCATGGCACGACTACGTGATGTATCCAAGGAACTGTCCCCAAACGTTTGTGACAGACTAATTAACATGGAATCTTCCCAGCTGAGCATCTCTTCCATATATAGGGAACTTAGGGTCATTCTGTCACCGAGTGGGGACTCGGGATTGTTCTCCGTGTGGAGGAGATATTTGGAGGATGACTCAGTGCAGGACAGTATTTTGACAGGGTGGGATAAAGTACGGCGCTATATTTCCAGTGAACAGTGGAGAGATTCACATTTCCGCATCATTCATGCGATGGTATACGGATTTAACTTCCCGCGTTCTGTATCCAATCCAGATCGCCTACTTAATTGCCCGAAATGTCAGCGGGAAAAAACTGATATGATACATGGTATATGGAAATGCCCTAAGGTCCAAGTATTCTGGAGCATGGTAGATGCCCTGCTCTATAGTTACTGTAAATATCACTATGCTATGGAACCCTCGAAATGGATATTCCAGGACTTGGAGACGCCTGGGAGTCACAGAGGGGCCTTGCGTTTGGCTCATGTCCTTATGCTGTTAGCGAAACGCCTGCTACTCCTTTTCTGGCTACGACCGGATTTACCGGGAGAGTCTGACATGGTGATGGGCTTGGACAGAGCGCTGGAAATAGATAGACGAGAGGTGCTAAGAGATAAGGAGGCGATGATGGTGGCCTTCATGGAGAAATGGAGGAGCTTCATAGAAGCCAAGACCTCAGGGGAAGCGATACGTCATATCATGGTCCCACTTAAAGACACTTCATGGTACCTTCTGGAGGAATTAGGGGGGACTTTGGGACGACTAGATGTAGGATAAGAAATATTTTATAGGGGAGTAAAGATAGGGACTCACACTTACAGATAGATTTATAAGAGGGCAAGGTCTCGTACATCAACCGCTGGAATATAAACGGTATTAGATATTGAGACACAAAGCCTTGAATAGGTGGTATTGGAGGGGTCCTTGCCCATACCTTGCGGCACTTGGATATTACTTGGAGATTTGGGAGCATTGTGGTTTTTGTTATATGATAAATACACCGATTTGACATGCAAAAATGTCTATATTAATGTTTGTTTAATTTTTGTATGATTGTCTTGCTCTGATTTTGTATATTATGATTATACCGAATGTAAACTATTTTTGTTGGAAGAAAACTTTGGTGGAAAATTGAATAAATATGATGTTTCAAAAAAAAAGTGGAATTCATTGAGGAGGGGAGAATGGGTTTTAGGGATTGGTTGTCATAAAGCCACCTACGATTCTCGGCCAGGGATGGAGTTCATACCTCCGGGGCAGATGACAGTGCAGCCAGATGTGCACCCTTAGGTGGAGCACTACCCTGGGGCAGATGTAAATGAGTCGGTCGACAGGGTAGGGGGTACTCGGATACCGGGACAGGGGGTTACTTCAGTGGGGATCACTGCTGGTCGGTTCCTGGTTCCATGCCCTGGACCCTCAGTGGTGGGGGTGGGGGTGATGATGATGGGGGATTTGTAACGTGACGCCACCTGTGGTATCTGGTAATAGGGTTACCAGTACTGCGGCCGGCCGCTGAGGTGAAGGAAATGCAGCTTTGGTATTGCAGCTCCCCACAGGTGGAGCTTTACCTCAGGGCAGCGGTGTGGATGAGGGGGGTCTGTTCTGTTCCCACTTAAAGGCGATAAAGGCATGCTGGTTGTATAATGGGGTGAGAGTTCCTTCTTACCTTTGTACTTCCAGTAAGAGGGGCAGACAGGACCCGGAGCAGCGTCTCAGATAAGCGTACACACGTTAGGGTGAAAACAATGCTGGTTTATTCCGTAGATGAATGATCCAAAACATGGCATTGAGATCTTGTATGAAGCTTGTCTCTGCAGTCGCTACTAGTGGGTCAAAAACTTTGCTTCTCCAACTCCATGAGGATCGAACTCTCTGCAATGGAAGATGTCTCCTAATGACTGGGCAAACAGGAAGAGACAAGCAAGCATGTACAGGAGCCACACCCCCATAGGCTGGACAAGGAAAGGCAGAAAGAATTGAAAAGTCTGGCCAGCAGGTGGCAGTAGAGACAAGCATCAGATAATCAGATTAAACTATAAAACAGGATTGAAACAGCACACTCCCCGTCTGGAATTCACTTTGGGGACTCCACTATTAGTCCATAACAATACCTAAAACAAAAGGCATGTTAAATACAACAATTCAAATTCAAAAATCCAAAAAATGAGGAAAAAGGAAAACGGCTAAAGTTCAGGTCCGGAAGCGTTCATCCCGTAGTGGCGCTCTCTACAGGTAACAGCAGAATGAGTTCGTGGATCGGCCTTGCAAAGGTCTTCGTCTCACCTTTCCTGAAGACCCTTAGCTCCACCTTCCGCACATTGCCGTCCTGGCTAGGTAGTGTCTTAGTAACAAGTCCCAGAGGCCAGTCAGTTCTTTCAGTGGTCTGATCTTTCATAAGGACCAGGTCTCCTTCCTTGATATTCGGCTTGGGATGTCGCCACTTCCTTCTTCCTTGAAGAATGGTGAGGTATTCCTTTCTCCATCGATTCCAGAAGTAGTCGGCCAAATATTGGACTCGTTTCCAGTGTCTTTGGTAGGTGTTGGCGTGAGTGAAATCTCCGCTGGGAATTACCGCATTGTCAATTTTTTGAGTAAGAAGGATGGTGGGAGTCAGCATGGTTGGTACCTCTGGATCCATTGTCACTGGCACGAGGGGTCTCGAATTGATGATGGCTGAGACTTCGGCTAAGAGAGTGACTAGAGTCTCGTGCGTGAGTCTTGAGGAGTTAACGTCCTTTAGCATGGAGTTCAGGATGTTGCGTGAGATCCCGATCATCCTCTCCCAGGAGCCTCCCATGTGAGAACTGTGAGGAGAATTGAAGATCCAGGTGCAACCCTTGTCTGCTAGCTGGTCTTGGATTGGCTTGGTGTCGATGTCCAGCTCTCTACATGCACCGACGAAGTTGCTGCCACGGTCGGAGCTCAGCTGCTTTACTGGTCCTCTAATGGCAAAGAACCTCCTTAAGGCATTGATCAGGCAGGAAGTATCCATGGATTCTAACACCTCAATGTGAACGGCTCGAACACTCATGCAGGTGAATAGCACAGCCCACCGCTTACTGTCTGCTCGGCTGCTACGCGTTCTGCGTGAGGATACCATCCATGGTCCGAACACGTCTAGGCCCACGTAGGTGAAAGGTGGTTCCGTAGAAAGTCTGTCTGCAGGCAGATCAGCCATTTGTTGGCACAGTTGCTTTCCTCTCGTTTTGCGACAATGCACACAATCATGGAGTATTTGTGCTACACGTCTCTTCATTCCAATGATCCAAAGGCCTGCCGACCGTACGGCGCCCTCTGTGATCTGCCTGCCTTGGTGTTCAGTCCTTTCATGGTGATGTCGGATCAGCAGGACTGTAACGTGGTGTTTGTTGGGAATGATGAGAGGATTTTGTTCTGCGACTCCGAAACGAGCCTGATTTAAACGACCGCCGACTCTAAGTAAGCCAAAACTGTCCATAATCGGGTTTAGATTGGCGAGAGGGCTTCTTAGTGGAATCTGCTGTTTGTTGTGTAAGCAGTTCCATTCGGTGGCGAATTCGCTCTGTTGGAGGTGGCGTATTATGAGGGATTCACCATGAGAGATGTCCTCAGCAGAAAGGGGTTTGTGGCACACATGCCAGCGATGACAGTCTCTGTTTTTTAGGTCTGTACAATAGCATCTGGCGATGTGCACTAACCTGGCGACAGTCCGGACGAGTCTTGTCCAGCTGGAGAAACGTTCAAAACGTTGGCAGCCGAGGTTGGAAGCTTCCTCTGCACTGGTGGCCAGGGTGTTGACTTCAGTTCGGACATCTGGATCGTTGTCTGGATCTAGGATGCTGAAGTCTACCTGGACACCTTCCTCCGACTGTCTCAGCAGGAACTCTGGACCTGTAAGCCAAGAAGAGTTAGCAAAGGAAGATATAGACATGGGTCTAGTTGCATGATCTGCTGGATTCAGCTCCGATGGTACGTAACGCCATTGTTCTGGTTTGGAGGACCTCCTGATCCTTTCGATGCGGTTACTGACATACACATAGAATCGTCTTGATTGATTGTAGATGTAACCCAAAACGACCTTGCTGTCAGTGTAGAAGTGGACCTCATCCATTTCGATACACAGTTCTTGTAGTACGAAGTCAGCAATTTCCACTGCCAAGACGGCTCCACAGAGTTCGAGCCTGGGAATGGTATGGTCGGGCTTCGGGGCTAGCTTCGCCTTGCCGAATACCAATCCAACGTAGCTTTGTCCGTTGGCGTCCATCACCTTCAGGTATGCAACCGCTGCTATGGCTTCAGTGGAGGCGTCTGAGAAGACGTGGAGTTCTTTCCTTCCGCTAGAGGCAAGGGAGATTTTGGTGTAACATCTCGGGATGTGAATGTTGTTCAATCCGCACAACGACTGTTTCCAAGCTTCCCATTTTTGCTCTTTGTCGGAAGGGAGTGGGGTATCCCAATCCTTGACGGTTTCAGAGAATTGCCTCAACAAGGATTTGCCTTGTATAGTGATAGGCGCTACGAATCCGAGCGGGTCGAATAAGCTGTTCACTATGGAAAGGACGCCACGTTTCGTGAACGGTTTGTCTGAGCAATTTACTTGAAATCCGAAGGAGTCGGCTGCGAGATCCCATCTGATGCCGAGGCTCCTCTGCACGGGTGGGCTGTCTAGCCCCAAGTCAATGTCCTTGAATCCAGGGGCGTGGTCGCCCGAGTCAAAGGCTCTCATTACGGCTGGGCTGTTTGAAGCGATTTTGTGTAGCCTAAGTTTTGCCTGGGCCAGCATACTTTGGGTCCTTTTGAGCAAATCAATGGCTGCTTCCTCGGTGGGTAGTGATTTGATCCCGTCATCTACGTAAAAGTCTTTTTCAACAAAGTCTCTCGCGTCTGTGCCATACTCGGACTTTCCCTCTGACGCGGTTCTTCGGAGACCATAGGTTGCTACTGCGGGTGAAGGGCTGTTCCCGAAAACGTGGACCTTCATTCGATATTCCACCATCTTTTTATTGGTGTCATTGTCCTTGTACCACAGAAATCTGAGGAAGTTCCGGTGATCCTCCCTGACTAGGAAACAGTGGAACATCTGTTCGATATCAGCAGTGATGGCGACAAGTTCTTTCTGAACCTCAGCAACACTCCTACTAAGTTGTTTGTTAGGTTGGGGCCGGTGAGGAGAACATCGTTAAGGGATACGCCTCCATGTTTGGCGCTGGAGTCAAAGACAACCCTGATCTGGTTCGGTTTCCGTGGGTGGTATACACCAAATGAAGGCAGATACCAGCACTCTTCATTCTTCCTTAAGGATGGAGCGGGTTCCGCGTGGTTGTTGCGAAATATCTTGTCCATGAATGCAACGATATGTTCCCTCATCTCAGGCTTGTTGTTCATTGAACGCTGCAGAGAGTTAAATCTGGTCTGAGCTTGGTCTCGGTTGTTTGGGAGTCTTACCCTGGTGGATCGGAAGGGTAGTGGAGAGACCCAGTGGTTGGTTTCGTCTTTAGAGAACGTACGGTCCATTATCTCGATGAACTCTCTGTCCTCCACTGACAAGGCTACCTTATCGTCGTCCTTATTCGTGTGAAAGACTGATCTTCCTAAGTTGTCGGTACGCAGGGAAGAAGCGACGTCGGGTAGCTGTATTGAGTCTGGGGGCTTCTCCTTCACTTCATAGTGATGAGGACATGGTCTTAGGCAGGTTGTGCGCCCATCTCCATGCACGTAGGTCCTGAAGGAGTCGATTTCTGATCGATCAACACACACATTTCCTATGACTACCCATCCCAAGTCCAGTCTCTGGGCGTATGGTGCATAGTCAGGTCCGTTGCACTGTTGTCGCACCTTGTGTACCCTCAGGTTGTCTCTGCCGAGCAGGAGTAGAATCTCCACGTTGTTGTCTATAGGTGGGATAACGCTCGCGAGGTGTTTCAGGTGTGGTTGATGAAGTGCAGCTTCTGGGGTAGGAATTTCACTCCTGTGGCTGGGTATTTGGTCACATTCAACGAGCGTTGGTAGAGGTATTTCAGTCTTCCCGTTGATAGGAGAAGCAATGAATCCCCGAGCTCTTCTGCCGCTAGTCTCTATGCGGCCTGAGCAGGTGTTCAAGGTGTAGGGTTCTGATGGTCCACTAATTCCGAAGGCTTCAAAGAATTTGGTTCCTGCCAGGGACCGGTTGCTTTGGTCGTCTATGATGGCATACACCTTCATTGCCTTTTCTGGGCGTCCCTCGGGATAAACCTTGATGAGGCATATTCGGGCACAACATTTCTCCATTCGGCCCTCTCCACATACCTCTGAGCATGAGCAGGAAACAGTTGTGGCGGTGTCAGTCTGATTCTGTGGCTCCCCGCCATGACTTGGAGCGGGAGCGGTGGTGACTGTAGCCAGTGTGTCTCTAGCTAGCCGGGTAGGATGCATGGCTGAAACGTGCTTTTCGCTGTGGCACTCCCCGCACTTGACTGTGGATTTACAGTCCTTGGCCATGTGCTCAAGTGATGCGCAGCATTTGAAGCAAATCCCAAGCTCAGTGAGGATCTTCTTGCGCTCCTGTAAGGTTTTGGATCTAAACCCCTTGCACTTGGTCAGTGAGTGTGGTTTTTTATGGATGGGACATTCACGATTGAAAGACTTATCTCGTGGTGAGACAGTGTTCTGTTCGTCTGTGGGCGTTGCGGGTGATGGTAGCTCAGTCTTTCTAACACTCACAGCTCTCTTAGTGTCTCTGGGTTTTTGTATAGCACTTTCATACCTTGATGCTGGAGTTGCTGCAGCTGCCGAAGTGTTGGATACTAGGTAGTCGAGGCTGGGGTCATTCCTCATCTGGGCCTGCTCGTCAATGAATCTGCAGAAGTGGATAAATGGGGGAAAGGTGACGTCATTCACTCTTTTGTACCTTGAAACTGACGTTGCCCATTTCTCCTGCAGACTGTATGGCAGCTTCACCACGATTGGGTTTACTCCATGGGCTGAATCCAGATAGCACAGCCCGGACAGACGCGGGTCTCTTTTGGCGAGCTCCAGCTCCATGAGCAGATCACTTAGGTCTTGGAGCTTGTGGACTTCTTTAAGGTTGATCTTTGAGAAATCCTGCAATCTCTTGAATAGGGCTTTCTCTATTGCTTCTGCGCTGCCAAAGGTGCGTTCCAGCCTTTGCCATGCGGCGGCGAGACCTGCTTCTGCTTGTCCTACATAGACGGTTCTGAGGCTCTTGATACGGCTTGAAGAGCTTGGGCCCAACCACTTGATCAGGAGGTCGAGTTCCTGTTCTTCAGTTAGGTTGAGATTGGCGATGGCTGCCTTGAAGGTTGCTTTCCAGGCCCTGTAGTTCTCTGCACGATCATCAAAATTCACAAGACTAGTACTGATTAGCTCTCTGCTCACCATGAACCTGGCAAACTCGGACATGTCCGACTTCTCACCACTTGTTGCCACGACGACTCGTGATGCCCCTGGGGCGTATGGGCTGCCTGGCGTGAATGGATGAGCTGTTTCCGGGTAGAATGATGTTGCTGCAGGGTTGAGCTGTAGTTTAGCCCTTGAAGAATCTGACGAATACCGCTTGAGCTGTGAAGGTGGGCCAGGAAACGCTGGGTTGCCATCTTGTGGTGGTGACTGTGTTTGAGAGGGTATCTCTCGGCGACTGTCGTTAATTAGCTCGGGCGCCTTCGAGGGTACTGGCACCTTTAGAAGTATGTTGGGGGTTTTGGTGTCGTTGACTTTGACGGTACTGTAGACCGGGGTCGCTACATGTACCCGGTTTAGCACATAGTCTCTGGTGCGATCGACTGGATCATCCGTTTCCAGTGGTGGCGAGTTAGCTGGATCAAGACCTTGGATCAATGCCTGCTCAAGTAGTCTTACTTTAGCTAGCGCAACCTCCTCTTCCATCTGTGACCGAAGGATCTGTATTCGAGCCTCCGCTTCTGCCCTTTTTGCTTCCATCTCCGCTTCTGCCCTTTTAGCCTCTGCCCTTTTTGCTTCCACCTCTGCTTCTGCCCTTTTTGCCTCTGCCCTTGCTTCTGTCCTTTTTTCTTCTGCTTCTCTCTCAGTGAAAGAACGTCTCACCCTGGATTCCTCTGCTTTTATGCGGGCCTCTAGTATCCTGTCGCTCATGGTTGAACTTCTTGAGGATGATGACCTGGATGACCGAGAGGAACGTTTAGATGAGGTCGATCGGTGTGATCTGGTTTCTTGCAGGTGAGAGATACGGTGTTCGGCCTTGTTTATGGCGTGTCGGACCTTGGCATCTCTCCCTTTGTCCGTCTCTAGCGCCTTACTGAGGTCTGAAAGAGATTCATCAGAATTAAAGTCTCTTAGAAGGGCAATGTACCTTGTTGACAGTCTCTTGTATCCTTCATGGGCGGCGTTCAGCCGTTCCATAACAGATTGTAAGCTTGCGGCGTCGCCTGATGAGGGTCCAAGTCTCGACATGAAAGAGGCGACGCGTTCCCACTGTTCTTCCAGGCGTTCACTTAGCTCATCTTTCATAGCGTGATAGTTTTCAATTGCCTTTACCGTTGGTTTGGAAGAACGTTTTGGTCGGGTAACTTGGTCTGCTTGAGACGTGGGGTCTGCCTCCTGGGCTTCATCGTGGACGGTATCAGGTTGTATTTGCTCTGTTTCAGCAGTGGGAGCCTGTCCGAGGTCCTTTTCGGCCATTTTGAATAAAGGTGTACTGTCTCTTTAAAAACTCAACTTTTGAATAGGGGTCCGAAAATCGCTGTGCGGCTCTGCGGGAACTCCCGGATGGGATTCCCAAGGTGGCTTTGACGAAACTTGGGGTTCGCAGCTCGCCGATGTGCAGTAATGAGGTATAGTGTACTGCAGGCTTATGGAAGCGATGTGGCCAGAAGGAAACCGCAGGTGCATAAAAACAGTTCTTTATAACAGTACAGGCAGAGCTGATACAAGATGTGGCAGGTGGGAGAGCTTCCTCCAGGCTTGTCCAGACGTGCACTGCTGCAGGCAGACAGGTACAGACTTGTTGCTGGGCAGATTAATGCACAGAGGGACAGGGCACATGGAGAACTATAGCTGGATGTTGGGCTGTAAGGCAGTTTTCTAGCTGCTAGGAGCTTTCAATCAAAGTTTTTGACTGTTCTGTTCCCACTTAAAGGCGATAAAGGCATGCTGGTTGTATAATGGGGTGAGAGTTCTTTCTTACCTTTGTACTTCCAGTAAGAGGGGCAGACAGGACCCGGAGCAGCGTCTCAGATAAGCGTACACACGTTAGGGTGAAAACAATGCTGGTTTATTCTGTAGATGAATGATCCAAAACATGGCATTGAGATCTTGTATGAAGCTTGTCTCTGCAGTCGCTACTAGTGGGTCAAAAACTTTGCTTCTCCAGCTCCATGAGGATCGAACTCCCTGCAATGGAAGATGTCTCCTAATGACTGGGCAAACAGGAAGAGACAAGCAAGCATGTACAGGAGCCACACCCCCATAGGCTGGACAAGGAAAGGCAGAAAGAATTGAAAAGTCTGGCCAGCAGGTGGCAGTAGAGACAAGCATCAGATAATCAGATTAAACTATAAAACAGGATTGAAACAGCATAGGGTCATAGTCCTCACCTCTGTGATGCTGTAGAGGCCTTCCGGGGAGATGGATGAAGGGAGAACAGATACCAATTCAGCTCAAACAGTTCTTTACTTGCACCTGGTGAAATCAGTACACAGTACAGTCTGATTTAACGGGCATTGTAGCCATCGATTTTGAAAGCTTTTCCAGAGTCTGTCAGGTGCCTCTACAATAACTTTCTTGGTCTGTGTTTTGCTGTAGCTCTCCTGTCAACCACACTAAACAGCCCGATCGCCAGTCCCCAGGTCTGTTACTAAAAGGTACTCCTGGCTCCTTTCTGGTATGGACAGGAGCGGTGAGAAGACTAACCCTCCCGCCACCAGTTTCTAGTCCTTCCCATGTTAGTGTCTTGGACCCAGTTTGGGACAGAGGTGGGGATTTAGTCTCATGGTGTTGTGGCTCCCTTATGTCGGGCCCACAGCCTGCCGGTCTGCGATTAGGGATATACCGTTAACTAACCGCCTTGGTTCTGGTGTACCTGTGTTGACCGGGTCTTTCTCCAGCTGGCTCCGACCAGTCCTGGAGTATCCCCTTCGTTGTCTGGGTCACCTCTCTCCTAAGAGGTGCCCTCCTGTCAGGGTCCCCTTGCTCTCTCACACCATCTGACTGACTAGTTTTCTGTCACTCCTTGTCTCCTGCTCATCTAGGCTCCACCCCCTGGGACCTACTGAATATACGGTCCTCTGTACTAAGGTGGCTCACTGTATGGGTGTTGGGTGCAGACTCTGTAGGGTCCTCCATATCCACGGCTACGGAGGCACTACACCTTCTCTTTGGGGTGCAGTACCTCCCTGTGGCGCCTTGCCATAGGGGCGCCACATAAAAGTCTATGTGTGGATGATGGTGAAGTTGTAGTCTTAGGTGGTAGCAGCGAGCTGGGTGCTGTGTCCTATGAGCCACTGCCAGGTAGATTGGAAACACTTAGCCAACATCCCATTCTGTGTACCTTCTTTTGGCCGTCTCACTTGTGCCGGCTCTTTCCGTTTCACCTCACGTTCAGTGTCCCGCGCCAATGGCCTCAGACCCTAACGAGCGTCCCTTTTGGCCCTATGCAGCCACCTTTGCAGCGAATGACGTGGATTTGGCTGCTGTTCCTGCAGATGCAGCAACCTCCGGCTCTCTAACTGAGGCTTTAAGTCTCCTCCACTAGTCTGGGCCTAGTGACCCTCTGCGGCCCTGGTCCCTCCATTTGCCTGCAACCGGCAATGGATGCGAGCCCCACGGGTGGATCGCTCACTTCCCATACCTCTGGGACCATTTCCTTCTCTGGAGTTCTCACCAGCTCTCACGTCTTCCCTGTCATGGGATGAGCCTCTCTGCCCCAATTCCCAGGACGCCTTTTCTCACAACTCTCCTGCGACTCCTTTTCTCCACTGGCGACTGGTCCCTCAGGGGCGCCACACTAGCCTGTGATTGGCCCCTGGTTGGTGGCCTGTGATTGACTGGCCGGTGGCAGCCTATGATTGGCTGCCAAGCGGCTGCTAGCCTGTGATTGGCTGCCCTGTGGCATCGTACAATATGACTTTTGAGGCACGCATCGGTGGAACCGGGGCATTGGGACAATGGCGGGGGGCTGGAGGATAACTCACATCTGCATGCCCCGGTCTTTTGATCGGTCTTAGTTTTGGGGGTCGCCTTATTTTTGGGAAAACACGGTTATATATTGGACATTTGGACAATGCTTATCTCATCATTGTTGTACTTTTTTGGTTTTAGAACTGAAGTAAATGTGGCGGAATATCACATTGACATATCTGCTGTAACAACATATTATGTTCTAAATTCTTCTTCGAATTCAGTCGCCCACATTATATGACTTCCAATTTTTTTTATCTGTCAAAAAAAAAATCTGTATCTGTCAGCTCAGTGTTTGCAGATGTAAAGCTTCTTATCTGGTCAAACATGTTGAGCAAAGAGACGCAGACAGGAAGTCAAAGGCCAGAGAGGGTCTGGCTATCGATAGGTTAATGGGAATTTAAAAAGGTTGTCTCAAACATGTTAATTAAAAAATGTTTACCCAGCCGCCACGCTAAATATCATCCGCACCGCGCTGTGTACTCATGCATCATCAGAGGTTCATTCGTAGGATTTAATAAAGAGGAACAAACACTTTGTAAACTTTTTTTTACTGGTCAGGAGATCTAGGTAGTTGCATGTATAGCAATTCCATAATGTTATAAGTGTGCCTTAGGCTGGCAACAGTAAAAGGCACAACACAATGCCACAACTGTCGCACGTTTCGACGGAGTGTGCAATTGGCAGCTGCCTGCAGGAATGTCCACCAGAGCTTTTGATCGTGAATTGAACGTTCATTTTTCTACCATAAGCCGTCTCCAAAGGCATTCCAGTGAATTTGGTAGAACATCCAACTGGCCTCACAACTGAAGACCACGTGTGACAATGTGGCACCCCTGCGGATCCAGTCACCACAGAGGTACTGCCCCCTAGCCAGAGGTGTAGTACCCTATTCTCGGGTAAGAAGGGGACACTGGCCGGTATCCAGACACCCAGGCTAACACTACACCACTCCAGGGTTAGGGTTAGGTAGAGAATGCTCCTAAGGGAGAGCACAGTCCCCGATCCTGTCTGAAGAGGAGGAACCAAAGTAGAAGGGATGGGTGGAGAGTAGAGTTTAGGGGAGCACCCAGGAGGGAGTGAAGTCATGGAGGACACACATTAGTGACGTTAGGACACGTGACAGGCCATATAAAATGACAAGAGAAACATCTAGAAGACAGTTGGTGGGTGGCTGGCAAGAGCTGAAGGAGTCTGTGAGTGCCAGAGTGTCTGTCAGAGAGGGACAACATCTAGAAAGAGATCTCCTGGAACTGGATCCAGTGGGAGCTCGTCCTAAGACTGGAGAGAAGCAAATCCGGACAGACGAGAGAGAGGGTGCTCCAGAAGACAGAAGGGGTCCCAGGGGACAGGGTAGTGAACAGTCCACCCGGGGCGCCCGCATCCACACCGACTGATACCGTATGGAGGGACCAGGCCACAGAGTAGAGAGACCGGGCCCCAGATTAGTGGATAAGACCAGGCTCAGATAGCAACCTGAAGGCTGCGGTATCTCCAAGTGCCACAGCCGAAACCGCGCACATCCATTGAAAAGGTGGCCAGTTAGGGTCAGGGGACTGGTACCAGAGAAACTCTACAAAGGCCCGCGTATGGGTGTGGTATGAGGTTGGACTACAAGAAGATGGCGGAAAAAACATGGCTAATCTTGACTAGGCTATCGGGGGAAGGGTGCTCAGTCAAAAACAGCAATGTAATAATTTAAATCTTTAAATGTATCTAAATGTTGATCTACTAGGCCTTGCTTCCACCTAGCCAGAATCCTACTGCACACTGATGAGGGGCAACACCCCAAAACAGCTGTCTGTAGATGGATGCCTGGCCTTGGTATTCCCTTGTCATATCTCTAAGCTTGTAAAAGAGCTGGATATTGACTAAAAGGGCCACTTAACATGGTGGTTATGGTGTTTTCCGCAAGGAGCCACCCCTTGGCTGGGTCCTTCCCTGGAGGGATATCTGGCTAGTCCTGTGTTTGAGACTCCTAACCGAGGCTCCACAGACTCTATTTGCATATTCATAATTCCCAGGAGGCAATGCGCCTAGGAATTCACTGTGTTGAGCGCTTTAGTCAGCTGTCCGCAGTGTTTTCTTGGACTGGTCTGCCAGAGATCAGTGAATGCTTTGTGATGTTCTTTACCGCTCGGCTCACTCTGGCCTACTAACTCCTTCCTCCTCTTTTACTCTATTTGTACTCTCTGTCACCTGACCTACATTCGCCACCCACTTGCTCTCTAAACCCCACCACCCATTTCCCGCCTAGAGTCCCGGGCTCCAGGTTGGGTGCTGTGCTCCTGTGGGTGTGTGTGCTGTGAGGGTGTTTGGTGCACAAATTGTCTACCTTCCTGCCAGGCTGCAGCTCCCTATGTGGCCACCCTGGTCGCATGGGCGCCACATTCCCCCGTAGTTAAACCGGCGTGTCCCCACGCCGTCCTGCATGGATCCCCCTGAAAAGGCATTTTTATTTTATAACAACATAACATTAAGCATATTTTTTGTCCATATAAGGAGGCACGGGTTCTTTAAACATTGCATTCAACTATATACACATTTAGGAAACAGTTCGCAGCCGTCCATGGCTGTAAGTGCGAAGGCCTCCAGGCCCTCGGGTCACCAACTTGTGGCCAAGTTGTTTCTCTCCGTGCCGGCATTCTACACCACGTTGTTGTCAACCCTTCAAGGACATGGGTTACACAGTCACTGCTTAAAAGTTCAAGACTCCTGTGGCATAAATACCGGCTCTCTTTTAGCACACATTAAATATTCACATTCTAAACACATAAATACGCATTACTTTTCTGAAAAAGTATAAAAAACTGGCAAAAAGGCACAAGTGCTTCAAAAGCAGTTCAAAAGCACTCTGCAAGTTCAAATTCTGTGCACAGTCTTAAAGTGCTATCTGGTCTCAAAACTAATGGGGAGCACACCGGGTGCGCAACTATTTACATGAAGAGTTCATATCACATCATCGTCCGTGATATTAATGTCAATCAAACATATAAGACAGACAGGGGAAAAGACTATCACTCATTCAGGATTGGGATGGGGCAATAAGGGTTACATCACATTCACAATTACAGTTGCTTATAGCAGGATCCGGGTCTTCATTCCTTCTTCTTCTCCATCTTCCACGGTAGAACTTGTGGTTCCCTGCTTCTTCGGAATAGCTCCAGCGATTCCAAGGCCTGGATCAACAGGTAGCTGCTTGGGGTCTGGGTAGTCGCATCCACTGTAGTCTTTGTCGCAACAGTCTCTTCAGGAGTAGCTGAATCCGGGTTAACAACTAGATCCGAGTGAACGACTGGATCCGGGTGGGCTGTCTCAGAATCCTCCATATCTGAGGGCTCATTCTCTTCTTGTGTTCTTAGGGACAGTCTCCTCACTTTAACTCCATATGGGCCTCTCTCTCCAGGCACAACATTTTAGGAAACCCACTCTCCAATCTGTACTTTCCTGTTTGGGTGCTTTGCAGGCAAGTATTCCTCCACGTCCCGTCTGTTAATTAATACGTCTCTTGCTGCAGCGGGCTCTCGGGCAATTGAAAACCCCTTTGCAAGAATGGACTGCTATGACTAGCATAACCCACCATACCCCGGCCGGACAATAACCACAGACACCATGTTAACCTTTTAACTTTTTATTGAGGGTATCCAACAACCAGCTCAAATTTAACTCTTAAGTGGGAAATTTAATATATAAATTGGCCGCAGCTTAATGAAGGCACAAACCCGCCTTAAGACCTGTGACTGTAAGTGTTCTGTAGCTGGCCATCCAGCCCAGGTTACTTACACCTCCGTCACTCACACCGCTGCTGCGACAAACCATTTCCGAAAGACAAAATCCAGCGAGGGAGGGCGGGCGTTCGCTCCGGGATTCAGATGCAGGAGAGCAAGATGGCCGCCTCTCTCTGCCTTTTACCATAGGAGGAGGAGCCGGGATCTAGGGAACAGGGGAGCAATGTGACAAATTACACCAATCCTGTTGGTCTGTATGTCCGGCATCATTTAACCCTTTATGGGCCTGCTAGTCAGGATGCAGCGGAGGGCCGCAGTGCTCCACAGACTAGCATAACCCACCATACCCCGGCCGGACAATAACCACAGACACCATGTTAACCTTTTAACTTTTTATTGAGGGTATCCAACAACCAGCTCAAATTTAACTCTTAAGTGGGAAATTTAATATATAAATTGGCCGCAGCTTAATGAAGGCACAAACCCGCCTTAAGACCTGTGACTGTAAGTGTTCTGTAGCTGGCCATCCAGCCCAGGTTACTTACACCTCCGTCACTCACACCGCCATGGAGTAGCGAGGGCCATGGTCCGAGCTGCGACCCCCCCCAAGAGCATCTAGGGCATGCTCGATCCCATCCTGCAGGCCAGACAAGAATATATCGAGCCCGATATTATTCAAATGAACACCATCCCTAAGCATTAAGCGGCCAATATCCATTTCCAACTGATGGTGCCGGATAGAAAACCCGCCCTTTGAGGCTACAAATTGTGACATCCTACTGTTGAGTGTCCTACGGGACCTTTCCAAAGCTGCCCCATCTCTCGCACCTTGCCACACCACCCGGGAATCAACTGGGACCAGACCAAGGTCAGTCCCGTAAAGAAACTATGAAATTTATCTAAGTCAGCTCTCATAAGAGTGCAAAGCTCTCCCAATCTAAAACTAGCCAAATCGTTGCCCCCTGCATGAATTATTAACACCACGGGGCCAGGGTCAATCCTTGAAATCCTAACCACCTCTGGAAGCACTTGTGCCCAAACCAACCCCCGGGTACCCCTCCAATTGACGCTAACATCATGGAAACCCAGCGCCCGGCCTCCAGGACGGGTTTCAGCGTGGCGGGCAGCCCAGTACACATATGAATGGCCAAGGATCCACACAATTGGCCGAAATCCACCTATAAGAAAAAGAGATTAATACCAAACCCCAAGGCCCCGAAAAAACAAAAACCATATAAAGACTGCAATACGTTGCATTGAGGTTAAGTCAAAAGCAGTGACATCATATCAATTCAGGGCGAATGTATCTCCTGAAGCACTCAGACTTCCAACGGCCCACTTTTTTAATCATATCATCTGAGAGCCCCGCCCGCAACGCTTCCGTCGCTGCGCCTATCCGGAACGAGTGGGACCCGTATTCCCTCGGGCAACGACCCGCATGTCGTAGGGTATCATTCAAAATAAACTGAAACTGCGCCGCAGTCACCGAGGAGCCATCCTCATGTAAAAAATAATGTCGTCCGGGGGGGTTTTACCGCTGCGTAGCGACTGAATAAATTGAATGGGCAAACTGGGCCGTTGATGGCAAAGAGAGGAAACCATATTCCTCGGCCGGTCTGGTCGGTTTTCGACCTCCGGAGCCGCACCCTCAAACCTTGCGCGCAGAAAACCACATCGCCGTTGTACAAACCCCCTTCGCCGGCGGAAGATTTCGGAACCAGTTCGCTCAGGCGCACTGCCCCGAAAAATGCAAAGCCAAACATCGCCGAAAACAGGGTTGTTTCGTAGTCCGAAGCGCAGACCGCAGGCAATACACCCAGCAAGCGCTGCAGAAGGGCGAACGATATCGGGCGACGCATATCCGGGGTACGTTTTTCTTGTTTCCAACCCTTCATCACCTGTGAGACCGAAAAATGCTTTGTAACATCAGGCCAACCCCTTAGTTTAAAATGAAAAGCCAATCCAGACAAACGATGTTGTTTGCTAAGTCGTTCAATCGCAATGTCTGGACGGCACGTATGTGTCCGGATTTGCAGTGCTGGATGAGACCACAGGCACCCAGAGTCTTGTCCGGCTGCCAGGTCACATGTCAGCACAACGGGCTGAACTGGAGGCTGTCAAGGAGGCTCTCCTCCTTCAACCTCCAGGGAATCGAACTATATATAGTGACAGTTCATATGTAGTTCGATCTCTCACCCTGCACCTGAACACATGGAAAAAACGAGGGTTTGTGGACAGCCAGAATAAACCTCTGGCCCACGTTACAGTCCTAAAGGAATTGTGGGATTGGGGCATGGCACATCCAGCGGAGGCAGCCATTATAAAAGTCCCAGCACATCAAAGAGGAGAACAGCCTTTGACCATAGGAAATAACAAGGCCGACGAACTGGCCAAGTTTGCAGCAGTGTCTGGTGTCCTTCGGGAACCAGGAACTGAGCAGATCCCTGCATTCCAGATTGCAGTGAGGCAAACCAAACTAAAAGATGGCCCTGTGTCATTTGAAGAGGAACAGGCAAAAGATCCCGTTCTACTGACACATATCGCAGCTCCACAGCATCCCTGGACAATATGTCAGGGAATTCTGTGTCATGATACTGGTACCCAACAACTTCCTCTACCAGTAGTCCCGCAACATCTACAGGCAGAACTGACGAGACTAAACCACCAACTGTTTGGGCACCTTGGTCGGGACAAGCTACTGTCCCTCCTGAAAGACAAATTATACTGGTCTGGAATGTCCAACACAGTAGAGGAAGTCACCCAGCAATGTCTGGTATGTGCTCAGGTCAACCCAAGAGCATCAGCCCTGAAGCCAGTGCTGCAGCGTGTTCCACCAGCAGAAGGTCCGTGGTCCGCAATCCAGATTGATTACATCGGACCATTACCAGCAGGAAGTCGTAACTGCCGTTACGCTCTGGTGGTGGTGGATGTTTTCTCCAAATGGGTAGAAGCCATCCCCACTGTCAATGATTCAGCTTCCACTACAGCCCGGGTTCTTTGGGAACAGGTTCTCTCACGATGGGGTTTTCCAAGAGTGATAGAATCAGACAGAGGGACACATTTCACGGGTAAGGTCATGAAAGCGCTTTGTGGACTTTTGGACGTAAAGCAAAGGTTCCATTTTGCCTATAATCCTAAGGCGGCTGGAATTGTGGAACGAATGAATCGCACCCTCAAATCACGGCTTTCTAAAGCACTGCTGGAGAAGGGTTCCTCATGGGTAATATCCCTTCCGGCGGTACTGATGGGTATCCGAGCAACAGAAGCTACCAGTACCGGTATCACACCATTTGAGCTGATGACTGGACGTAAAATGCCCCTGTGTCTACCCAACGAGCCCCAACTGTCTGAGCCCATGAAAAATGCCATTGCCAGAGACATGTTCCTGCAACAGGTTCAAATAAACCTAAAGGAACTGCTGCCTTATGCAGCTTTACGGTTGCACAAACCGTACCTACAGGGGGAGACACCATTGCCTTCTGTAGGGGAAAAGGTTATGGTAAAAATCTTTCGCCGATCCGGACCATGGGACGCAAACTGGGAAGGACCTTACCAGGTCCTTGAAGTAATGGGCGACACCATGCTAAGGGTACAGAGGCCGATGACAACAAAAAAGAGATCCTCTAGACGTCAGGAATCCTTTTGGATCCACATCGACCAAGCAAAGGCCACCCGAGCCTCACCAACTCAATCATAGTTGCACAAGTAGAGTTGAGTGAAAGGGGGGAAGTTGATAGATCGAAGGTGGCTCCCTAAGTAACATTGTAAATATAGTATACATGAATCTACAATAACAGATATACGTAAAACCACTATAATCATTCAACAGGTCACTGGACGCCAGGCCACAACGATACCAAGTGGCCAGAGAAGTAGGGAATACCTGAACAGGGTACACCTCCAGTTTGTGACGCTAGTGGTAAGCATGATGATGGCAGGCTCAGCCTCTTCAGGGAATGGTTGGGAACCTAATAATGGTACAAATATGTCAGTTTTGGGACCAGGTCTTTTAATGGTAGAATGTCTAGAAGGTAAAATCCAAGAACCGTACAGTAATTTTACCTTCATTCCAGGACAATGGTATCTGTATGGGTTCCAGAGAGAAGGTTTTGCTAATGGTGTCACACAGCATTATACCCCTGTAGAGAATGTGTCTGCCATACAACATGACTTACACGCCCTCTGTCTCAAGGAGTTCCAACATTTTCAAGACTCAGACCCAAAACCCATCATGTCTTTGAGATGGATGTCCAGGGATCCCCACTTGCACCCCTATAACAAAGTGGAAACCAACTCCACTTTGGTGTTGTGTACTAAAGGAGGCATTCTGAGTCCTGAAGATGTCACTGGAGCAGAGTATAGTGGGTGGTATATCTTACAGGCTACCTTCACTAGGAAGGATAGTCAAGATGGGTTGAGGGTAAGGACGTACTTTGATAGACCCGTACTTGTAAAAGGCACCCTTAAGGCATATTGTATGTTGAGGGATTCCCAGATGACCATCACCAGGGAATCCAAATATGCCCAAGGACATGTGTCCACCGATTACTTACGGACTAGTGTATTGATGTTAAAGTTAAACTGCAGTAACTCTGGCCAGGCATTATGGAACGATCAGAGTGGTCCAGTGAAACTGGAGGGCTTATACCGAGCAACAGTTTTAAAGGTACGGACCGATGCCAAGGCAAATACGTGTCTTCTGACTGGAAAGACCCCAGAGGCAGGGACATTAACTTTGACATCAATATAGACGGTCCATTTAAGTGGCCTTTTTGTGAGGCGGTGGACGAAGGGTGCTGGTCATTTACACAGTGGGTCTATCTGTCCAAATCCAAACCAATAGGAAACTTAGCGTTACAGGCAGGAGATAGCGATCAGTGGTACCAGTTCAGTGGTAGAGGACAAGTATGTGTGACCGTGGTAAGGGTCCCATATGAGGCTGAAGGTCTCCAACCAGTCAAACCACACCTGGATTCTTGCAATGTTTCTACCCACCAATTGGCAGATCCCATAGCTCCTCAACTGTCATCCCCATGGAAGATCATCACAGGAACTAAATTCGTCCTATATACATGGCGAATTTCTGTAGATGACTTCAGAGTAGATCACTGGGATCACAGATGTGAGGAGTTTGTGAGGAACCAAATTGACATGATGAGAGGATGGGTAGAGGCGGGGCAAGAAGTGAGAAAAGATGATCCCCGACACAGGAAATTCAGGAGTAGGAGAGACTTGATAGAAATGGGAATTAATGGAGGTGCATTGGGAGTAGGTGCCCTGAACACTATGGATATGGAAGTCCTGAGAGGTAAGCTCGGGGACATTGCGCGACATGCTGGGGAAGGGTTCAGAACTCAGCTTGATGTAAACCATGTCTTAGAGGGTTTGCAACATTCGCACATTGATGCCACTACCTCTCTATCTTCAGCTCTACGAGAGAAGTTTAGAAGGTTAGTTGCAGGTCTTGTAGAAGTGCAAGACAGAGTTCAGTTTGCCCTAGCATGTACGCAGGTCCAGAGTGAACTCTCTGACAACCTAAAGCATATAGTGTCCTCTCTATACAAGGGCCACTTCCCATTCAACCTCAGACAAAGAGTAAGTTCCCTAATCTCCCCGTTTGCAGCCAACCATACAAACTGGTGGCTGGTTCAATGGCATGGGTGTCATAATCTCACCTGCACGGCATCTTCTTTGGCACCTGTATCTGGTAATATCAAGAAGGGGTACAGTGCCATGAGTATAGGAATTGTTGTTAGCAATCAGACGGTGCTTCATCCACAGCTCACCTCAGACATCCTAACCTATGAGCGAGGCCATCCTTATCTGTTTGATACAGAGGGATGTTGGAGGAAAGAGGATGCTATCCTCTGTCAAGGGAGTCAAGATAGGGTGCTTAGGCACCAGTGTTGGGACTCTGAGGGGTCATGTGAGATGAAGACTAACACAATACCCTCCTCTCGTCTGAAATATTTGGGTCAAGGGTATTGGTGTTGGTACCAAGGGAAAAATGTAACGTATTCTTTATATGGCACTAATTGCACCGAAAGAGGCATACTCCTCCCAGGAGCATATTGTACCCTTAGTCCCGTTTTAGGTTTAGATGTCGCAGATCAGCAGGGGAGGACCCCGATAACACCGGAGAAGAGACTCGACATTCGCCCTGACACTCCTGTGAGACTGCAAAAGATTCCTCTTGGTTTTGGTCGTGAGCTCAAGCGTCTCTTGTTAGATTTCAGCAAAGAAGACGACATACTCCGAAATCTTCATGAGGCTGAGAATCAAGCCACTATTCAGCTTGAGCATGACAAAACCAAGATAACGAGGATTACCAATGCCTTAGATACAGACTCTAAGGTGTCCTGGTGGGAAAGTTTATTTGGCTATAGTCCGACAGCTACATCGTTTTTAATTTCATTATCCACCCTGTGATTGTTCTCCTGGTTCTTGTTCTTGTTATGTACATTGGACTGTGCCTAGATTACAGGAGAGTAAAGAGACTTGCCCACCAGATACAAGAGAACCAGGCAGAACTTCATGAATTTAACTGCCGAAGAAGGTCCAGGACTTAGCACTAAAAGTCCTGAAACCTTGATATTATATTTGATAAGAGTGTTTAGGACATTACGTCAACTCCGCCCTGAAACCTCATAACATTGTATATTTTGTTTGGCTTTTACTTTGATTTATGGTTAAGGGATGGGGGAGGGAAATATGGTATCATTATATACTGTTTAATTTTTACATTGGGATATAGGTTTGTTTGTTTTCTTTTTTGTATGAATGAGGAAAGAGTAGGGTTCTGTAGGGACAGGCCCCATCATTGTCTAAGGTATTTGCTACTTCAACCCTTGAGGCGGTAAACGTTCATAAGGGATGGATTGAAGGTCGGTTGGACAGCGTTCTTCTCACAGTCAACTTAGGTATGCTGATATCATCCCCTACCCAATAAACTCTGACCTGCCTAGTAGAGATTCAACTATCTATCCATGGAAGAACCACATTAACGATAGATGCTTCAATCAAGTTTACAGGAGAAGTCTCTGTTGAAAGTCGTGCCTCAGCTAAGAAGAATCACCAGATCCCCTTTAACAATTTAACAATTGATCTAATCCCAAGAAGGAGGTGCTCCAAGAAACCACCTGGTGAGGCCCAGCTACAGAGTGTGATCCCCGGCACCTACACACCAGACTTGGAAAAAAAATAAAAAATCTGGTAGGGAGAGGGGCGAACACAGGAAAACTCTGTGGGCCGATCAAGAGACGAAGGTGCAGCAACTCCAGAGTCTAAGCAGTCAAGCTTGGAAGAAGACTACTTGGGGATAGACGTGTTTCTCGAGATTGGCAATGACAAGATCAGAAGTGTACTGACAAATAGAGAACTTTATTCCTGAACCAAAGAAACCAAGAAGATCCACAAAGATGACTATGGTGTAATCTATGGATGGAGACACTGGATTACGGCGAACGGCAGGGGAGAGGTGATGGCGATGGGTGATGTCTAGATACCTAAGTGCAAAATTTTACTTCATTTCATCCTGAACGGTTATTGGTGATAGGATTGAGTAGGCAAATATATTCCACACTTCCCACTCATTTTATTGTCGTATTTTCCGACAAAAGGGGGACTGTTGAGGGGGAAGTGATGGCATAATTAATTATTAATATGACACATAAATGTATATCTCTCTTTGTGGGCATGTATGTGTATATATCTATATTTATGCCCACCTTGGTGGAATAGGCCATAATAAATGTCTCTTATAACATTGACCAATTCAGCTGTATCTGATGGAAATTGTTCATCTTCTGACATGGTTAATTACCATATCAGAAGATGTCCATTCTTGCATTTTAATGTGGGAAGCTATCAGATAAGACTCTTAATTTAAATATCAAAGATCTACAGGCTGCTGCCACAAAGGGTTATTCTCACCCCTTCTTCTAACAGTTCACAGCAGCCAAGATGTCTGGCGTGATAAGTAGACATGACTATTCCCATTGTTTGCCAATCTATAGTGGCAGGAGATACCTCATTTCAATATAGTGCATGGTGAGCGTGCACCCTTACAACCCTGTCAGAAGTGCACGGATGAGGAGGTGTGTCCGTCACGTGCACAGCTGAGGGACAGGTTAAAATGGACTGAGACACAAGAGCTCGCTCTCTTTTCTACCTGGACGCACGATGATATAGGACATCGACTTCTGGCATAAGTATCATTCCTATAACTCTATCACTCACTCTCACTCTCTCTCTCTCTCTCTCTTATAATCATTAATATAGTGTGCATGTATATTTAGGTAACGTGGGTATTAGTAACTGTGGGTATTTTACATCATTGTAACAGTATTGATTGTGTATTAGTTTTGTGCTATCTAGAATATATATATTATTGTTGTAGACTCTTGGGTGTGTTTAATAAATATTCATTTATTAGAACAGACTTGTTTTCATTAAGTAGTCGGTATATACATATATATATATAGTTAATCAGCATAGGAACAGAAAGTGGTAAGGAAGGGAAGATTCTGGATATCGGTGATTGTAGTCATAACTGACAATAATAACCGATAAACAGAACCAGCCCTACAACAAAGGACGTTACCGACAGTACAATTGGCAATGTCGGGGGTCCTCCCGGTACCCAGGAAAGCTTCCCATTCGCCCCAAGCCTTACCGTACGCTCTCCAGGTCGAAGGAGCCAGCGAAGCTCTCACTAAAGGCATCAATGGCCCAAAGGAATCTGCCATACCGTATCCGGGAACACCGACTGTTCTTCGTCCGCCATTGGAAGCAGCTCCCTGAACTTCTGAAATTGAAAGCGAGACAGAGCATCAGCCACCGTATTAACAACGCCCGGAACATGTCTGGCCCTAAACCATATGTTCAACTGCAAGCAGCGAAGGACCAAGTGCCGTAACAAGTTTATCACTGGAACAGAGGACGAAGTTAAATTGTTTACAGCATGCACTACACTTTCATTATCAGTCCAAAATCGAAGCCTTTGGTTCTTGAACGAATCAGGCCAGGTGTCTATGGCCACTATGATCGGAAAAAGCTCTAGCAACGTCAGGTTCGTCGTCCAACCATTCAAGTTCCATGCCGCAGGCCAAGGCCCAGCACACCAACGGGAACCGAAAACAACACCAAAACCCGCTGAACCCGCGGTGTCTGAAAAAAGAGAGATGTCATGAGAGGACACCTCCGGCGCCTGAAAACAAGTATGGCAATTGTATGCTGCCAAAAAGGTCTCCCAAACTCTCAGATCTTCCTTCAGTGGCCGGGTAAGCCGGATCCAGTGATTGGCGGATCTGACTCCTCTGGTTGCCATACTCAGGCGCCGCGAGAAGATTCTGCCCATGGGCATTACCCTACAGGCAAAAGCCAAAATACCCAGCAAGGTTTGCATCCGGACTAGGGTGACCTTCTTAACAGAGCGAAATTCCACAATGATGGCAGATAACTCGGTAATTTTTTGCATGGGGAGGCGAAAAACCATCGCCACCGTATCGATTTCGATACCCAAAAAGGTAAGTTTTGTGGTTGGGCCAACCGTCTTGCCCGAAGACAAGGGGACACCGAAATTACTGCACAATTCCTGAAAGGATCTGAGAGCAAGGGAGCAGGTTTCAGATGAAGCAGATCCCACAAAAAGAAAATCGTCCAAATAATGCGTAATGGAACGGACGCCGGAATGACGGCAAGTGACCCACTCCAAAAAGGTGCTGAACATTTCAAAAAACCGGCATGAGATAGAGCAGCCCATAGGGAGGCACGTATCGTAAAAATATTGCCCGTTGAAAAAACAGCCCAGCAGGTGGTAACAATCCGAGTGCACAGGAAGCAAACGGAAAGCCGAAGCCACGTCTGATTTGGCCAATTCTGCGCTCGGTCCCGCGTCACGCACTAGTGAAACAGCCCTATCAAAAGGGGCGTAGCTCACGGACGAATATTCCGAGGGAATACCGTCGTTCACGGACAACCCTGAAGGGTGTGACAAGTGATGAATCAAACGGAACTCACCCGGGTCTTTCTTGGGCACAATGCCTAACGGGGAGACCCTCAAGTTAGAAAAGGGGGACGAATCGAAAGGGCCACACATGCGGCCCAAGTCAATTTCTTTTTGCAGCTTCTGTGCCAAAACAAGAGGTAAATCTCTAGCCGACCTCAAGTTCGAGGCAAATGAGCCTCCTCTAGAAAATGTGAAAGGTATGAAAAAACCAACTGTGAATCCTTCCCGCAAAGTGGCAGCCGCCTCCTTATTGGGATACTGGTTAACGATGTGTCCATCGCGGCTACGCTCACCGGTGTCCTTTGGTTCACCCGGGGTATGGGACTTGCTGGTCCCGCCCTTAGGCTGTTGCTTTTGGCACTTCGAAGCGATGTGTCCTCCGCCGCAAATCGAGCATTCATGCTTGTATTTGCATGCGGCCTGGTACCGGCAGTGCCCTTCGTTAAAGAGCCAGCAGCAACCTGGTCTACGTACGGCCACCGACCCTGTTGCGGAACCTGCGGCGGTAGCCTGTCCAGAAAAGGGCTGGTATGCCTTTTGCGACATCATAAGACGCAACCAGGAATCTGTAGCTTTTACGCTCCATCCCAGGTGAGGGTTGAGAGCCAATCGGCGGCGGAAGTCCTCATCGTACTTCCACCATGCCGAGCCACCGTGTGATTTATAAGAATTATAAATCGTATCTACGTAAGTGAACAGCTCAGAACACCGCTCCGGGTGCCTTTGACCCATCACACACTCAAGTACGCAAAACACCTGAATCCAGTTATTCATCGTCTTTGCCACTTTCGACTTGCGTTCAAACGGCCGATCGGCCGTTTTACGTTCCCTATCGACCGAGCCCTGTTCGGGGGATACTAAGATGTTAAGTAGAGGTCTTAGTCCTCTCCTCTGTTGGAGGGTTCTCCTAGCTAGGTCTGGGAGTAGGGACACGGTTGAATTGGCAAACGGTATTGGACCCAGGGTTCTGGCTGCATTCATGATGGCATCTCGTATTGTAAAGAAATGCACTCTACATATTATATCTCTTGGTAGCATCCCAGCTGTGGGTCTTGGGGAGAGTGCTCTGTGTACTCTGTCCAGTTCTATGTCTGGGCCATCTGTGTCTCCCAGAATCTGTTTAAAAAGTTCCTGGATTGATCTCCCTAGTTGTTGAGCTGTGATTTCCTCTGAGAGCCCCCTGATTCTAATATTGTTTCTTCTATTTCTGTTCTCCTGATCCTCTTGGTTGTAGATAAGGTCTTCTAATAAAGCTGAGTGTGATTCAATAGCCTCCCTGTGAGCTCTCAGTTCATCCAGTATATCATCTTGGGATTTTCTACTACTTCCACTCTGGTAGTGAATTCTCTTTGTAGAGAATGTATTTCTTTCCTGTAAGTCTTTTCCAATCTACAAGCTAATTTCTCCAGGTCTCCCTTAGTAGGTAAGGATTTTAAGTAGGTACTTAACTCTGTTTGGGAGGCACCTTCCAGGGACGTTTGTGAGCCCTCCGTCTCCTCCATGAGTTGTTGCTCGTCTGCAAGAGCTGCGTAGCGGTTCCCCCTCAGTCTTTGAGCGCGGTCAGCTCTGGGTGTCGCCTCGCGCTGAGGAGCGGCCGCCATCTTAGATGCTTGTTGCGCGGGAGAGACGGCTGTGTTGGAGCGGAGGAACTGCTCAATCGCTCCTTTCTGTGCCGTGATCTCGGTCCCGGAGGCTCCTGGAGTCTTTTTCGTCCTGCCCATTCAATTTTTGCAGCGGTATGATGAATATTGGAGCGGTGGTTATGGTGTCGGCTGGAGGAGCTCTTTCAGCAAGCGTCCATCCTGTGCACGGGTTAGCCACGCCCCCCGGGGGATACTAAGGACCAAATGTCCACATAATCGTTAGCCCATATCTTCTGAGATACCTCAGGGTCCAAATGGGACCCCAAGTTGGGCACGCCACAAAAAAAACGTGTCCTTATGCAAATCTGGACGTACGGGCTCAGCACGCCGCTCCGTAGATTGAAGCGCTTTTGGATTAATGAAAATTTTGTTACTCAATACTTTTTTCACAACATCAATAAGACCCTCCCGTTGTCCCGCCCCGTCCCAAGCCCCGATACTAGCATACTCACCGGCTCCTGTAGCCGCGAGCGGTTCGGTTTGAGTCACAAGCTGAGGTTGTGGTACGACCGGGCGTTCAGCAGTAGTCCTGGCAGCGGAAGGTCGAACTGGGGTGCGACTGCGCCTCAATGCGTCCCGTGGTCTACGCGTCGAATCCTCAGAAGATGAGCGAGAATAACTGCGACGGGATCTCGACACCCTACTCCTGCTTGGAGACCTGGAACGGCTCCTGCCGGTCCGACATGTAGATCGATGCCGATGATGCGAACGGCGGGAAGCCCGGTTCCCGCAACTATAGCAACTACGCTCCCGAGCCCGGGAGCGTGACTTGGACCTCCGACCCTCGCTATAATTCTGCCTATCTGTGACATGGGCCCCGGGTTCCGGCACTAAAGGGTCTGCCCCATAGGCCTGGTCCGAAGGTACCCGGCGGGATGTGTCTATATCCACCGGCGCCAAGTGAGACTGGCCCTGTAGGATCGACACCGCAAGCTCCCGACCCCTTGCAGCTTGCAAAGGGTTCAATGCTATCTCGTCTTCTGTGCCTAAAGCCTACTGTGAAGGTGGGGGCGTAAGCACCTGTCCTGCGAGCGAATGCGGCTGCATTATGGCTCTAATAATGTCCTCTTGAGACATCCCTGCCAGACCTTCAAGCCCACTTGCCTGACTCCCAGGGGGGGCCCTCCGTGCCTATGGTGCTACCCATACTGCGTGGAGGTATCTCGCCGTCCAAGGTATCTCCTTGTCCTGCACTTGTCTGCCGACGCGGAAGTAAATGATGCAGAAGGCGGGAACCCGCTCCGTGCGCGCGCATGCTTTCTGCGCATGCCCGGAGCGGGGGGCATACTAGGGCTTAAACGCCTCGGCGGGCGGGAGAGTCTACCTGACCTCCGGCCGCCCGTGCTGGGCGTATGATCGCATGCCGGGTCACCGCCGGGACCGTCCAGCAAAGCGGTGATCCAAGCGGGCCCCTCGCGCGCGATCCTCTCCCTCACCGCAACCAATAGCGGGTCCATCTTGGTCCGGCAGCGACCCGTTCGCTCCGGGATTCAGATGCAGGAGAGCAAGATGGCCGCCTCTCTCTGCCTTCTACCATAGGAGGCGGAGCCGGGATCTAGGGAACAGGGGAGCAATGTGACAAATTACTGCAATCCTGTTGGTCTGTATGTCCGGCATCATTTAACCCTTTATGGGCCTGCTAGTCAGGATGCAGCGGAGTGCCGCAGTGCTCCACACAGTCAGGATTTGGTCCAGAAGTTGATTGAGAGGAGCCAAGGAGAATTGCAGAGGTCCTGAAGAAGAAGGGTCAACACTGCAAATATTGACTTGCTGCATTAACTCATTCTAACTGTCAACATAACCTTTTGGTATCATAATATGATTGCAATTATATTTCTGTATGTGATATAAACATCAGACAAACACAAATAAAAACCAGAGGGCAGCAGATCATGTGAAAATATCATTTTGGTGTCATTCTCAAAACCTTTGGCCATGACTGTACAGACAGAGACCCTGATTTCAGTGATGTGTCACTTACTGGGCTGCTCAGTGTAGTTTTGATGAAATCACTGTTTAATCAGCTGAAGAATATCATTAGAGAACTACTCAAGTATTATTATTATTATTATTATTATTTATTTATATAGCGCAATAATATTCCATGGCGCTTTACGAGTAAAGCAAGTAGTCCAGCATATGCATTTACTGCTAAATCTGAAGCAGAGAAAACAGTAATATTATCCATATGACAGGAAGCAGCTCAGTAAGTGACACATCGCTGGAATCAGGGTCTCTATCTGTACATTATGCTGCTGTCAGATGGCATGGCAAAAACCTGGTGACAGCTCCCCTTTAACAAGTTGCGTATGTTATTTCCATGCACTTATACTAGTTACTTATGTAATTACTATAGGGTATATGCTCATTTTGTGTTTTTCTCTTGGGTTTTGTCTGATCGGTCCACAAGCCTTCGGACGTTTATCGCTGAGTATCATCGGGAAGCCTCTTTGCCTCTTTCCTCGTCCCTGTTGTGATCGATGTCGTGAACAGCAGCCGGGATTTCCATAGTGAGATCAGACGCGCTTCAGTCATTGGATGCAGTCACCGGTGGGAAGTCACAGTACATGAGGAAGGAGTTCACAGTAAATGAAACTGAAACTAGCCGAGAGCTGAAGCCATTGCAGACAGCACTGAGATACTCAGGTAAGAAAACCGGCTTTATAATAATAATAATAATAATAATAATCTTTATTTATATAGCGCCAACATATTCCGCAGCGCTTTACAATATCATGTCTATACTATGCCCTAAATATAACCGAGAGGTCTACCCAAGTTACCAGGGCAGGAGGAATCCAGGGCGATCAATCCACTACACTTGTTCTCATTGATTGCACCCTACTGTCTGTAGTATGGCTTTATACAGATGCTTCTGTCCCAATAATGTCTCTAGTCTACATGTCAGATCAGTCCTGAATTCTTATGTGTATGCTGCCATAATGATTGAGTGATTGACGTCTATTCTTACCAAAAGGATATAAGAGTTAGGGCTGATCACAAAGTAGTGATCATTTAAAACTCCTTCAAAGTCCTTTGGATGTCTGAGAACTGTATGTATTCCTTCATCTAAACAAATGTATATTTAAAGATGTAGTCCGGGCTCAGGTACGGCGGATGGGTTATCAATATCAGATCCTCTGGCCCCCTGTCAATCATCTGTGCTCTGCTTACTGTAAACTCTTTGGACTATTCTGCTGAGCCTCGGGACAAATAACAGTTGATTGGCTTGGGATTAGGGTGTCAGAACCCCACCAATCTATAAACGAAAAAATCCCAGACTTTTTATGAAGCGCCCTTCCAGATGATAAAGACATCATCTCTGCTTCTCCGCAAACCTAAGAACATGGCTGACGTGGTGGAACACATAGACAAGACACAATGGTGTCATATTGGACCCATAGTGTACCCCACAATAAGACTCTAAACAAATAATAATTGTCCAGGTATATATGATCCCCATCCTGGTATATATTTTTCCCATCCTGGAGTATATATTCCCCATCATGGTATATATATGTGAACAATCCTAGTACATATGTCTCCCATCCTGGGTCCAACCTGGTATGTATTTCCCCAATCCAAGTATTTATGTCCCCCATTCTGGCCCCATCCTAATATATATTAGCCCATATTGAAGAATATGTCCCTATCCTTGTATATGTTCCTCGACCTAATATATATGCTTAGCCCATCCTAGCATATATGTTCCCCGTCCTGTTATATATATCCCCCAAGATGGTACATAGTGACCCATCCTGGTAAATATGTTCTCCATCGTGATATATATGTGACATATCCTGATACATATGTCTCCCATTTGGCCCCATCCTAGTGTAAATGTGGTCCATCTTGATAAGTTTGTCATATCCTGGGCCCCTTCCTAGTATAATCTTCCCCATCCTTGTATATGTTCCCCATCATAATATATATGTCCCTTATCCTGGGCCCATTTTGGAATATATGTTCCCTCATCCTGGTATATATATCCCTCATCCTGGTGTATATGTTCCCCATCATAATATATATGTCCCTTATCCTGGGCCCATCCTGGAATATATGTTCCCTCATCCTGATACCGTATATACTCGTGTATAAGCCGACCCGTGTATAAGCCAACCCCCTACTTTTGCTCCAAAACCTGGGAAAACCTATTGACTCGTGTATAAGCCGAGGGTGGACCCCAGCACAGGTATACAGCCCCCAGCAGTGTGGTATACAGCAGCCTCCCCAGTGGTATATACAGGCCCCAGCAGTGTTACAGCAGCCTCCCCAGTGGTATATACAGCAGCAGCCCCAGTGGTAGTATACAGCAGCAGCCCCAGTGGAAGTATACAGCAGCAGCCCCAGTGGAAGTATACAGCTGCAGCCCCAGTGGTATATACAGCAGCCCCAGTGGTAGTATACAGCAGCAGCCCCAGTGGAAGTATACAGCAGCAGCCCCAGAGGTATATACAGCAGCCCCAGTGGTAGTATACAGCAGCAGCCCCAGTGGAAGTATACAGCAGCAGCCCCAGAGGTATATACAGCAGCCCCAGTGGTAGTATACAGCAGCATCCCCAGTGGAAGTATACAGCAGCAGCCCCAGTGGAAGTATACAGCAGCAGCCCCAGTGGAAGTATACAGCAGCCCCAGAGGTATATACAGGCCCCCCCCCATCGGTATACAGGGCCCCCCCCTGCTGCTGCAAACCTGTAAAGGAATACATCATTATACTTATCCCTGTCACCGCCGCCGCCATCGCACTCCTCCGGCTTCCTCCTCTGGCACACACACAATGACGTCATTGCCTGTGCCCACCGGAGGAGGAAGCCAGAAGAAGCCGGATGAAGCCGGAGGAGCGCGATGGCGGCGTCGGCAACAGGGATAAGTATAATGATCTATTCCTTTACAGGTTTGCAGCAGCAGGGGGGGGGGCCCTGCATACCGATGGGGGTGGGCCTGTATACAGATGGGTATATGACTCGCGTATAAGCCGAGGGGGGGACTTTTCAGCCCAATTTTTGGGCTGAAAAACTCGGCTTATACGTGAATATATACGGTATATATGATCATCATCCTGGTATATATATCCCCCATCCTGGGGTATATGCCTTCTGTTCTTTGGCTGTTTTATTTAACTCATAAAAAAAATTATTCCACTCACCTCCCCTCTTCTCTCCCGACGATCGTCGTTCTCTCCTGAAGCCGGCAACTGACTTCCGTGTGCAAGCGACGGGCAGCGCACAACGTCGCTGTCATACGCCCCCTAGCCACAGATGCGCTAACGTCACCTGCCAGCAGCTTGGATTGCTGTGCATGAACTCGGCAATACACTACCGGGGGCGCACATCCAGCTTATACATGCGACCTCTGTGACCACGATCATTACGTCCCTGCTAGCATTGTAGGGGAGGCAGGGCCTACCAAGGGATTTTCCGCCTTCCCAGTCGGCCAGTCCAGGTTTGTTCCATCTCATAAGAGCCAATCATTTCAGAACGCAGGCAATCAAAAAGATTTGGTTGGTTTAGCTTTGAAATACTAATTTCATGAATAAACCAGGTAATCCAGCTTGCAAATTGTATCTCTGAAGGACACCGTCACTATACAATTAATTTCAATGGATGCAGTGTAATGCTTCATTGAAATACTCCGTGAAAGGTTCTTTCCAAGATTAGATGGAGATTCCAATAACAAGACATTCTAAAAATATATCAGGGTTTGCCAATAATTGCCTGTCTTATTTGTCAGCTGAAAGATTTTTCATCCATCCAACAAACTACAATACATCTTCTGTTTGTCTTATTGCTTGGCAGATCGTAGAAGAGTAGACCATTTCCAAGAGCTCAGAGATGGATTCTAAAAAGCCGCTTATAATCCCCTGGCTCATTGACCAAATCAACAGTCAGACGTATCCTGGTCTCATGTGGACCAATAGTGAAAAAACCCAGTTTCGAATCCCGTGGAAGCACGGCCTGCGGCAGGACCGCTGCGACGATGACGTGAAAATATTTGAGGTAACTAATGGTCTAGTGAAACTGGCAAATAATTTCCGCCAAAGTTTTGTCTGTTTTTTTCAAACTAAAATACACTGTTAATAACCAGTGAAATAATCTATGGCAAAACGCCGTACTAAAATGATGCAAGGTGTAATGGTATAGTTGGGTTGGCTAGGTATCGTTTTGTCTACGTTCAGATGTTGAGTGATTTTAGGAGTGTTGTCTTGTTGCTCTGTAACATTCTGTGTGTTTCCCATCTTGTCTAGAGTCAAATCATAACAGTAGGTCTGATAATTGAATTAGCTAAGTTATCATCTGCTGCCTGGATGTGTACATGCATCTTGATGGACCCTTTTTGACATTTCCTGACTGTCCATTCATTACCTCTCTGCTCTGCAAATGCTGCAAATCACCCCCTGGTAGTACCTTGTCTGGAGGACCTGAAAGCACCTAACCTCTTTGCCTACCCCTGTATATAAGGGGTAGCCCCGAGGAGGACAAAGAGAGCTGTTAGATAGATCCTTTGTGTGACACTGATGATACGGCCAGCTCCCCAAAGAGACTTGGAGAAACCCGACTTACCCTGGAAGAAATTGCTGGAGGAACCCTATATAGAGAAGAAGCATCTGGAGCCGCACTACCTAAGTGGAGAATTGTGGCTCTCATATCCTAGGGCATTTATCCCATTACTGGACTATATCTGTGTTCCTGGTCTATTTTACTCTCTGAATGGTGGATTGCTTTATGGAGACCTCTCACTTTGCATGTAATAAAGGTTCTTGGGCTGTTCACCCATCTCTCACTCTGTTAATTGTGTGATACCGGAGTAGGACCCCGTTGTCACGAAGGGTGGTATAAAGGTAAAATGGATAAGGAAGCAGGATGGCAAGATGGGCAAAAAGCAATCAGGGGAGCTAGTCTGACCCTTAAACTGGGGTTCCCTAACTCACCCTGTACCCGGAATTACCTCTGATGCTAAGAACGTCCGTGCCGCCACTCTTATCCTTTGCTCCTGATCAGCCCTAGGCTAAGATCCCCTCACCGCCACCCATGGACCAGGAAGCACAGCAACTCACAACAGAAGGAAAAGCACACACGACTTCTCAGTTCCAGGTCTTGCACAGACTAAACACTATCAGCGACACCCACAACTCCACACCTGCAGAGCTGCCTACACATAGACAGCAACACAGCACAAAGGAATTTTACTCTCGTTTAAACTACAGAGCGCTATTCACATGGACTGCAGAGCGGTCAACATGTGACACCCATGACACACAGTAATTTTATAACCAGCATTTTTGATAACCATTTGGGTAAGTGTTGAGGTGCATCTGATTTTTCTCTCCATAGGCTTGGGCTATTGCCAGCAGAAGTTATGACCCCAACACGGACACACGCAACCCAGCTGTGTGGAAAAGAAATGTCCGCTCTGCGCTGAATCGAAAAAATGAAATAAGTTTGGTCAAGGACAACAGCTCGGACTCCAGAGAGCCACATAAAATTTATGAGATCCTCAGAGGATATATCCCTGGTGGTAAGTTCAGCTTTCCTACTCCTATTGAATATCCCCCATTGTTCTGAGTTTCTAGTTTACATTGTATTGACAGAAGACTGGGTCTAATGACCAGTAAGTGTCTATCTATACTAAAGCCGATAGATAGAAAAATATTATCATTTGAGCATCCTCAGTGGTTTATTCCTTTTAATGGCTAACTGAGAAGATGGTAATAAATAGCAAGCTTTCGAGACAACTCGGGTCTCTTCATCAGATATCATGCTTGATGAAGTGACCTGAGTAGTCTCGAAAGCTGCTATGTATTATCATGCCTGGTAAAGACCTGAGTGGTCTTCAAAGCTTGCTATTTATTACCATGCCTGATGAAGAGCAGAAGACCTCTTCTACTGTATTATTGTCTACAGTGGTCAGCGCTGCAGTCAATCAGTGATTTTAGCGGTTCCTTCCGTTCATGTAGCTCAGTCACTGATTTGTCATATTATTGCAAACAATAATAGATTGGACCTGGACAGAGAAGAGATAGGCAAAGTTTGTTTGTTTTTAAACCAAAACTTCAGCCTGGGGACAGGGGTGTTCCAAAACTGGAAAATCCCCGTAACAGATCGGCTAGAGATGTTCTGTGTATAGGATTGAAGTCACCATGTGACTAAGCTTAGGCTGGAGTGGTGGAAAATACTGAGTCTCGTGCTTAAACACATAGTGACAACTACATAAAAAAAATGTCTTGGACTGTGAGGTATACCGGCAATACTGTACATGACATGTATGTATCACACCGACAGAGGTCTGCTGCAATCTAAATCCAGGATGTTTGATGAGACTTATAGTTCCACAAGCCTTTATGTGATATGGGCCGGATTTAAGGATGGTCAGGAAGTGATGGGCGGGACTGACCATCCACATACCTCCCTATAGATGTGTGTCATGTGATATAGTGAGACTGTATGATCACATGAGCTTTGATGTAAGGAAGGTTTTGGACATCCTGTGTGAACCGTATGGCAGACAAGCATACCCTAGAGTGGAGCTGACTAGAGCTCCTGGAAGTCCAGGAAGTAATTGAGGCTCTTGAGGATACGACAGGTGTCCCTACGTAGCGACTCCAAGGACATGTTGGGTGATCCTTGTGAGTATCTTCCTGGATGGCAAGACTGGCAGGACTCAGTCTGAATCCTACTAAGCTGCAAGAGCAAGTGAAACCAGTATGGGACATTGTGTGCTGACGGAGTTCAGTAAATGAACAATGCAGGATATCCGCGGTTGAAACAGAGTGGAGGTCATAAACGTTTCCCTAATATGTGCGGCATACCCGCTGAAGTAAAGACTATTGTCGTGGTTATCAATGGAACACAGACACCCGCTCCACTGTGCAGGCGCGAGTGCGGCTGTCACTCAAGCGCCAGTCACCGATGGGGGTTGCAACTTTAAAAAATGCAGGGCGGGTTTTGCAGCCTTGGAGCAGCGAGGACATAATCCACCTGGACCATATAGCAGCCTCCTAGACTCAATAGAAGGCCAGTGCTGGACAGAATAAAAGTTATTTTCTCAGGTATGAGGGGCATGTCTGGGCACATAGAGGGGTTACAACAACCCCATTTACATTATGTGTAAGCTGGTGGGCACAGTTTAAAATGCTCAAAGGGGGTGACAGGTTCCCTTTAAATAAAACCAATAGACTTATCTTTTATAAGAACCTGTTGATGTGTGCTTGAATTGCACAGTAAGGCTGGCTTCACATTTGCTGATGGCATGCAGACACATACGCAGTGCAAAGCAGGGTCTAAAGATGTGTCCGCAGCGGAGATTGTCCGCCTGCGGACACATCACTGTGGAGCCCAGCAGCCAATCAGTGGTGTCCGGGGGCGGAGATCAGCGCTGGAGATCTCCGCCTCCCGGCCGCCGGTGAGCTCCGGGACTTGTCGGCGGGGAGAACAGCTGATTTGACAGCTGTTTGAATCTTCCCGCGCCGACACCGAGAGGAGATGTCGGCGCGGGAAGATTCAAACAGCTGTCAGATCAGCTGTTCTCCCCGCCGACATCGCTAGCAGATTACCGGCGGCGGGGAGGAAGAGGACAGCAGTGGCTCAGCTGATCTCCCGGTGGCCGTCGGTGAGCTCCTGTGACATCACCGGCGGCCACCAGGAGATTTTTCAATGGGTCCGCAGCGTTCTCCTGCGCTGTCAAGTGCTGAACACTGCGGACCCATTGAAGACAATGCAGGTTTTGTGCGCTTGGGGACACTGATTTTCCAAGCTCCCCGAGCGCACAAAAAATGCAACAGGCTGCGTCCCGGGTGCGGACACTGGACACTGGAAGGAGCAGATATCGTCCGCATCCGCACCCGAACGCAGCAAACGCAGGCACTATGCGTTCCTATGTTAAACATAGGAACGCAGTGCGCATGCGTTTGACTGCGTATGGGAATGCAGCGTACGCTGCCTTCCCATACGCAAATGTGAAGGCACCCAAAGTGAGTGTTCCCCAACATGCTCAGTGAGCGCTACCTCACAGGACCCATAAAAGTTCTCACTATAGAACTGCTGCTTACTCTCATAAACCTCCTAAGAACAGCACCCCTAGTGGTCAAAATTAAATTATTTTTGACAAATCTCACAATGGGCAAAATAATCTACTGTTGTCTTTGCAGCGGATTCATCGGTTGAAGATTTGTACGTTTGTGACAGCATCAGTCCAACTACAGATGTCCCCGCCTGGAACAGCCCAGGGAGCCAAATCGCTACGGTTAGTTGATTTACGTTTCTGTTTCTGACAATTAACCCTAAACTTTAACATATCAGCTGCAGCATCAGACCTCTTTATGCTAGGTCTGCTATTTTGCCCACATACTCCATTGGAAAAGGTCTTAAGCTGACATTACTATTAAGACTTTACAATATCACTGAAAAAGTCAATTGTGTTGATCATGGTGGTAATAACTTTGCCAATCTTTGTGTTTCACAGGATGGAAATTTGGCACAGGGCATTACAGAGATGCAGATCTCTATTGATGAGGAAGGTAAATGAAAGCTATATTCACCTTAACAACCATTTTCCATGCTCTGATGCATCTAATATTAAAAATAAAGCAACTTCACAATTAGTCATGATTAGCACCTAAAGAAAACTAGCATGATGTAGCTCCATAGGTCAGGACTACAAGCACGCCACATTCTTAGGCAGATCCAGTCCAAGGCAATCGTGTATTGCTCCCCTCCTTCTACACTTTGCTACCAGTGGACACACTACTGAACACAAGGGACATCTGTACTGTTCGCATACACCATATTATATATCCCTGATAAGTAACATAACTATGCCAGTAATAGATAGAAGAAGGAGGAATATCAGAAAAACAAGTCAGGGTAAGAGATATAAAAAAGGCATGCTTCACAAAAAATGCCAACTGAGCTCTGATCTTGACGGTCCAAGACTAAGCTCTAAACTTACATCTTCACAACTGATCTCTACATTTGTGGTTTCACAAACTGAGTGCTGTACTTGCAATTCCACAACTGAGATCTGAAAGTGCAGCTCCATAATTAAATTATGAACTTGCTGCTCGACAATTGAATGCTGACTTTGCAGCTCCACAACTGAGTTCTAAACTTGCAAATTCACAACTCAGCTCTGAACTTGTAGCTTTGAGCTTGTAGCTTTACAACTAAGCTCTGAACTTGTAGCTGCACAACTGAGTTCTGAACTTGTAGCTTCACAACTGAGCTCTGAACTTGTAGCTCCACAACTGAGCTCTGAACTTGTAGCTTCACAACTAAGCTCTGAACTTGTAGCTGCACAACTGAGTTCTGAACTTGTAGCTTCACAACTGAGCTCTGAACTTGTAGCTTCACAACTGAGCTCTGAACTTGTAGCTCCACAACTGAGCTCTGAACTTGTAGCTTCACAACTAAGCTCTGAACTTGTAGCTCCACAACTAAGCTCTGAACTTGTAGCTCCACAACTGAGATCTGAACTTGTAGCTTCACAACTGAGCTCTGAACTTGTAGCTTCACAACTAAGCTCTGAACTTGTAGCTTCACAACTGAGCTCTGAACTTGTAGCTCCAACACTGAGCTCTGAACGTTCAGCCAACAAACAGGTGATGTTAGAAATATTTTGTACTGACCTCTTCACACAGTACACAAATAACTGTACACTTACATTGTATCTAGATCTTTATCGTGGTGCTGAAGATTTACAAAGCTCTTTTGAAGCCGAAGGCCAAAACTGGTATAATAACACGTCTCTGAATCCGCATTTCGATGGTGCTGTAGCCAGTCCGGCCCACGATAATTTATATTCAGCTTACGAAGAGCAACCAGGTAAGTGGCGAATGAAACTGCATCCTTCCTATAATAATTCACAACAAATATAGTTTTCTACTTTGTACTATTAAATATATATTGATATGTGTATATGTACACCTCACAGCCTTCACGACCTCTGCTTGCTGTCATTCAGTCGGAACCTTCTTGTTTATTTTTCTGTCCCTAAATCATGTTGCTGTCAGATTACATAGCCAAAACCTGCTGACAGATTCCATTTAACCTCTCTGCTGACCTCTGCTGTCATCTACACAGCCCGGGGTCCTGTAATGACCCCAGAAGCTGTATGGAATCACTTCCTGCTGGTGATGATCCAGTGACATCACCAGCAGGGAGTGATCACTTCCCCTGTGTTCAGATAGGCTGTAGCCCATTAGAACACAGGGGAAGTGATCAGACAGTGGAATGTGGATGTCCTCTAGTGGTCAATACTAAATACTACTCATGATGAAAGGTTTATCCTTTTTTTATCACACACAACTTTCTTAGGTTTTAGGAAAGTTTAGTAAACTTTAAGGGGTTGTCCACCTTTTGGGACTGTTCTTTGTTTATTTTCTTTTATATAAGTCCATGTATTTGGGTCGAAAATAATTTTTTGCCAATGGAATAAATTAAAAATGTGCCACCGTTTGGCATTTTCTAGCACATTCAACTTTGAGGAGCTCAGGAAAAGACAGATAAAAGAGTTATAGACTCGATCTGAATGAGCTCACTGATGGATCCTCAGTTACCTCGTTCTGCAGCCAGCAATAGACAATGCAGCACAGAGGCTATAGAAGTCATAGAGTGCAAATTTTATATCCAAATATTTCATGCATTTCAGTAAAAAGAAAAAAATTACAATAAATCTGGACAATGTCTTTAATTTTCTACCATTATGGGATTGCTCTCCTGTTTTAATAAAACATTTTCTGCTTTCATAAAACTTTAGTAAACATCTATGTCTCACAGGTTCTGTAATGTCTTCTCTTTACTCTGCAGGAACTGTTCAGTCCGTTCCACCCGAGACACAGAATTCTTTGCAGCAGAATGTTATGAACCAATTTTTCCCAAATAATACTTTTGGTAAGTTTTTCAAATTTAAATCTTATAGTTTATAGATAATTCATAAGCTATTTGGAGTAGTGACTTAGTGACCACTCAAAAGCCAAGTGTCACGAAGTAGTAAGGAATAACAGGGGGACTTGGTCTCCTAGACTGACCCTCATGCGAGAGGGGCTCTAGCTGTCCCTTATCCCAGAGTTACCTCTGATGGTGAGGATGTCTGAGCCACCACCCTTGCCCTGCTCCAGGCCAATCCTGATCTAATACCTCCTCTCCCATATCCAGTGAACAGGAGTGGAAAACCACACGCAAATAACACATTGGGGAAACCTAAGATACTCACTCACAGCAACACACACAAAGGAATAAGACTATATGTGCACAAGAGGAAATAAAGAGCACAGAGGAAAATCAGACAACAAATGGAATTTCACTGCACACCAAACAGCACTCAATAGATCACCAGCGACTGTATCACCACAGCACATGGACCGCTATTGCAAAAGCTATATTCGGCATGGGAAGACAGATTCCACCATCTTAAAAAGGCCATTGCACTATCCAGAGTGAGTGGAGGGACAACAAAGAAACTAGGCATGTGACTTCGACGGGAGGAAGGACTCATATAGGGACGTTAGGGTGCAAAGGAGGGGTGTGGTGTAATGACATCAACACCCTATATAAGGTGTGCTTAATTATTAGGCAAATGCCTTTCCTTTGACAAAGTGGGACAGAAGAGAGATGTGACAGACTCTGAAAAGTCCAAAATTGTGAGATGTCTTGCAGAGGGATGCAGCAGTCTTGAAATTGCCAAACTTTTGAAGCCTGATCACCGAACAATCAAGTGTTTCATGGCAAATAGCCAACAGGGTCGCAAGAAGCGTGCTGGGCAAAAAGCGCAAAATAACTGCCCATGAATTGAGGAAAATCAAGCGTGAAGCTGCCAAGATGCCATTTGCCACCAGTTTTGCCATATTTCAGAGCTGCAACGTTACTGGAGTATCAAAAAGCACAAGGTGTGCTATACTCAGGGACATGACCAAGGTAAGGAAGACTGAAAAATGACCACCTCTGAACCAGAAACATAAGATAAAACGTCAAGACTGGACCGATAAGATGAACAAACAGAAAGCGCTGAGTTGAAGAGAATCACCGCGCTGACCTCCAATAATGACAAACAGAGCAATGGTGTATACTCTGTTTATTTAACCACTTGCCTCTGCGTTTCGTTGTGTAAATACAACTTCATCAGGCAAAGAAATATCTGAAGACTGATTTTTCAAAGGTTTTATAGACTGATGAAATGAGAGTGACTCTTGATGGGCCAGATGGATGGGCCAGAGGCTGGATCAGTAAAGGGCAGAGAGCTCCACTCCGACTCAGACGCCAACAAGGTTGAGGTGGGGTACTGGTATGGGCTGGTATCATCAAAGATGAACTTGTGGGACCTTTTCGGTTGAGGATGGAGTGAAGCTCAACTCCCAGACCTACTGCCAGCTTCTGGAAGACAACTTCTTCAAGCAGTGGTACAGGAAAAAGTCGGTATCATTCAAGAAAAACATGATTTTCATGCAGGACAATGCTCCATCACATGCATCCAACTACTCCACAGCGTGGCTGGCCAGTAAAGGACTAAAAGAGGAAAACATAATGACATGGCCGCCTTGTTCACCTGATCTGAACCCCATAGAGAACCTGTGGTCCCTCCTAAAATGTGAGATCTACAGGGAGGGAAAACAGTACACCTCTGGGGACAGTGTCTGGAAGGCTGCGGTGGCTGCTGCACGCAATGTGGATCGTAAACAGATCAAGCAACTGACAGAATCTATGGATGGAGGCTGCTGAGTGTCATCATAAAGAAAGGGGGCTATATTGGGCACTAATTTTTTGGGGGTTTTGTTTTTGCATGTCAGAAATGTTAATTTCTAAACTTTGTGCAGTTATATTGGTTTACCTGGTGAAAATAAACAAGTGAGATTGGAATATATTTGGTTTTTATTAAGTTGCCTAATAATTCTGCACAGTAATAGTTACCTGCACACACAGATATCTTCCTAAGAGCCAAATCTAAAAAACCCACTCCAACTTCCAAAAATATTAAGCTTTGATATTTATGAGTCTTTTGGGTTGATTATAAAGGCTTTATTTTATTAGCACCTACTTTATTTGCTTTTCCTTTATTACAGAAACACAATTTGATGTCAAGATTTATTATCGTGGCTGTCTGGTGAAGAATACCTTGGTAAAGAACTCAAATGGTTTCCACATCACTTCAAATCAACACCCAAATCCCGAAAGTTACTTAGAGGATGTGACATTGCCGCCTCCAACCAAGATCCATGACCAAAAAGTAGCTGCCGAAATAACTAAAATCATAGACAGCTTAAAAACGGGCACAGTGGTGGAAGTGCAAAACGGGTCGATATGTGCTAAAAGGCTGGGCAAATGCAGAAGCTTCTGGGCAATGACGGACGAGCCAACCACATCTCAACCCAATCCTATAAGCAAAACGGACTATACTGTCCTGTATAACTGCCAACAATTTGTGAAAGGTAGGATCTAAATCTTTTTCATAAATATTGATTAGGAATGGTCATGTTTAGCTTTAAAATGTGAAAATACCATTAAAGAAAACCTGTCATCAGGTCAAAAGTGGTCGGTTTTTCCCCTTATTTTCTTCCTGCTTTTCTTCTGCATATGCCTTTTTTATTTTTTAATCCACTCTACAGTTCCAGAGATATGAATCTCTTTATTTAGGGTAAATTTTAACAGTCTGTACCTAGGGGGTGTGGTTCACAGGGTAATTATGGAAAATATCATAAAGACACGCCCTAGAGGATCCTGTGAGCTATGCCCCCTTGCTAAAGATCAGAGCAATTAGAACTAAATTACATTACTCATATCTATAGAAAAGTATAGAGAATTTAATTGAAAAAAACTAAAAAGACCAGCAAGAATAAAGCAAGAAAAAAAAGTGGCCAGTTTTCATCTAGGAACAGGTCATCTTTAAATTCATATTAGAGTTTTTTGTTGTATCTGTGTTGTAATTGCATAACAACTCACACGGGAATATAAGTCTAAGGGTACCGTCACACCTGGCGATGTCAGCGGCGATTTTTTAGGCGACGCTGGGGCGTGGCCTATCGCCGCCGACATCGCCAATGCGTTGCCTAATGTGAATGGGCGAGAGCGACGCATTTGAGTGGTCGCCTGGTTTCAGAGCAGCGCTCTGAAACCAGGCGACCACTCTGGGGCGATGTGTACACATTGCCCCATGTAAATGGGGGACGGCGATCTGCCAGGCGATGGGAGCCATGGGCTCCCATGTTAAGGCATTGCCGCTGGGTTTTTTAGACACCCCAGCGGCGCCGCCACCTGTAAGATTGCCGGTGTGTCGCCGGAGGTGTCGCCGCATGTTAACTTGCGACGGCGACGCTGGCGGGGCGCCAAAATCATGCGCACTTCCGCCCGTCGCCGCCGACATCTCAGGCGACGTCACCTGGTGTGACGGGCCCCTTAGGGTGGAAACACACTATCCTACTTACATGCGAGTCTTTCGGACGAGACTCGGATCAGTGACCCTGAACGGCCTCCCCCCTCTCTGGACGGGAGTGTCAGCTGCTTGTGTTTTTGTGCAGCATCACACTCCCGTCCAGAGAGGGAGAGGCCGTTCAGGGTCACTGATCTGAGTCTTGTCCGAGAGACTCGCATGTAAGTAGGATAGTGTATTTCCAGCCTAACACTAAAAAACTGAAACTGACCCAGTTGGTTCCTGTACAGACTAAGGTTTCTTTGCAAGCTGGAATAGCCCTAACCACAGACTAAGAGGAGACTACTTAAACTTGGCTGCCTGAAAGGCCATCAAGCGACATATCTCCTTAGAAACTGGGGGGAAAGTGCAGAGTGCAATATACCTAAATGGAGAAGGAGTGCTAAGGAAGGAAAAGATCCCATAGTAAGTTAAAACAACCACAAATACAAGGTCAAAAGATAAGGTACTTAGTGCAAGAAGTGAATGCCACCTAGTTCCTAACTACTAGGAGAAAGGAGCAGGGTAAAGAGCAATGAAAGCATAGATAATAACCCTAGCTAGTGTCTCATTGACTGGCATAAACAAACAGAAGTATGGCTGGACTCCAAGCAGATCCACTTCACAATATCTCCAGCAGGAATGACCAGTAAGGGGAAGAAATACATAGCCAAACCTCTTTATTTAGTGCTCATTTTTATGGTCTTTTCCAAGGGGGTGTTGCACAGCATCCTAAAGACACGCCCCAGAGGAACCTGTGAGCCACGCCCCCTTGAAACATACCATAAAAATTTTCACACAAAAAATGCCCATATTTCAGGAACTATGGTGGATATAAAATAATAAAAAAACAAATGAGAGAATAATCAGGGGAGCAGTGAGAATAAAATAAGAGCAAAAACTGGTCACTTTTGTCCTGGTTTCTGCTCCATTCTAAGTGGTTTTATTCTAAGTTTTCTACTATAATTGTCATTTTTTGTTTCAGAACTAATTGAGTTTATAGAACAAAAAAGGAAGGAATCTCCTCAATACTCGATTTGGATCTGTTTAGGGGAGCTGTGGCCGAATAAAAATTCATGGAAAAAGAAGTTCATTATGGTGCAAGTGAGTTTCCTAATTGTGTAATTTATTTAAAGTGGTTCCCTGCTCATATTAGCTTCTATTTTCTTGATTGACGATTAGACCCCCACCACCAATTTTAATATTGATGAGCTATGCTGAGTGTATGACCTGAGAACCACCTTAACGGTAAAGGAATGCCCCTCTTATTTTCCATTACTTGATTTAAACATTATCATAGAGAAATAGTAAAATTCCTAAGACGTGTTTCTGGATAGAGAGGACATATCCACTCCAAGTAATTGAGGAGAGGAACTTATAACTGGAGAAACAAATAGGGCGATAACACTACAACTGACCCCTGTTCAGCTGGGACCCCCTGATGTGGACAGGTAATTTAGTTGATACATCTGCTATAAGCAGACAAAAAGCCTGGCTTTTGTATATTCAGAGGCAGAGAAGTACAGTTACAAAGGGATCAGCTTTCCCTATTCAAAGGATTGTCCTAGCCTTTTTAGAGTCAGCAGACAGTTATGAACATTGGGGTTTGCATCAATCCAAGATTTATGGGATATACATTTTCTGCTTCGTGACTACGCGGGGAAGAACATGCATATTTTTTCAGAATTGTGCGGCCTGAGCATCCGTGCCAAATTAATATTGGCTAAATGGATGATGTTATACATACCATGTTTCATATCTATAGAAAGATAACATCTTGATAAGAAATATGACCACAATATCATCCATCTTGGATCTCCAGGGACTAAGATATCCTGAAACTTGGATCTCATAATTTTCTAGAGACTGAAACCACATTCCATGACTAGTCCTGCTATGAGTCACCAGTGGGGAGATATGTGGGTATAACTTGTGTTGATAAAAGCAAATGCCAAATTATGATTGTTGTTTGATGTTGGAAGATGCACTTCAGTGTAGGATTGTTCCATGTTTTCTATTAGTAGATCAACCCTCCTCTAAGCAAATAGAGCTGCCTGCACTGAACACATTGCCCACAACAAAAGTGTGGCGCCACCTGGCAATGGAAGAACAAGTAGAGAGAAGGAGCGCCTAGAAGGATGTAACACTGCTTCCAACATCTTGATAATATACATAGAAAGGGAGTAAGAATGCAAGATTAGATTACACAGTCTATAACTATAAAGACAAATATCTACAAAGGAGTGTGTGGAGACATGGCGGTCAGTGGGTGATCTCGTCTGCTGGCCCAGCCGCCTTTAGAAAGACCTCATAGACCAGGACTCATCCCAAATGAACGACCGAACTCCTTACCTGTTAACAGAACATTACTCAGACAACACAGGGTGGGGGAATCGCAGCAGAAAGACTTGATTGGGTCTCCAACAATTAAGAACATATAACACATCACCAAGCAAAACATAAATTGTAACAGGCAACAGAGTCTCACCCTCCGATGGCTCACCCGGGAGTAGAAGGTTCATGCCTCGGAACTTCCAGTGCTACTTTCTCCGATCTGGATCATGCATCACCTCTGCTGGTCAGTGACTAAATGGCCCTTTTTATATCCCGAGCACTCATTTAATCACATTGGGGACTTCAGGGTTGGTGGAAAAGGTTGGGCTCTCACTAGCCGGAATTCAAGCTGCATACATAATATCCCTATGAGTCATGAGTCTCTGACAGAGGGGGTAAGAGATTCATATAATTTACATTATATTAGCAATATACAACCTTGGAGAATTGGGCCCCAAACCGACTGGCAACAAACAATGGATTAGCAAACATGAGATAGCAAGCAAAAGGTCAATATGTCTGGCCAATTTAAGAAACTTAACCCTGCCATACATTGAAAAAGTACATGTAGTCATTTCAATTTTTTTTTAAATTTTGCATGATTTATAACTTAAGATGCATAAAAGGAACCTAGAAAAATAGTCATAAAAAGTTAGATTGACTATCTAAAGCATGTTTCTAGAAGATGTCTGCTGAATGTTCCTTTACTATTGGTTTATTTTTCAGGTCACACCAATCTCAATGCAAATGCTACATGAGATGAGTTACAACACTGGAGCCTCGTCGTTACGCAGCAGTGAGGTCAACCTGCAAATCTCCGACTCTCTGTCTCTCCACAGCACCAGTGATCTGCTGACATTTCTTAAAGAGTTTGAGGAAAGGATGGAATGTTCTTAGGAATCCACTGGGCTGATCTTCCATCAACATTAAAGAGACACGATCAGACCATGAATGCAACGGAACTTAATCATCCATGTCTGAATTTGCAAAATAGGCTTATATCATGGCATCAACTGTACCTCAGACTTATTGTAGTAGCTGCTGTATTAGAAAACGATAGAATAAGGCATGTGGATGGATAATAAGTTTATGGTTAATGGGAGTCCCACCATTGTGACCATTCAATTACAAGAATAAGATGCTGAGTCTCCATGTGGATGTTGGGATAGAGTCATGCGTTACCACTAGTGATGAGTGAGACTACGATGCTCGGGTGCTCGGTACTCATAACGAGCAGCCGGATGTTGGACAGGCACGATTCAATTACCAAGTATAATGGGAGTCAATAGGAAACTCGAGTATTTTACCGGAAGATCTTTGAGATGCTCAAGTTCCCTATTGGCTTCCATTACACTTGATAATTGACTCAAGGTCATCTGAGCATCCTACTGCTCATTACGAGTACCGAGTGTCACGATTCTTCCACTATGCATTCAGGGTGTGCTGGGCTGGGTGATTGACAGCTTAGTCATCCTATCTGGAGCTTGGATATGCTGGGCTGTTGGTTTTCTTACTGACAGCTCATTCGCCCAATCTGTTGCAGCTGCACCTTGTCTCGATAATTGCTCTGCCTTTTTACTGTGCTGCAATTCCCAGAGCACTGCCAGTCTTAGTTTCAGCTCTGAGGTGCTAAGTTGGTCTCTTGAATCTGTGCTCTGTGAATTGATCTTTTGCTGCCTGACCTTACCTGTGTTTGACCATTCTTCTGTCTTATCCGCCTATTCTGATCTGCTCCTCTCCAGGTAACTTACTTCGGACCGTGACTTAACTACACCTCCGTTTTATCACCTCTGTCTTGCCTAGTATTTGACCTGAATGTTTGAGTATTCTACTTCTTCTTGTTCATGTGGTGACTAGTCACATCTAACACCTGAGCATGGTAGTGCTCGCTCATCACTCGCTTATCAACACTCTATTTGCTCCTCTGGGTCTTTGGAAGGGATGGGGCACGTGTGTGACCACTAGCACATGGAGTGGCTTTCACGCATGTGCACTACCAATCCACTCATCTGGGAGACACAGGATCGTCATTCTCGAAAGATTGTGGGGTCCCAGCAACTGGCTCTCATTAATCTTTATAATAATAAATAATAAATGCTGCTTGTGGGTCAATCCCTCTAACAAGATCATCCATCCAAAGCCATAATGTTAGTTTAAGGGAGGGGTGGAAAGGACGCCTTCTGAAAACTCCGCCTTAGTTTTGTCTCCATTTCTATCCATAAATGAACACTTGATAAATGCTTACATATCGTTCTGCACATGTTCACCATTCATCTCTGCCATTTCTGATATATTTAAGGAACTTATATGTTATCAAGGAACGTGAACAAACATTGCTGCCATAAACAAAAGACATCCATCAGTTTACATTTTAGAGACTACATCTGCCATAGAAAAATCACATGAACTTGGATATGGACTTATGGGCTTGATCATAATACCATGTAGCCATCACATCACACGGTACGACATAGTCAATCACTAGGGACTATAATAGTCTGTATAAAAGCCAAAGCAGGGAATCCAGCAGCCATTGCATGCTACATCTGGATAGAAAGAGGGCGTCAGAGTTCACAGGTTAGCTAGAGAGAAAAGCATGAAGCACTGAAGAACCTGTACAGATTGTGTGATAGGATAGGAGACCTCAGAACCTTTCAGGAGAATTGGGGGCTTTGCAGTATTTTTTACTTGAATCCAACTTCAATGCAAAATTCAACAAAGGTGGTGAATTCGAGTTTCGAGAGTCACGTATCACCAACTGAAGACCCATTCTTCTAGCATTTATTTTCATTATATCTATACAATTTAAGACCATTTCTTCTTTGTCGACAGTGTTCCAAGTTCCATAAAGATATTTAACGGAGAAACAGTTTTCACTTCTTTCCAGAAATGTGTGTATGCATCAAAGCTTGTGAGAGCAGGTTTTAGGTGCACAAGTCAAATCTTTAAAAGCTAGTTATTTCTTGGAAATATCAGTCAGTTTTCTCTCATTACCGGAGACTGAGGGTCTATTTTACAAAGGCAGACCACCCTATAAAAAGACTGTCCTTGTTAACAATGCATATTACAATGTGTCCTTATAAGAAGGGTTGTGCAATACCAATCAATTATTAATGGACCCCTTCCTGATAAATATGTAAACATCCTGGTATATATGTCCCTCATCCTGGTATGTATGTCCCTCATGCTGGTATACATGTTACCATCCTGGTATACATGGCACCATCCTTGTATACATGCCCCATCCTGGACCCATCCTGGTATATCTGTTCCCATCCTCTTATATACGTCCCTCATCCTGATATACATGGCACCATCTTGGTACACATAGCCCCATCCTTGTATACATGTCCTCATCTTGGTATATATGGCCCCTCCTGGTATACATGACCCCATCCTGGTGTACAGTTCCTGATTCTGGTATATACAGACCTAACCTGGTATATATGTCCCCATCCTAGCGTACATGTCCCCTTCTCCGTATACGAGCACCTTCTTGGTATACATGGCCCTATCCTGGTATACATGGCCCCATCCTGGTATATCTGTCCCCATCCCAATTTATATGTGCCCATCATAGTATATATGTTCCTATTCTGATATACATGTCCCCATTCTGGTATACATGGACCTCTCCTGGTATATATGTCCCCATCCTAGTATATATATATCCCCATTCTGGTATACCGTATATGTCCCCATCCTGGTATATATGGTTCTCATCCTGATATTTATGTCCCTCATCCTAGTATACATGTCACCATCCTTGTATACATACCCCATTCTTGATGCATCTGGTATATCTGTCCCCATTATATATGTCCCTCATCCTGGTATACATGGCCCCATCCTGGTATGTAGTATACGTCCCCATGCTGGTATATATGGCCCCATCCTGGTATGTAGTATATGTCCCCATGCTGGTACACATGGACCCATTTTGGTATACATGGCACCATCCTGGTATATCTGTCCTCATCTGAGGCCCCATCCTGGTATATATGTCCCCCATCCCAGTTTATACTTCACCACTATGGTATACATGTCCCCATTCTGGTATACATAGCTCCATCCTGTAGTATACCATCTATCCTCCATCCCGGTTTATATGTCCCCATCATGGTATACAGTGCCCCATCCTGGTATAAATGGACCTATCCTGGTATATAATTCCCCTTCGTGGTATATATGGTCCTCATCCTGATATTTATGCCCCTCATCCTGGTATACATGGCACCATCCTGGTATATATGACCCCATCCTGGTATATAGTATATGTCCCCATCCTGGTATACATGGCACCATCCTGGTATATATGGCCCCATCCTGATATACATGTCACCATCCTTGTATACATGCTCCATTCTGGTGCATCATGGTATATATGTCCCTTATCCTGATATATATGTCCCTCATCCTGCTATACATGGCACCATCCTGGTATATATTGCCCCATACTGGCATACAGTGCCTCATCCTGGTATACATGGACCCATCCTGGTATACACGGACCCATCTTGGTATACATGGCGCTATCCTAGCATCCCTGGTCCCATCCTGGGATATATATCCCGCATCGCAGTTTATATGTCCCCATTATGGTATATATATCCCCATTCTGGTATACATGGCCCCATCCTGGTATACATGAACCTATCCTGGTATATAGGTCCCCTTCCTGGTATACATGGCCCCATATTGGTATATGGCTCCATCCTGTTATATGCAGTCCACGCTTTGTCTCTAAAGCATAAAAAAAAACATTGTACTCACCTTTCTCCATCTCCCATGTTGTGCGGCGTCCTCCTCTATAGCCGGCAGTTGACATCGGCATGCATGCTATGGCAACGCATGACATCAGTGTCATACACCCGCTGTCACAGGCACACCAACGTCAGCTGCTGGCCTCCTTTTAGCCAGCAGCATGTTTTGCAGTGTGGTGGTCGATGGGTCTCTGAGCCCCGCATTGCATTTCAGATGGTTGTGCATCCCTGGACACCCATGCAGATGACGTAGGTGGTGGTGTCAGTGGGTCCCCTCCACTCCTGATTGCAACCGCTGTGACTGCTATCGTTATGCCTCTGCACATGTGAGTCTATGTACCTTACTGATAGAGGTGAATAACACTTGTAAGATTCCTAATTCATTTGGTGTGCTCCTTTTAATGATTTGGGTGAATCTTACTCCAGAGGCGTAGTTTGTTATAATAGGCATGCACAATGCAAGTCTTAATGAATCAGGACCATCACCCGCTGTAAATAGGAGATGTGCTGCCAATAACACGACCTATATGGGGACAGAATGATCTGTTAGTGATTGTTAATGTTCTAACCCCATCGTTCTTTGTAAGCCTGTGAGGAGCATATGTTGTGTCCCATGAATGGGAACAACCTGTTATATCTTTTTCTCTATCTAATGTGTTGTGTATTTTAACTCCAATCAGAAAATTCTCTTACTGTTACCAGGTAGATTAGACTGTGCATGAAGTTTATACCTACCTCCCTCCCTTAGTTGGTCTCTGTACTAGGTTGCCCCTCCCTTCTTCCCCAGTTTAGTTCAGAGAAGCCATTACTGAAGATGCATATCTGCAACCCCTGTACAGATTATTCCTTTTCACCTATCATTCCACTGAAACTAATACAAGATTTGGAAGAAAACTACAGTGTTTCTCCTGGTCTTTCTACAGCTGCAGTGACGATCGAGTTGACACTGTCTGTTTGCCCCTGATGGTGTAAGTACGAGCATACAATTATCTAAGGGAGTGGTAATTAGAGCGCTTGGGATTTGCAATCATCAGAACGTGACAGAACAGCCTATATGTGGCGCTTTGTTTGTATCGCCACAACATGGTCGCATATGTGATAATTCACTGTGTATTGCTAGCTCTGATGGGAGTTTGATTTCTCTGCCAGGAACAACTGCATTCATACATTGTATCTGATCCCTTACCAGAGCCGTGCACTTTTGCCTGAGTTCAGGGCTTTGAATTCAGTCCCTTACTGGGAGCGGAGGTGCTTAGAGTCAGTTAGTACTGGATCAAAAAGGAGAACATCTTGGATGAGGTGCTGCAGGCCCTCTGAAGAGACAAGCTGCAAATGGTGGGGGTCCCAGTCCCTAGGCCACCCAGACTTTCAAGATCTGGTGGTAAACTGAATTGCTGTGTGGGATTCAAAACCAGCATGAAGGTGCAGCTCCCAGTAGGTCAGCAGCATAAAAGGATCAGAAAAAAAGGTGAAGCACTTGTGCCCACAGGATCCAAGTTTCCAGCTTGCTGGAGGAAACACATTGAACGAATACTTGGCGGTATTGGAAGTTTCAGGCTCCAGGAAACATTTAGTACCAGAAGGCAATTCAGAATCAGGAAGGCAACATTACAACTCAGTAGAGGAAACAAACCTCCATTGTGTAGGTCAGACTGAAGCCTGGTGAGAGGTGTACTGTGTCCTATGGATCTGTCTGACCATCCTGTCTCCAGCTGCCTTATTCTATCCTGCACGACACTAATTATAATTTCCCTGGGAGCCAGCCCTAGTTGGGAAGGGTTAATCATCTGCACTGCTCATCACCATCTATCTCACAGGGACCCTCTGCACTGCTGGCCATATCCCGGCCGATTATCCCAACTGGCTTCACAAACTAGCCTTTATTTTTTTATTTTATTCTTGTTATCATAAACTCTGCGCCCCCCCCCCCTTCCATGTGAAGCCAGGGCTACAGCTGCCATCACCATGACAAAGCTATCGAGGTTCTACCCTGCTAAGCAGTCTGAGTATCCCGGCCCTTAGTGCTCTACAAGCATCAGGTGAGTTTAATAAGGTCAATGGTACTTGTTTTAAAGGGAGCCTGACAGGTCATTTATACCCCCAAATCTATCACTACCTATCCCTGCAGATTCCTATTACACCACTAATTACTTTTAACTTATGCTCAGGGTCCCAAGTTGCCTAAAACTTTCCCTGCCAGCAGCAGCAGCAGCATTTAAGTGTTTGTGATTGGCTAGCACCCCCCATAGGGTATCAAGCTCTCAGAGTGCTAATCAGGGGCACACTGGGCCAGGTGGCACAAGAGCTTGCACCCCCTGGGCCAGTCTAATAGTAGTTGTTTGCAGCTGCCCTACATCTCCCGACTGCATCATATTATGGCAAACGCAGCCATGCAGCAGCATCCTGTGTTAGAGATGTGCAAATTGGCTCTAGGCAAATCAGATTTGCATCACCAGAGGTTTACTCTGAAATCTCTGGCCCAGAGCGAAGGAAGATGTGGAAGATTGTTGAGGAGAGCCATAGGATCAAATACTTAATTAACCTCAAGACATTGGAGATTGAGAGAAATGATCCATAAAGTGTATTATTTCACCTTACATAAGCCTGTTCAGATCAAAGTGTGATACAGACCTAAAGATGGCTGCCATTTCCAATTTCATCATACCATGCCCTGCTCTGGGAGGAAGCTGAATTCCATAGAAGGACTGACCAATCACAGAATGACACATCGTTTGGAGATACCCAATCAAGACCACACCCCCTGATGACCTCATGGACCAACCCACCCTGAAGACCTCATGGATCTGCCCGTGGACTAGCCCATTGCCCAATCCATTAACCAATGAAGACAACCAATTATTCCCATTCTAGGGCTAACTGAGCCCCTTACTGAGTTTATATAAGTCTATGCCTTTATAAATAAAGGTCACTTGGAGCAGGGCCATAGCCTGAGCGAGGAGAGCTTACATCTGACTGTGTGTGTCTGTTGTTATTCTTTCGAGCATGCACTCGGTACATATCTATTAGGTCAGGAGCAGGCAACTAGTGAACATTTCAAACTGTTCACCCTAGCAATGTCATGTTGCTTGCCAAGAAATCCAGAGAAGACTAATGCAGTAGATAGTCAGTAGAGGACCAGCCAGTGATAAGAGAGGTGAGTATACTGTTTCTTTAGCCCCTACATTTATCATGTTTTGAGGTCTAGGGTCGGAAGCAAACTGCTAATTTCAAATTTCTGCAGAATAGTGTGGCACCCCAAGGGTTAATGTGCCACAGTGACATCACACAGGTTCCCTGCCCACAACACACTGACTTACACTAACACCTCTGGGCCAGGAGGGGGCGCACAATCTGCTTCCTTATATACTCCAGGTCCACAGGAAGTAGAGAGTTCAGTTCCTGGGAGAACTGAGAGAGACTGTAGTGTCGAGGAGCTGCGAGAGGCTTCTCTACAGTCTGCTCACTGATTCCAGGTCTAGCTAGGGTCTGAGGGAAAGGAGAACTGAAAGACAGAGGAACACCTCTGGGAGCTTGAGTGCCATCATCACTCGCCCCAGAAGAGAGCACAGAACGGACACCGGATCCGGCACTGTGGCTGACACACACAGCACAGTGAATCCAGGAGCAGTGGAGTCTCTAGACAACCACAGTACCAGAGCAAAGCAACACGGCGGGGTCAGCACAGCACAGAGGACTCAAGTTGCCTAGCCAAGTGGTACCAGCAGAACACAGAGACAGTGAGAAGTCCCAGCAGCTTAGCTAGAAGCAGCAGCAAGGAACACACACACACACAGCGCAGCACTAGGGAGCTGAGGACCCGGACAGGGTGAGAGGAAAACCCGGCCCCGTACAGACTCCATGGACGATCTGCAATAACATCGTAGTAAAGCTTTGGAAACTACAAAACGTGAGTGTGTGTTCCCTAACCCCGTCTCCACTATTCATCTCCATCATAGACTTTACCAACACTGCCCCGGGGAACTCAGTTCTGCCCACGGAGAACTATCCCATCTTAGCTGCCAGCCCATCATCCCCGGAGGTTCTGCAGCAGCGGTGGCCCTACTACTGGCCACACACTGTGGGTGGCGTCACGATAAACTATTCTCCCCTGTAAATACACCTTTATTATTGCCAGGGCCCGGGACACGGTCCGGACCAGGACCCCGTGACATTCCCCAGAAGCAGACACGGTCCAGTACCGAGTACCCTAGTCCCAGTGGGTTCGGCATTAGCTCGTCACTACTACTTAAAGGGGTTATCCACTACTCGGACAACCCCTTCTCAATCAGTAGTTTTCCTCCATGTCAAATAATAACAGTTTTCACCAACCTCCGAAGCCGGCGCCGTTCTGGCGATATCAGTACCTGATCTCCTGGGGCTTGTGTGACATAATAATGTCACGTGATCCCTGCAGCCAATCAGCGGTCGATTCCCACTCACTTCCTTTAGACAAAACTGACACCCGCCAGTCAGCTACATCGAAAGGTGAGAGTGAATGTGAAGAATCCTGTAGTCAGGTCATTTTTCCAATAATCACTGTAAAAATAAAATCGAAAAAACAAATGGTGTTTTTTGGGAATAACGAAAGGGAAGAAAAAACAACGAAAGTTAGCCAGGTAGGAAATGGTTAATAAACGCTTGATTTCAATCCCTTTTCTGTTAAGGTGGAAAAATAAACTCCTTATCCTAAGGACAATACAGGGAATGTTGGCGGCTAATCAAATAGTCAGTAAACTTAATATAATATAATTTAATATAATTTCCGTTATATTGTTTTATTTAAAGAAAATGTTTTAGCGCCATCTAGAGGCGTAAAAAAAAACTGCTGGGCGAGAAGAAGAGGAGGGTGGGGCTGAAGTGATATCTGGAAAGTGAAACTTAGCCAGAGATTATAAAGGGAACGTACATTTTAGAGAATCTGAAACCTTAGAGGATACGGCTCGGAGGGCGTCCCATCTGCAATATACTGGGTCAGTATTTTCCAGCTTCTCTGAAGGGTGGGGGGGCACATACTTACATGTCCCCAAATTCTGCCAAGTATTTACAATTAATTAGTGTCCATCCGATGTATCATTTTCTGCAGGGGCGTAACTACAACAGGTGCAGGAGTTGCAATCGCACCCGGGCCCTGCAGCCTAGGGGGGCCCCAAAAGTCCCTTTGGTTTATAGAAAAAGACTAATGCTATTAAAGATTTGCAATCATTGGGGGCCCCGTTGGAGCTTTCGCATCGGGGCCCCTTGAGCTACAAGTTGTGACATTGATTTTATGTATCAGTTTTTGTCAAAAATTAAACAATTATAAATATTTACGCAAACGATGGTTATTTCAATGTTTGGAGGAAAGGTTCCGTTCGGAACTTATAGAATTAAGGTCTAAATCATTGGGAAATGTTGATGGCTCTGAATCAGTAAGATCAGAAGTGTGAACCCTAGGACAATTCCGCATATGTAGGGTCTGTTCAGATTGCCTGTGATTCTACTGGACAGGACTTATATGCTTCTATGGTGATTACAACCTGTTCCCATAACGGGGGTCTGGATGTTGCAGCAAAGTAATATGGTTGTGTGTCTGCCTGATCAATATGTCTGTGTATGGTTAATATCCTCCCCATTATTTAAAGACTAGTTAAAATAAATGATCATTTACCCACCGTATAGGTGATAACTTAGTAGTGCATCTCAATGAATTAGAATATCATCAAAAATCAATGTAATATTGGCATCTTTCAGGGCGTTTCTGGGAGCTCTGAAACGCGTTGACTAATAAATCAATATTATATTCCCCCTTTGATGTCTGGAGGAATTACAGCAGCGCGGTGTTTAACCCTTCATCCTCCCTGCTTTAATTTTCGGAGATAATGACCTTTGGGTTTTCATGGGCTGTAAGCCATAATCATCAACATTAACAGAAACAAACACTTGAAATAGATCCCTCTGTGTGTAATGAAACTACAGGGTGGGCCATTTATATGGAAGCACGTAAATAAAGTAAAAATGGTTGGTGATATCAACTTCCATGGGAGGGGGGAAACTTTTCCAGATGGGTGGTGACCACGGCGGCTATTTTGAAGTCGGCCATTTTGGATCCAACTTTATTTTCTTCAATGGGAAGAGGGTCATGTGACACATCAAAGTTCATATGAAAAACAATGATGTGCTTGGTTTTAACGAAACTTTATTCTTTCATGAGTTATTTACAAGTTTATGACACTTATACAATGTGTTCAAAGTGCTGCCCATTAAATACCGCTATTAATCTCAGACAGTATACGCACTCCGGCTCCCATCAGCCCCAACCAAAGTGATCGTGGGGAACAAAGGGCACATAAATAGGGTAAAACAAACTTTAAAATTAAACAAGAAAAGAAGTTTGACCAGCACCTCCTACATAGAACTAAATGTGAACAGGTGCCTGCTACCATGACTGCACTATACACAAACACATGCAGCAGCACTCTGATGGCTGAGACATATCCATATACAGGTGTATTACAAAGAATTAGAATATCATCAAAAGATCATTTTGTTCTGTAATTCAATACAAGTAAAACACATATATTATGTAGAGTCATTACACACAGAGGGATCAATTTCAAGTGTTTATTTATGTTAATGTTGATGATTATGGCTTACAGCCAGTGAAAATCCAAAGGTCATTATCTCAGAAAGTTAAAGTAGGGAGGATGAAGGGTCTGAGAGATAAAATATGACCTAAATAGGTATCAGAGGCTTCACTTTGTGTGGTTGTGACAGTCACAACCACTATAAAAGCAGATCCTGGCTGCTGCAGTCCCCAGCATGGTTCATATAGAGTAGGGAGGATGAAGGGTTAAACATCGCGCTGCCGTATTCCACCAGACATCAAAGGGTGAATATAATATTAATTTATTAGTCAACGCGTTTCAGGGCTCCCTGGACCCTTCCTCAGGACAAATCAATCTCAGATTGTCGTGTTATGTTTACGACACAATGAGCGCTGTTTATGTAAACTATGAGACAAGGGTGGAATGTTTCCCTATGACACACTACCTCGACATTCTTTACATTTTTCCATACATTATATGGTAAAGTTAATGGTGAATTTCATGACGACAAGTTTCCTGGAAGAAAAACAAGTTTATGGGAATGTTGACTTATATTAAAAAAATAAAAGGTATTGAAAATCAGAAAATGTGGGGTTAAGACTATGAGCACAAAGTAACTTACTGATACAAGTGTATTTATTGCTATTATTTCAGTTTTATCTCAAACATGAGTTCCCAGCACCAGAAGCCCCGAATTATCCCTTGGCTCATCAGTCAGATCGACAGCAAAATATACCCAGGCTTGGAATGGATAAACAGGGAGCGCACACAATTCCGGGTGCCTTGGAAGCATGCGCTACGGCAGGACCTGGCTATGGATGATTTTAAAATTTTTGAGGTAAAATATTTTTCCAATTATGGGATTGTTTATACACAGGGCCGGTGTCAGCACCTTGAGTACTCGGGCAAGTGCCGGGGCCCTGGACTGCAGGGGGGGCCCATTGAAACCTGGAGCCGGCCCTGTTTATACATTGCATTTGTTGTTATAAATTTGTATATCTAAAGATAACTTGAAAATCATTAACCAGACATCTTGGGAGAAGATCAAGGCAAAAAGAGCCTCAAAAACCAAATTACATCAATCCAAGGTATAGGCAGCAATCACTTTCTTGGGTAAAAAAAAATCAACTCTATTTGATTACATTAAAAATGTACACTTGTTTCTGAAATTTGCAGTCCATATTCTAAGCCAGGCTACAAAACAGTATAAAAAATATATGCAAAATGTGGCACTAAAAGCACACCTTATAGGCAACGCGTTTCTTATCTTAAGCCCAGCCTAAGGACCTCACCGGTCAGAAACGCATTCCCTGAACAATGTACTCTTATTGGCAAAATGTTGAATGTATTTTTTTATGCTTTTTTATATTTGGTCACGAGAATATGTATGTTTTTTTAATATGATAAGAGGAAATACTTTTTTCACTGAAGAAAGTGAGTGCTGGCCCTACCTTCTTGGATTGATGCTATTGTCATCATTGTCCCCATTGGAGTTCACAATCAATATTCCCTATCAGTATGTCTTTGGAGGACACGAGGAGATCATACTAACCAAACGAAAGTCCCATTCTGTGCTTTTGTATACATTCACAAATAGAAGGGCATGGCTAGAAGGTTGGAGGAGTGTTTAAACTAGGGATTGGGGGGGAGGGTATTCATTGTATAGGAGGGGAAGATAGTGTAAACAGTAACCTGGGCACAAGTAATAAAATTGGGGGTGGCATGGGGGGTGGGGTTAGAACAGTCAAACTAGTAGGAAGGAAGAGAGGTAAAGAGAGATGCATAAAGTGCATGTTCACTAATGCCAGAAGCCTCACCAACAAAATGGAGGAATTAGAATTGATTTTGTTGGAAAATAATTATGACATGGTGGGGATTTCGGAGACTTGGCTGGACGAGAGCCATGACTGGGCTGTTAATTTACAGGGCTATTGTCTGTTCAGAAATGACCGTACAAATAGGCGAGGAGGAGGTGTATGTTTATACGTAAAATCATCCTTAAAACCCATCCTGCGTGATAATATAGGTGAATCTAATGGAAATGTAGAGTCCCTGTGGGTGGAGATAAGGGGAGGGGGAAAAAATAATAAATTACTGATAGGGGTTTGTTATAAGTCCCCAACAAAAATGGAAGTGGAGGAGAATATCCTCATAAAGCAAATAGATGAAGCAGTGACTCAGGGAGAAGTCATTATTATGGGGGACTTCAACTACCCTGAAATACATTGGGGATCAGAAACCTGCAGTTCCAGCAAAGGTAATAAGTTTTTGAAAACTATAAGAGACAATTACCTTTCACAACTGGTTCAGGACCCAACAAGAAGGGGGGCACTGCTGGACCTAATATTAACCAACAGGCCAGACCGCATATCAAATATACGGGTTGGAGGTCACTTGGGTAATAGTGATCATAACTTAATAAGCTTTCAAGTATCCTTTACTAAGACGTGTAGTAGAGGGGCCACAAGGACACTAAACTTCAGGAAGGCAAATTTCCAACGATTGAGAGATGATCTTAGTGCAATAAACTGGGACGATGTCCTGAGACATAAAAGTACACAACACAAATGGGAGATGTTTATTAGCATCCTGAATAGGACATGTGCACAATATATACCCTATGGGAATAAGCATGCTAGAAATAGGAGGAAACCACTATGGCTAAATAAAGCGGTAAGAAGTGCAATATGTGACAAAAAGAAAGCATTTAGGGAATTAAAGCAAGTAGGTAGTGATGAGGCATTAAATAAATACAGAAAATTAAATAACATTTGTAAAAAGCAAATCAAGGCAGCAAAGATTGAGACAGAGAGACTCATTGCCAGAGAAAGTAAAAAGAATCCCAAAATATTTTTTAACTACATAAATAGTAAGAAACTAAAAAATGATGGTGTTGGCCCCTTTAAAAATAGTCTGGGTGAAATGGTGGATGAGGATGAGGAAAAAGCAAATATGCTAAATGACTTTTTTTCAACAGTATTTACACAAGAAAATCCCATGACAGACAATATGATCAGTGATAACAAAAAGTCTCAATTAAATGTCACCTGCTTAACCCAAGAGGAAGTACGGCATCGTCTAAAAATCACTAAAATTGACAAATCCCCGGGCCCGGATGGGATACACCCCAGAGTGCTGCAGGAATTAAGTACTGTCATAGATAGACCATTATTTTTAATATTTAAAGATTCCATAATAACAGGGTCTGTACCACAGGACTGGCGTATAGCAAATGTGGTGCCAATATTCAAAAAGGGGACAAAAACTGATCTTGGAAATTATAGGCCAGTAAGCTTAACCTCTACAGTGGGTAAAATCCTAGAGGGTTTTCTAAGAGATGCTATACTGGAGTATCTGAAAAAAAATAACCTCATGACCCATTATCAACATGGTTTTACGAGGGACCCGTTCCTGTCAAACTAATCTAATAAGCTTCTATGAAGAAGTAAGTTCTGGACTGGACCAAGGAAATGCAGTGGATGTGGTGTATATGGATTTTTCAAAAGCTTTTGATACGGTGCCACACAAAAGGTTGATACATAAAATGAGGGCAATGGGGATAGGGGAAAATATGTGTAAGTGGGTTAAGAACTGGCTTAGTGACAGGAAACAAAGGGTGGTTATTAATGGAACACACTCAGAATGGGTCTCAGTTAACAGTGGGGTACCACAGGGGTCAGTGTTGGGCCCGCTTCTATTTAATATATTTATTAATGACCTTGTAGGGGGCATACAGAGTGGAATCTCAATATTTGCAGATGACACTAAACTCTGCAGGGTAATAAATACAGAGGAGGACAATTTTATATTACAGGAGGATTTATGTAAACTAGAAGCTTGGGCTGCTAAATGGCAAATGCGCTTTAATGGGGATAAATGTAAAGTCATGCACTTGGCAGAGGAAACAAAAGGTATAATTATGTGCTTAATTGTAAAACACTGGGCAAAACTGTCACTGAAAAAGACCTGGGTGTATGGGTAGATGACAAGCTCACATTTAGTGGCCAGTGTCAGGCAGCTGCTGCAAAGGCAAACAAAATAATGGGATGTATTAAAAGAGGCATAGATGCTCATGAGGAGAACATAATTTTACCTCTATACAAGTCACTAGTGCGACCACACTTAGAATACTGTGTACAATTCTGGTCTCCGGTGTATAAGAAAGACATAGCTGAACTAGAGCGGGTCCAGAGAAGAGCGACAAAAGTTATTAGAGGACTAAGGGGTCTGCAATACCAAGACAGGTTATTAAACTTGGGGTTATTTAGCTTGGAAAAACGAAGGCTGAGGGGTGATCTTATAATAATGTATAAATATATGAGGGGGCAGTACAGAGACCTTTCTAATGATCTCTTTACTCTTAGGTCTGAGACGGGGATAAGGGGGCATCCTCTACGTCTGGAGGGAAGAAGGTTTAATCATAATCACAGACGCGGATTCTTTACTGTAAGAGCAGTGAGACTATGGAACTCTCTGCCACATGATGTTGTAATGAGGGAGTCACTACTAACATTTAAGAAGGGCCTGGATGCCTTTCTTGAAAACTATAATATTACCAGTTATTCATACTAGAATCTTTGATAGGGCGTTGATCCAGGGAATTAGTCTGATTGCCGTATCTGGAGTCAGGAAGGAATTTTTTCCCCCAATGTGGAGATTAGTGTTGCCACATGGGTTTTTTTTTGCCTTCCTCTGGATCAACATGTTAGGCTATGGGTTGAACTAGATGGACTTAAAGTCTTCCTTCAACCTTAAAAACTATGTTACTATGTTACTATGTTACTATGTAAGTACCATATAGTGTATAGGCCTAAATAATACCACTGTATGGTGAAAAATAACAAGAACACACAGTACCTAGTCTTAATGTATATTCCTTTAGAAAGAGACAGTATAGTCCCTTACTGTGCCAAATAACTGTGCCATATAGTGCCTAATCCTAAACTGGGTGTGACGTCCATCCGAGGGTACAGGGACATAAGCGCTATCTGGGACAGATTAGGCACAAGCTGCTCCATTAGGCAGAACCTGAGAAATCCTGACATCTGTTAACGTCTACATAGGGATCTGGATTTACAATGGGGACCAGGAGATTGCTGCCTATGGAAGGGCTGCAGTCCCCAGAGATAGGAAAGTCACCAAGCAGGGTCAAAGCTGGGAGGTCAGGAAAATCAGGATCCAATAGAGTAGTCAGGAAGCCGAGTCAAAACCAAGATGGCAGCAAGATACAAAATCGTCAAGAAGGAGAAGCGTCCACAAAACAGGCCGGGGTAAAAAAGGAAAATGCAGATACAAGGCAGGAGACTAGGGAACCAAAAGCTATTTCTGGCAGCTTCCAGCAGAAGGCTGAAGGTATTAGTAGGGTGTGGTGCTTTCCAATAGGCTGAAGCTTAGGAGTTAATGACTTCAGCTGGACAACACACACCTCCACTCTGTCATCCTGTTATGTACAGCAGGTCTCAGCCACTCTAACCTTTGTGTATGTGCGGACCCTGCGCTCTCCAGAGATTCTGGCTCTGACTTCCCTATCACCAGCACCACCTACAGAGTGAATATCCCAGTGCCTGGTCACAGAAACAGATGTTGAAGGGGCAGACGCTGGTGGCGATGTGACACTGGGCCTAAATAATACCACCATACAGTGCCAAATAACATCACCATACAGTACCTAGTCCCATAGTATGGTCAGAAACAATGGAACCTTATCATAATCTATCCATTTTATACCTTCATAAATAACAGTACCCTATAATACTTAGTCCTAAAACCACCATACCGTGCCCAATAATATGACAATACAGAACCTAATCCTATAGTATGGTTTGAAACAATGGAACAGTAGAGTAACATATTGTGCCTATATTACACTATTATATTCTAGCAGGTTGGGCCTAAGTAATAGCACCATATGGTGCAAAATTATACAACCATATGGTGCCTTGTCCTATAATTCATCCAGGTAGTAGAAAATATTTGCATCATATAGTGGCTTGTACCTACTCTGCCCAAACCTTCTTGTCTCTCCAGGCTTGGGCCATTGCCAGTGGGTGTCACGATCCCTTGATGCCTGATCCGGCACGATGGAAAAGGAATTTTCGCTCTGCTTTGATTCGAAAGGACGGAATTCGCATGATTCTAGACCGCGGCTCTGATTCTGCTGATCCTCACAAGATATATGAGTTCACCAGTAAGACATCCTCCTTATCAATGGCTTCATGTAGTGTTACACAATAATTCTATCTAAAGACTAGTGATGAGTGAATAAGTTATGTTCAGTATTCGGGATGAATATCCGAATAGCTAAAAAGTAAGAATAATCGGAAACCAAACACCGAATTATTCACTCATCACTACTAAAGACGAGCATGGACTAGGGGATGTCCGACACATGGCGCAAGGAAGAGGAAGACCCTGACGATAGGGAGCAGGGTTTGGCACACCTCCTGACACCAACCTTTGTCTGGCCCCTGAGCTTCCCTAACATCCCTAAGCAGGTCCTTCCCCCGGCCTCCATCACGTGCCTATTCCCTGAGCTGTTCCTTCACTCACCCTGGCTAGTGCAAAGAACGGTGAGTATACAAAACGTCACCTTTACAGTAGTCCAACACAGGTAGACGAACAATAAAGGATACACAAACAAACTTGAATGTTGCCTCCAAACACCAGGAGAGTGCAGACAACACGGCTCCAACAGCAGATCTCCAGAAGCTACTTGATTCTTCATTTCTCCATGGTGATCAGAATAGAAAGAATTCCTTACCGTCATCAGGTGATAGATTATGTGACTATTTAAAGGGAAGGGGAGTGGTCACAAACCAGTAGCAGCTGAGATGAACTTGTCATGACCGGGGTTGGGATACTCAATCACTTGGCTGAGGGTTAGATCCTTTTAGGTGTCAGTAGTGGTTGTGGCCATGCCAGTGATTGTGACCCTGGGGACAGTGGTAACAGGGATGCGGGGGTAAACACGGCCATTTTACTGTTTCCTCCTATGCTGGTATTATGTGGCATTCCCCATGGTGTTTATGCAGTAGAGGAAGACAGGAGAGCCAGTGCAACACTTTCTTGTCTTACTTAAAAATACAGCCAGAAGGTACACAACCATAGATGCTACAACACACTGAGTCAGCAGGAGCAGGGTTATAGTTCCCCTATATTCTTTTCTGATGATGCGTAATGGCTGAGCTCCAACTGTACTGTAATGTAACCAACTGTCATCCAAGCTACTGTGCCCACAAGCTGCACTCACCCACCTACCTAGATGGGGAGCTTTAGGCTATGTGCCTATGAGAGCAGCCTGTTTGTAATAATTTACATCACCAATGCGATATATATTTCCTCTTATGACTTATTCCTGCTTATAAACCAATCTGGTGTCTCTTTTAAGCCCCAGCTCGTGGAGCGGCTCCTGTAGACCAATATACCGGTGCTGGTCCCAACCAAGGTTCAGCGGTGAGTTTACATCTCAAAGTGTCAATGATCCGACCTCAATGCAGTTGGATGATCACATTTTTCTCAGTGATGGCTTAATTGCACATAATGTAAATTCTCATTAGGTTCTGACTTCCTATGAAGCTTGACTGTATTAACAGGTAATGTAAACAAGCAGCCTACCCATATATAATGTCCAAAATATAATATATCCCCTAGAAAATGAATATACAGTATATATAACCAAAAGAAAGTCAAATGGGACAAATAACAAAAGTAAACTAAAGCATTCAAAAGAAAAAATAGGGGTAAACAAGTTATAAAATGACTAAAGTTTATTAGTAAACTAGCTGTAGAGCCCAGCATAGTAACTAACTGTTCTTAGTTATAACACCTGCTGTATACTGGGGGCTGTGTGCGGCCTCCTGCTGTATATTGGGGGCTGTGTGCGGCCTCCTGCTGTATACTGGGGGCTGTGTGCGGCCTTCTGCTGTATACTGAGGTCTGTGTGCGGCCTCCTGCAGTATACTGGGTGCTGTGTGCGGCCTTCTGCTGTATACTGAGGGCTGTGCGTGGCCTCCTGCTGTATACTGAGGGCTGTGTGTGGCCTCCTGCTGTATACTGGGGGCTGTGTGAAACCTTCTGCTGTATACTGAAGGCTGAATGCAGCCTCCTGCTGTATACTGGGGGCTGTGTGCGGTCTTCTGCTGTATACTGAGGGCTGTGTGTGGCCTTCTGCTGTATACTGGGGGCTGTAAGCGGCCTCCTGCTGTATACTGGGGGCTGTGTTTTGGCCTTCTGCTGTATACTGGTGTCTGTGTGTGGACTCCTGCTGTATACTGGGGGGCTGTGTGCGTCCTCCTGCAGTATACTGGGGACTGTGTGCAGCCTCCTGCTGTATACTGGTGTCTTTGTGTGGACTCCTGCTGTATACTGGGGGCTGTGTGCGTCCTCCTGCTGTATACTGGGGAGTGTGTGCGGCCTTCTGCTGTATACTGGTGTCCGTGTGTGGACTCCTGCTGTATACTGGTGTCTGTGTGTGGACTCCTGCTGTATACTGGGGGCTGTGTGCGTCCTCCTGCTGTATACTGGGGAGTGTGTGCGGCCTTCTGCTGTATACTGGTGTCTGTGTGTGAACTCCTGCTGTATACTGGGGGCCGTGTGCGGCCTCCTGCTGTATACTGGGGGCTGTGTGTGGCCTTCTGCTGAATAATGGAGGCTGTGTTCGGCCTCCTGCTATATACTGGGGCCTGAGTGCAGCCTCCTGCTGAATGGAGCCACATGCATCCAGTGCATTATGAAGGAAGTGGGGGTAACTGCAGGGGTGGAGCTATGAAGGGGCAGGGCTACATACATACACACACACACACACATTCATGCACTCAGATTTATATATAAGATATGTAAAGAGATATCAACAAACAACGTAGAAAAAAAATTAGACTAAAAGACAACAGAATAATCTAGTTGGTGTAAATAATGACTAAAGATTTACCTGATATAAGAGGAAAAAGCCCCCTTCTCCATGTACTATGAAATGTGAATCGACTAGGAGACATACCTTGTAAGTTAATAAAGACTAATACTAAGAATAAATAGTGTAGAAAGCAGAGAAGATAACCAGTACTATGCTGAAATACAACTATGGGGACCTCAAAAATATTTAATAATAATAGTCCACATAGTCCTAACCAGGACTGTGAAGTCTGTAGCCAAACATCCGACTCCTCAATTTCCCTGAATCCGACTCCAACTCCACGACTCCGACTCTACAGCCCTTGTCCTAAGTGAAGCCCAGAAAAATAAAGGACACACATGTCTCTGATCACAAACAATATCCAATGATAAAAACAAAATGTAGCGTTAATATCTTGAGACGTGATATGCCAAGAGAAGAAATGACGAAGGAGGATAAGGGGAGCACTAGCACCTTGACACACGTTTCAACCAATAGTGGGCTTCTTCAGGAGGTATGGCAAAGATAAAGCACAAGGGTTATTTATATGGTATCTCACGTGTGTGTAGTAAAGTGACACTATATAACTTCCGCTATAGAGTATACAATATATATCATACTAACCTATTTATTATCCCCTTATTACTGCTTCTCCTCTGCAGAAAACTCTTTTTGAAGACCTGGAGAACCTGGATCTTTACCACGATGAAGGTAATGATTTAACACTTATGTTTGATATGTCATTCCAACATGACTGTTACCAATAAGAACAGTGACCCAGGTGCAAAATTTGCCCCCATCCCCCCCCCCACACCCGCACGCACACGTTGGCCAGATGAAGGGCCCTCGTAACATTATAAATCCTATAAAGACTTGTGTACTGTCCCCCCACCCTTTTCTTTATGCATTAATGTCCCCCATCCTGTTATATATGTCACCATCCTGGTATATAAGGGCCCACTCGGGTATACGTGTTCCCCAGCCTGGTAATGTCACCATCCTGATATATATGTTTCCCATCCAGGTATATATGGTCCTCATCCTGGGCCCATCCTGATATATATGATCCCCCATCATACTTGTATATAGGTCCTCCATCATGGTATAATGGTCACCCATCCTGGTATATATAGTCCTCATCCTGTTATATATGTCCTCATCCTATCAGGAAAGGAAGAGTTAACCGCTCTGTTTTCTTTAGGATGACACTTCGGTAGTCTTCAATAGTGATTTATTCTACGTGTTTCAGAGATTCACTCCTTCATCGGGAATTAATCACATTATGTTCCCATCCTGTTATATATGTCCCCATCCTGGTATATATGCTCTCCATCCTGTTATATATGTCCCCATCCTGGTATATATGTTCCCCATCCTGGTGAATATTTTGCCCATCTTGTTATATATGTCCCCATCCTGATATATACGATCTCCATCCTGGTATATATGTTCCCCATCGTTGTATATCTTATCCTCATTTTGGTATATATGGTCCTCCTCCTGGTATATGTGTTCCCCATCCTGCTATATATGTCTCCATCTTGATATATATGTCCCAATTCTGGTATATATGTCCCTCATTCTGGCATATATTTCTCTATCCTGGTTTACATGGTCCCCATCCTAGTATATCTGTCCTCGTTATGTCCCTAACACATAATTAAAAACATTCTACTCACCTTCCCTCCGATCCCACGTCGCCCGGTGTCCTTGTAGCCAGAACACAGTGGCAGACCCGGCAGCTGACATCAGAGTGCACCCCCTGTCGCAGCATCCCCTACGTCAGTACCGAGCCGCTGTTTGGCCGGCAGCGTATATCGCAAGTTGGGACCCAACGAGTCTCTGTACCACACTGGGGTGGCAGGCCCCTGTACCCCTGGTCGCAGGTGGGACCAGGGGTGGATTAAGGGTAGCCAGGGCCCGGGGCTGTTCAGACTCTGTGGGCCCCCCCCGGGTCATGTGATGGGGGTCATGTGACGGGGTCATGGGGGTCATGTGACGGGGTCATGTGACGGGGTCATGTGACGGGGTCGCGGGAGTCATGTGACGGAGGTTATCATATACCTGAAATAGATTATTCCAGAAAAATAGTTGCTGAGTGAAACTCTAACCTGTCAAACATCCATTGATCCTAGTCAATTTACCCTTCAGTTAGGAGGAAAAAAAAAATACACTTTAAGCCATAGTATTGACCAGTCCATTAGAAGGAGGCCATTATGCCCTGACTGCCCCTGTACTCAGAATAAATAACTTAGAAATATCTCGAACGGTGTGCACCCTGAATGATAATCACCTGTTACTGGTCCAATGGACTTGCTTGCAGATTGGTCCGTCCCGCCTCCTCGCGGTCCGACAGCGTCTTCTTCTGAATGATGTAGATAACGCCTCCTGCCATCCGTGTTATCCACGTGACCACGTCCAATTTTTCCATTGCCTATGCTATGCCCACACCTCTTCGGCTTGTGCAGGTGCACTGTGCTCCATCATGGGGTTATCCTACAAGTTTAAAATCTCAGTGATGTCACCATACATTACACGCAGCAGACCGGGAGCCTGGAGCCATGTGCAGAGACCCCTGCGGTTCGCGCATGAGTAGATGAGTTTTACATTGTAGCTGCAGTAGGGCAGAGCATGGTGCGTTTACGCAAGCTGGAGAGGCATCTGCACAGACGTGAGATGGGAAAGTGAGACGTGGATAACAAAGGCGTGATCCATATCATTCAGAAGAAGAGGCTGTCAGACGGCGAGAAGAGGCTGGGTGGACCAATCTGCAAGCAAGAATTTTGGACCGGTAATAGGTTAGAATACAGGGTGCTAGATTTTTATAAGTTATTTATTCTGTGTACAGGGGCATTCAGGGCATAATAGCTTGTTTCTTATAATGCAGCATCAGCGTGTGCACGATGCCTTACAGATACTGAGATAAAAACTCCCCAAATACTCAGTGTGTGCACGAGGCCTTACAAATACCGAGGTAAAAACTCACCAAATACTCAGTGTGTGCACGAGGCCTTACATATACTAAGGGAAAAACTGACCAAATACTCAGCGTGTGCACGAGGCCTTAAGGCCACTTTACACACACCACCTTATCTGTCCAACTTCTGAACAACTTGCTGGTTGCAGTGAAATCATGGACATATTGCTCCATTTTGTGGCTGTGTACAAATGGAACTATGTGTCCATGATTTCACTGCAACCAGTAAGTTGTTCAGAAGTTGGACAGATAAGTTGGTGTGTGTAAAGTGGCCATCACATATACTGAGGTAAAAACCTCACCAAATACTCAGCATGTGCACGAGGCCTTACAAATACTGAGGTAAAACCTCACCAAATACTCAGCGTGTGCACGAGGCCTTACAGATACTGAGGTAAAACCTCACCAAATACTCAGCATGTGCACGAGGCCTTACAGATACTGAGGTAAATCTCACCAACTACTCAGCATGTGCACGAGGCCTTACAAATACTGAGGTAACAACTCACCAAATACTCAGCGTGTGCACGAGGCCTTACAGATACTGAGGTAAAAACTCACCAAATACTCAGCGTGTGCACGAGGCCTTACAAATACTGAGGTAAAACCTCACCAAATACTCAGCGTGTGCACGAGGCCTTACAAATACTGAGGTAAAACAGTATTTCTATTCTGTTTCTACACTGCCTGCAGGCAGCAGCAAGGCAGGAGTCAAGAATGGTCTGGAGGTGACGTTATATCACGTAATGAACACAATGCAGAACCAACGTTGCAAATCTGAATGAAATATGTTCCCCCAATAAACTCAGCACCCTTCGCCCCACCCAATGATTAGTAGACCAACTACACTATGGTCAGCAACACCTACTGAGGAGCTCGTCATGGTCAGCAGCATATAACGAGGACCACATTATAGTAATCAGCACCTAGTGACGAGCACATCAGACAGTAGAACCTAATGAGGAGCACATTATGCTCAGTAGAACCTAATGAGGAGCACATTATGGTCAGGAGCAGCACCTAGTGATGATGAGCACATTATGGTCTATAGCACCTACTGAAGACTCCAGCCCAGGCCACCCTCCTTCCTGCAGAACCTCACTGGGTGGCACTGGCATAGGTAACTTTCCAGCCCTGGATGGTACAGGCAAGTTACCTGAGGTAACTGTCTGGGCCACCCTTCCTCCTCTGCCAGAACAGCACTGGAAGGCATAGGGGGAACTACTGTGTTGACCACCCTCCCTCCCCTCCAGGCTCCACCAGAATCTCCTCAGTCACTTCATCATACCAGTATCTCTTGACCACATGCTGCCATTGCCACTGTTACCTGCCTGCCAGAACCTCACTGGATGGCGCACAGGTAAGGAAACTCCGGTCCTCACTGTCGCAGCAGCCACCACTAGAAGAACCTCAAATGGCCGCCCAACTGAGGTAGTAGGTGAGCTGCGCGGGTGTGTTTCTTCACCGCGCGGTCTTTTCTAAACGTCCTCCTCCGCACATCGCGTCACATGTCATGACGTGAGTCTAGACGGCCGGTGGGAGGAGAAAGGGGGCGGAGTGTGTGCGTCACTCAGGTGACGTCACATCCGGTCAGTGAAACTGCTTGAGCTGCTTGATAAAGGAACGTGCAGTGTGTGGCGGGCGGCGGCCGGCGGCGCAGCACTGGTGGATTATAATGGGGACATTTACTCCCCTGGGCTGTGTGGGCCCTCCAACATCATTGGGCCCGGGGCAAAAGCCCATAATGACCTCATTATAATCCGCCACTGGGTGGGACCATGGGCATTTTGCCCTTGGATAAGAAGAGGAATTGATTTTAATGACAGGTCGTATTTTTACATTTTATCTCCAGAGTTGTACCTTCCTTATGAAGATTTTAAGGGTATCCCGGAAGAGATAGATCCGAATAAGTCACTGTTTGCTGAACAAGTGCTGTACAATACTGATACATTCCCAGAAGAGCACTTGGGTGGGGCCGCTGCCGCCATTCCTGTTTTTCCAGATGGTGCCGTCTACAGTGAGTTTCCATCATGTACAGCTGCTGGAGTAGTTGGTAAGTTCTTCCCTGACATAGTTGGGTGCCAAATTCACCTAAATTGGCGCTCAATGCATAATTTATTGGCACAAATTTAAAGATGCTAATTTTTGGGGGCTCTTTCCAGTGAAAAGTTGCACTGTCCTTTTAGTAAGTCTTAAGATTTTGCATGTTCAACAGCAAAAATTAGATTAAGTTTTGTGCTTCACTAGAGAACTGGATTACAATGGCACAAAAATGTTGTGACACATTGAAAAGTCGCAAACGATGAATTAAGATAAGACAGCTGGCCAATGAAAACTAGCCCATAAAGCCGTGTACTCACATGTCATGCTCCTTATATAGACTGCAATGCTCGGTATGACTGTGGGTCTCCTGACCCGAACTTTCAGTCTCGGATAGTCCAGGCACTGCAGTCCTTATACAGAATGTGCTAATAGTCACTACAAAATCAGTCACTACTTACAGGAATGGAGACAACAGGACGGTCAGGTAATCTAGGGTCAGTACCAGAACACTTCAAAGTTATTTAGAGAGTAGATAGAGACGTAGTCATGCAATGGTCCGGGGTTGGGTTTTCCAGGGGATCATGAGGAGGATTCAGGGATTACACAGAGGCGTAATCAGTTCATGGTTTAGGGGTCAAAATACCACAATAACAAGAGAACAGGCAAAAGATTAATCAAGCAACAATCCAGGGTCAGATAACAGAGATCAGAGCAGACACAGGAATACACACCCCAAAGACCTTCAAATAGAATGTACACATGGAAAAAAATTTTTGGGAGAGGCTGCTCAGCTAAGTAACAGCAATCATTGGAAGTTGGAACACCTGAGCAACCTAAAGCCTCCTAGGATCAAATCTGCACCAACACGTCAATTTGGATCCTCAACAACAAATATGCATCAGTTAAGAGATGGCAAATCCAAGAAAGCAGTGTGACAACCAATGTGGCAAGTCTACGTTTCCCAAAATTAGCTATTTTTAGTTGCTTTGTAGTTTATTATTTTATAAGGATATGGGTTTTCATCTGTCAGGCAAGGGTTATGAGATCATTATACACAATAGATAATTATCAAGTCCAGTGGTGTAACTTGACGCTCATGGGCCCCAATGCAAAACCGTAACAGGGCCCCACATTATCACAGATCTTTAATAGTAATGGTCTTTTCATATAGTCCAAGATGACGTTTTGGGCCCCCTAGTCTCCAGGGTTCGGGTGTGATGTCAACCCCTGCACGTATATTGGTTGCACCCCTTACCACTATCGGCAGGCTCAGTTGACCATAATCTATTGGGCACCTTAAAAGTCGTATTTTGAGATAGCGTGCGTGCTATATGTGATTGAAATGTTGTCATTTTACAATATTTTTGCAGAACAAGTTCAGTCCCATCCAGACCAGGAAACCTTCCAACAGAAGATACTAAAACATTTTAGCTACAATTCATTTCGTAAGTATCTTATAGCTACAGTGTTGGAATTAGTGTGCATTGAGTGAAAATGTCCAGGTTGGTCCTGCGGTATATAGACATGTCCAATTCAACCATAATATTATCACCAGTGACAGGTGAGGTGAAGAAAATTGATTGTCATTTTCTGCTGTATATGTATCAGTGCTATGAATGGTAACCTGTGTATAATCCCGCCTTCACCCCTGAATGGCAGCTTCCTGTGTACAGGAAGGGGCCGGATTATACAGATCAGCTGGACTGCCTGGCACAGGACACCTAGTCCAGCAGTAATAAAGATAATCTCCTGTTAATAAAGCACTGATTGTTTTGAAACTACAATAAGTTGTTGAGCATGTGACACATCCCTGAAATCAGGCTATCTTCCCCTACATTATGCTGTTCTCCGATTTCATAGCAAAAACCTGCTGATAGATTCCCTTTAATGCAACATGTATATGTCACGTGTTGACCTCTTTGCAGTCCATGTGTAATGCTGCTGTAATTTGAATCCCAGAGTAAATTTTCCTTTGATTCTTCCGGGGTTAATGGTAAAAGCTGCTGCAGTCTTAATAGGAGTTAATTTCCTTTGGCACATTCAGTGTTAATGTGCAGATATTGCTGTATTGCTGTCTGCGGCTCTGCAGGTGGGGAGTTTGTCAGATGACCACGCCCTATGGCCTGTATATAGCCTCCTCTTCCACCAGCTTATGTTGCTGATAGAGTTTAGTCTTTATAAGTACCCCATGAAGTGAAGTTGTGCGTGCTGTTCCTTTCCCTGAAGGAGTTGCTGTGTTTTCCCAGTCTGTGGTTGGAGATAGGGGCTCTTAGTCTAGGACTTATCAAGAGCATAGGGTAAAGGTGGTGACCCAGACCTCCTCACCTTCAGAGGTACCAGGATGAAACAGGGACCCCCAGTCTAAGGGTCAGACTAGCTCCCCTGAATGCCTTTAGCCCATCTTACCATCATGCTTCCAGATTCCCTTACCGCTATACCACCCCATGACAGTATAATCATCAGTATTTTCCTACAATACAATAATTTTTTCATTTTCCTACAGAAACAGATTTTGAAGTCCAAATTTTTTACCGGGGAAAGCTGGTTCACACCTCAACAGTGACAAACCCATACGGGTTCTACATCACCGCTGATCAACACCCGGGTCACGATAGATACTTAGACCGAGTCTATTTGCCCCAGCCTGCATCAGTAGTGAGTGATAAGTTATTGACGGAGGCAGTCGGACACCTCCTGACAAAGCTGAAGGAGGGGACCCTTGTGGAAGTCCGAGAAGGAATGATATGCGCGAAGAGATTTGGCCTTTGTAGAAGTTATTGGAGTTTGACAAACACATCGGACACCAAAACACCGAATCAAATCGACAAAAGAGAGTACTCCATCCTGTACAGCATTCATCAGTTTATTACCGGTAAACACTCCTGATTATTCAGCTTTTATCCTGAATTAAAGGAACAGTAAACATGGAAAAAAATATTTATTTAAACAAGGACTATACAGGACTGTGCACAAGTTTTAGGCAAGTGCACAGTAAAAAGGTTTTCAAAAACAGTTTTTTTTTTAATCAATTATCAAAAATCAATATTTGGTGACTGCCCTTCGCCTTCATCAATTCTTCTAGGTACACTTACAAACAGTTTTGAAGGATCTCGGCAGGGAGGTTGTCCCAAATAACTTGGAGGTCTAACTACTGATTCTCTGAGGATGTAGATTGCACAAATCATTCTGTCTCTTCATGTGATCTCAGCTAGACTGGACAAAGTGAGATTAGTGCTCTGTGGGGGCCGGATCATCACTTTCACCTCCAGGACACCTTGTTCTTCTTTACAGCTGAACAACAACCCCAAATACACAGCCGATGTAATTAGAATCTGCCCTATCTGCCCCATCTTCTTCTGTCACCAGACACCAGTGTATTCACCCTGTAGATGGAGTCAGAGCCTCTGATCAGCGTAGGGTCTGCAAGCCCACTAAGTTTAGGGTGGGACCTGCTGTACTTCAGTCTGACTAGTGAATGTTTTTGCAGTACAGCTGAAGTCATTAACTCCTAAGCTTCAGCCTATTGGAAAGCAGCACACCCTACTAATACCTTCAGCCTTCTACTGGAAGCTGCCAGAAACAGCTTTTGGTTCCCCTGGCTAGTCTCCTGTCTTGTATTGGTGTTTTTTCTGTTCTACCCCATCCAGTTTTTTGGACACTTCTCCTATCTTTAAATGTTGTACCTTACTTCCATCTTGGTTTTGACCCGACTCCCTGACTACTCTCTCGGATTGTGATTTTGCCCTTTTCCTGATCTCCCAGCTTTGACTCTGCTTGGCGACCCTCCCATCTCTGGAATGCAGGCTGCAGCCGTTCCATTGGCAGCAATGTCCTGGACCCTGTTGTAAATTTAGAACCCTGTATAGGAGTTAAAGGGTATCGGGGTGTCTCAGGGTTCTGCCAAATGGAGTGGCTTATGCCTAGTCTGTCTTAGATAATGGATCAATGATAGAAAGGATTGAAGCTGCACTCACTTGAGGTATTTCTTCATGTGCTTTATTTCAACAAGGATTCAGGTGGGCATGTAGGAGGATGCGGGCTACAGATGGGACTACAGCCGTTTCAGCCGTTTCGCAAGGAGAGAACCCGTTATAGCACACCCGTATGCGAAACGGCTGTAGTCCACCCGTATGTGAAACGGCTGTAGTCCCATCTACAAGGATTCAGGTGGGCATGTAGGAGGATGCGGGCTACAGATGGGACTACAGCCGTTTCAGCCGTTTCGCAAGGAGAGAACCCGTTATAGCACACCCGTATGCGAAACGGCTGTAGTCCACCCGTATGTGAAACGGCTGTAGTCCCATCTACAGATGGGACTACAGCCGTTTCACATACGGGTGGACTACAGCCGTTTCGCATACGGGTGTGCTATAACGGGTTCTCTCCTTGCGAAACGGCTGAAACGGCTGTAGTCCCATCTGTAGCCCGCATCCTCCTACATGCCCACCTGAATCCTTGTTGAAATAAAGCACATGAAGAAATACCTCAAGTGAGTGCAGCTTCAATCCTTTCTATCATTGATCCATTATCTAAGACAGACTAGGCATAAGCCACTCCATTTGGCAGAACCCTGAGACACCCCGATACCCTTTAACTCCTATACAGGGTTCTAAATTTACAACAGGGTCCAGGACATTGCTGCCAATGGAACGGCTGCAGCCTGCATTCCAGAGATGGGAGGGTCGCCAAGCAGAGTCAAAGCTGGGAGATCAGGAAAAGGGCAAAATCACAATCCGAGAGAGTAGTCAGGGAGTCGGGTCAAAACCAAGATGGAAGTAAGGTACAACATTTAAAGATAGGAGAAGTGTCCAAAAAACTGGATGGGGTAGAACAGATGCGGGCTACAGATGCGGGCTACAGATGGGACTACAGCCGTTTCAGCCGTTTCGCAAGGAGAGAACCCGTTATAGCACACCCGTATGCGAAACGGCTGTAGTCCACCCGTATGTGAAACGGCTGTAGTCCCATCTGTAGATGGGACTACAGCCGTTTCACATACGGGTGGACTACAGCCGTTTCGCATACGGGTGTGCTATAACGGGTTCTCTCCTTGCGAAACGGCTGAAACGGCTGTAGTCCCATCTGTAGCCCGCATCCTCCTACATGCCCACCTGAATCCTTGTTGAAATAAAGCGCATGAAGAAATACCTCAGATGAGTGCAGGTTCATTCCTGCTATCTTTGATGCATTATTTTGGAAGTTCCTTTGGAGGCATTGTGCACCAGAGCAGGGGTTTGTTATCTGCATCTATACTATTTCCCATTTCATTGTCCTGTGGTGCACGGAGTGGTGGTGCGGGTCAGACTGTCTTTTGTATTCATTGCTAGTATGTGCAAAATACAACTTTTTGTGCCTGTTGCCTCGGTCGAATGTTACAGATCTATCTTCAGTGTAAATAAGATCAGAGCCCTGGAGGTGATGATCCGGCCCCCAAAGAGCCCTGACCTCTGTGATGATGGTTCTTCCTGATGTCCAATAATTGCATACTATTTGGAGAGAATCACTACCAGGGATTATTAATATTAATCCATGTATAATACTATGTTAAAGGCGTTCTCCACTACTAGAAAAGTTAAACTTAATATACTCAGGATGGTGTAAAAGAAAAAAAGCAAATCTATACCCACCTTTCTGACCAACGTCGTTCCTCCAAACTTTTATTTGGTCCCATGACGCTTTTTGGATGGAGTATGAAAGATAAAGGCATTCAGTAGCCACTGATTGGCTGTAGTAGTCACGAGATGCCCCTCCAATGAATGTTGATGTGAGAAGAGTGTACAGGAGCAAGCAGCACCGGTCTGGTAGGCAAGTATAGTTTAACTTTTAGGCTATGTTCACACTGGATGTTTACGATACGTTTTCGTGCTGCATTTTTTTTTTTAAAGTGCACCAAAAACAGATCAGTCACTGCTTGCTTCATTACTTACCTCCCCCCAGCAGCTATCCTACAGTGAACCTCGGCGATATCTTCCTTTCCGGCATCAGCAGGAACTGTGGATATGGTATTTACAGGACCTGCCCATGTGACTCAGCCTGAGAGTCACATGGGGCCAGATCCTTCTGATTCCCGGAAAGAAGACACTGCCAGGGCTCATCGTAGGATCATGGAGGAGGGTAAGAAAGTGTTTATGTCTCTGTGTGTCTGGGAATAGGTAGACGCGGTCTTGTGGGCACCGGGTGGCAGCAGGCAAAGAGATGGGTAACATTAAACAAACTTTTTTATTGGAAAAGCATCACAATGCGTTTCGCCGGTTAACCACCTTCATCAGGTGTTCTGTCTGTCTGTGCCCCCTGAAAACGGAGCAAAAAAGCAACACATACAGATGATGCATTTGTGATTTTATTTGCAGAAAGAGGATCCGTTTTTGGTGCAGAAACTGCACCAAAATTGGATCAAGAAAAAGCAGAGCACAGACGCTCTGTGTGAATGAGGCCTTATGGGAGCAGAAAACCCCTTTATATAGATGCAGTAAGTGTCCAGGCCGTTACCATATATGTGACATTATTTCTTTTCTTTTCTTGGACCAGAATTAATTGATTTTGTGGAACGACGGAGAAACAAGTCTCCACAGTATTCTATCTGGATTTGTCTCGGGGAAGAATGGCCGGATAACAATTCATGGCAGAAGAAACTCATCATGGTGCAGGTGATTGGAAAACCTTAAATTGTATAGCATTTGCTCTCAGGGAAAACAATCCTGGGGTAGGTTAGATTATTACTTGTTTTTCCTACTCATAGGTCAGGGTAATATGGAACAAATTTACTCCAAGGTGAAAGTATGCAAAGTAGAGATGCGTCTCTTCCTTTCACAGTGGTGTCTGGTTTGGCTGATATGAGATAGTTTTCTTTCTGCTGAAGGAGACATGATGTGCATACTCTCCCCCGAGTTATAACAACTTAGATTAGTTACAAGAATAGAGAAAAAAAACTGTTATTCTTAATATAATTTATCCTATTTTATTCTAATTTATCATGTCCAGAGAAACATGCAAATTAAGGAGGGCCTGTCACTTGCATGAATTAAATATTTTGTCAATGTCCCTGAGCTTCCCTCATTCTGCTGCTCTTTTCCATTTTGCTCTGTGTCG
>JARQOC010000009.1:78019577-78092989 GCA_033576535.1 Allobates femoralis
ATCAGTCAATGGCTTATTTTTTCTTGTTGAGTTTTTAATAGTGAGGAGGGTATTTGCAGTGGATGCAGGGAAGGAATTGGGCAGCCACAGGACTATTGAAATAGTGGGTTTATTCTTTGTTACATTGTTATTAGGGAAATGTATTGGATTGATATGTATCAATTAATAAATGTATGATATATTAGATATATAGCTTGATTAGGATTTTCCCTTTTAAAAATTCTCAGTATTGCAATTCATGTTAACAATCGAAATGAGCGTGAGAACCTTTCCTATGATGATGGTCACGCCATGTTCCTGCCCACTCTATGGTCGGTGCCTTGACCTAGGCTCATGTAGTATCGATCTATAACTGTAACGTCCACCCTTATTTATTAGGAAATGATGTTGTCTACTTTTTTGGTGGATTAAATTGTAATTCTACTTTTAAAACCTCTATGAAGTATTAATCCGGTGACGGGCGTGTCGAAGAGAAGCAGCCCAACCCTATGGACGGCATGACGGACGAGCAGAAGGAGTACGAGGCTATGAAGCTGGTCAGCATGTTTGACAAACTATCCCGGTGAGAAATCCATCACTTTGATTATTTATTTTCTCTATTGCTAATTAAATCAATTTACACAATAAAAAGACATCTTTATTACTAATTCTGCTTGGATGGGACAGGACAAGTGTGCCAGTATTAGATGCCATAATCTACTTATATTGATGTCGTAGTCATTTTTTTTACTTTCTTTAACTTCATTGACATGTCACATACCATGTACTTGGCTGACTTCAACTAGCATATTATCTATGGGTTTAGGCACCACGGTGCCCCCTTGTGGCCACATTGTATAACCACTACTTAAATTGCTGAGCAACGCGTTTCGCATACTATAGTTTTGGACCCGATTATGCATAAACCTCTTCTGAGAGAAAGTAGATTTGAACTCTAGAGCCACCTATTGGAAGTAGCAATCCTAAAAGTCAATATCGACCCTTTAATGAGCCTTGCAGTATGATTTAGGATTTCAACCAGATCAGAACCTCGATCTGCACACACGGCGTTTTGGGCTATTGTTCCTCGTCAGTACAAAGTGTGAGATCTGATATGGCTGTTTAAGAGACTAAGTGGGGCCTAAGGGGTAAGGGTTTCTCCTTGTGGAGGGGTAGTACAAGCTATGACATCTGATCTGGCTGTATGAGGCTGAGTGGGGTCTAAGGGTAAGGCTTCTCCTTGCGGAGAGTGACACACCAGATCTGGCATGCCAGTAATGAGAAGACTTGGAGCCACAATGCTCCTCTGGGAAATAAAATCTGAAATTGTCTCTTCAGAGAGGAAGAGGACTTGAAGTCTAGTGCCACCTATTGGAAATAGCCATCCTAAAGTAAAAAAAACAAAACGACCCTCTAACTAGTTTTGTCATATAACTTAGGAATTATACCAGATCTGGCATGCCAGTAATGAGGAGATTTTAATCCTCTGCCCCTCAGGGAAATAAAATATGAAAATTATCTCTTCAGAGAGGAAGGAAACTTGAACTCTAGCGCCACCTATTGGAAGTAGCAATCCTAAATGTAAAAAAAAAAAAACGACCCTCTAACGAACTAACCCTGTGCAATACGAAATAAGTGATGGCTTCTGGAAGAGGTGAGGAGAAAAGAACAAATATTGGGGCGTGCAGGGAGTAAATATGTCTTATGTTATTTTTTGTTTGTGTGCATGTGCAGAGAACAGATCATCCAGCCGATGGGGGTAACATCCGATGGGAGACTGGAGGCTTTAGACGAGGCGGCGCAGAAGATGATCCAGCAGCAGGAATCGTCCGATCTGGAGACGGATTCTGATTAAAACTCAGGAGATGAAAGCCCATAAATAAGTCCGAGCCGCGTAGAAGTCCGGGATAAAGACTGCGAACAGCTTTATAGGCACCATATACCACACGGGAAACTAAATGTAGATTACTGTAGATGAATCTGAGACCTCGGCAGTAGGCCGGACACTGGGATGTTTCATAGTATATTATGGTCCTTTCGTAGGAGTCGTCCCTTCAACCGCTGAGGGCACCAGAGATGTGACGATTTAGCTGTTTCCCAGGGTTCATGGCAGTGAATGCCAGCGACTATACAAGGATAGACGCCAGGCTGGTGAGCATGGTCAACTATCTTAGAAAGTTGGCACTACAGTTTTCACCACTAGATGGCGTCACTTCTTATACACACTGCCACCAGAAAGCGTCTGGATAAGTGGATGCAAGAGTTAAATGTAGTGGCCGTAAGAGTCTTGATCTACCCAAAAAACAAAAATTCCCAATATTTTTTAAGTAATTTTCCAAATAGCACAATAACTAGGGGGGCAGTGATTCTGAGTGCACTGAAATGTCTAGGGGGACTGTGATTCTAGGAGCACCAAAATTACAAGGGGGCAATGATTCTGGGTGCACTGAAATGACGTGAGTTGGGTGGGATTAGCGAGCACAAAATGACTAGGGGGGAGGTGAATCTGGGAGCATCGAAATGACTAGGGGAGAAGTGATTTTAGGTGCACCAAATTTACTGTGGGGTACAGTGATTCTGGGTGCACCAAAATGGTTTGGAGGGCAGTGATTTCTGGAAGCACCAAATTGACTAGGGGAGCAGTGATTCTGGGTTCACTAAAATGACTATGGGGGCAGTTATTCTGGGTGCACGAAAATGACTATGGGGGCAGTGATTCTGGGAGCATCAAAATAACTAGGGGGAGCACAGTGTTCCTGGTTGCACCAAAATGACTAGAGGGAAGTGATTCTGGAAGTACCAAAATGAATGGGAGGGCTGTGATTCTGGGTGCACTGAAATGCCTGAGTGCGGGGATTCTGGGAGCATCGAAATGACTAGTGGGACAAAATGATGCTGGGTAGACACAAAATACTAGGGGGGCAGTGATTCTGGGAGCATCAAATTGACTGGGGGGCAGTGATTCTAGGAGTATCGAAATGAATAGTGGGGCGGTGATTCTGAGAGCACTAAAATGACTAGGGGAGAAGTGATTCTGGGGGCACTGAATTGTGTAAGGGGGAAGTGGCTCTGGGAGCACCAAAATAACTAAGGGGGCAGTGATTCTGGGTTCACCAAAATTATTAGGGGCAGTGATTCTTGAAGCATTATTATAATACTAGGCTGACAGTGATACTGGGAGCATCGAAATGACTAGGGGGGCAGTGATTCTGGGTGCACCAAAATAACTATAGGTGGGGGGCAGTGATTCTGGGAGCACCAAATTGACTAGGGGAAAAGTGATTCTGGCATCAACAAAATGACCTATTAAAAAATTGTATTAAAAGCTGTCAGTCAGGCATATATTTGTACTGTTAGGGTTGGCTGCTTCTGCCGACATAGTGATGAGTGAGTGTGAAGAGTCCGGTGTTTATGAAGCGGGAGCCTGCGTAGCCGTGATCTGTATCTCCGTAATCAATGTGACCAAGCTGCTATAGACGGGACGGGCTGAGTTTCCTTTATGAAGGATGAATATTTAGGAATTTTGTTATTTAATGTGTGTGAGGTTCGCCTCGTGACCTGCTATATTACACTGATATGTTCTCACTAGGCTTAGTGCAGGAGATGTAGCGCTATGAACAAAGAGAAAACCCCACAAAACCCATCATAGACCTGTAGTGAATTATCCATTCTCTATTTTATAAAATAGCCAAATATTTAATTGTGCTGCTTGTTTTTTATATTTGTAAGTTTGTGAGAATGATTTGGTAATAACTACTGTAATGCTAAGCAGGTTGAGTAAAGGCAAAATAACCAAACACTAATTCCACTTTTTGTTGTCTTCGTCATTTGTGGCCACGCCAGGTCATGCACTACGCATTGCATCTGATCCCAAGTCCTGCACTACGCATTGCATCTGATCCCAGGTCCTGCCCTACGCATTGTATCTGACCCCAGGTCCTGCCCTACGCATTGCATCTGATCCCAGGTCCTGCCCTACGCATTGTATCTGACCCCAGATCCTGCCCTACGCATTGTATCTGACCCCAAGTCCTGCCCTACGCATTGTATCTGACCCCAGGTCCTGCCCTACGCGTTGTATCTGACCCCAGGTCCTGCCCTACGCATTGCATCTGACCGCAGGTCCTGCCTTACGCATTGTATCTGACCCCAGGTCCTGCCCTACGCATTGTATCTGACCCCAGGTCCTGCCCTACGCATTGTCTCTGACCCCAGGTCCTGCCCTAAGCATTATATCTGACCCCAGGTCATGCACTACGCATTGTATCTAACCCCAGGTCCTGCACTACACATTGTATCTGACCCCAGGTCCTGCCCTGCGCATTGTATCTGACCCCAGGTCCTGCCCTGCGCATTGTATCTGAAGGTTCATTTTAACAAAGGATCCACTGGAGATAAATGCTAAATAAGTGGGGACGTCCACCTATCTCCAAAATAAGAGAGTGCCAACTGAGCTCATATATTTGTGAATTGATTTATTATTAGCCTGCCTGTTTTATCACAGGAGTGAGTGTTTCCGCAATGTATCCAGTCCTCTGAATTCATCATAAATCAAGTCAGTCGTATAGGAGCTCTTATATGTATGTGACTTGATGTAAGATGAGCCTGCCTGTTCTATCACAGCAAGAGTTTCTGCCATGTCTCCAGCCCTCAAGTCAGTTGCGTAGGAACTTCAGTGGCCCCTGAACTTATATATATTTGTGGCTTGATTTAAGATAAGATCGCCTGTTTTATCACTGAGCGTGAGATTCTGCAGTGTGCAGTGGCCACTGAGCTTTATATATATACTAGTAAAAAGGCCCGATGCAATTGCATCGGGAGCGCGGTGAAATGAATTGTGTGTATACAGGCGGGTCAGTGGGTAGCAGAGTATACAGGGGGCTCTGTGGGTAGCAGAGTATACAGGCGAGTCTGTGGGTAGCAAAGTATAGAGGCGGCTCTGTGGGTAGCAGATTATACAGGCGGCTCTGTGGGTAGCAGAGTATACAGGCGGCTCTGTGGGTAGCAGAGTATACAGGCGGCTCTGTGGGTAGCAGAGTATACAGGCGGCTCTGTGGGTAGCAGAGTATACAGGCGGCTCTGTGGGTAGCAGAGTATACAGGGGGCTCTGTGGGTAGCAGAGTATACAGGCGGCTCTGTGGGTAGCAGAGTATACAGGCGGCTCTGTGGGTAGCAGAGTATACAGGCGGCTCTGTGGTTAGCAGAGTATACAGGCGGCTCTGTGGTTAGCAGAGTATACAGGCGGCTCTGTGGGTAGCAGAGTATACAGGCGTGTCTGTGGGTAGCAGAGTATACAGGCGTGTCTGTGGGTAGCAGAGTATATGGTGGGCTCTGTGGGTAGCAGAGTATACAGGCGGGTCTGTGGGTAGCAGAGTATACAGGCGGCTCTGTGGGTAGCAGAGTATACAGGCGGCTCTGTGGGTAGCAGAGTATACAGGCGGCTCTGTGGGTAGCAGAGTATACAGGCGGCTCTGTGGGTAGCAGAGTATAGAGGCGGCTCTGTGGGTAGCAGAGTATAGAGGTGGCTCTGTGGGGAGCAGAGTATACAGGGGGCTCTGTGGGTAGCAGAGTATACAGGCGGCTCTGTGGGTAGCAGAGTATAGAGGCGGCTGTGTGGGTAGCAGAGTATAGAGGCGGCTGTGTGGGTAGTAGAGTATAGAGGCAGCTGTGTGGGTAGCAGAGTATACAGGCAGCTCTGTGGGTAGCAGAGTATACAGGGGGCTCTGTGGGTAGCAGAGTATACAGGCGGGTCTGTGGGTAGCAGAGTATAGCGGCAGCTCTGTGGGTAGTGGAGTATAGAGGCAGCACTGTAGGTAGCAGAGTATAGAGGCAGCTCTGTGGGTAGCAGAGTATAGAGGCAGCTCTGTGGTTAGCAGAGTATACAGGCGGGTCTGTGGGTAGCAGAGAATACAGGTGGCTCTGTGGGTAGCAGAGTATACAGGCGGCTCTGTGGGTAGCAGAGTATACAGACGGCTCTGTGGGTAGCAGAGTATAGAGGCGGCTTTGTGGTTAGCAGAGTATAGAGGCGGCTCTGTGGGTAGCAGAGTATAGAGGCGGCTCTGTGGGTAGCAGAGTAAAGAGGTGGCTCTGTGGGTAGCAGAGTATAGAGGCGGCTGTGTGGGTAGCAGAGTATAGAGGCGGCTGTGTGGGTAGCAGAGTATAGAGGCGGCTGTGTGGGTAGCAGAGTATACAGGCGGCTCTGTGGGTAGCAGAGTATACAGGGGGCTCAGTGGTTAGCAGAGCATAGAGGTGGCGGGAGGCTGGAGGGGTGAGGAGAGATGCGGCTGGAGCGGCGACATCACCGCTTGGCGGCAGGACGTGGCTGCGTGCTGGGGCTGATTGGCGCCCCAGTCACACGCCATTGTCCTCTGCGGCGGGGTGGGGGCTGCAGAGAGGGATCAGTCCCTCCTCTCAGGTCACATGTGTGACCTGAGGGGAAGGAGCGGATTGGGCGCTGTGTGGTAAAGACAGGACGGGCATCCAATTGGTTCAGGACATCGAGTGCGAAATAGGCCCGATGCTATAGCATCGGGAGCGCGGTGAAATGAACAGGTGCCGTAGAAATAGCCGCTCAATAGTACAGTCCTCTCTGCAGAAAGTACACTGTTGTTGCGGGATTAATATGGTGTATATGGTGGGTCAGTGGTTAGCACTATATAGTGGGTCAGTGGTTAGCACTGTATGGTGGTTCAGTGTTTAGCACTTTATACAGTGGCTGTGTGGTTAGCACAGTATACGCTGGCTCAGTGGTTAGCACACTATACGGTGGGTGAGTGGTTAGCACAGCATATGGTCGGTGAGTGGTTAGCACAGTATATGGTGGGTCAGTGGTTAGCACAGTATATGTGGAGTGGGGGTAGAGTGGAATGGGGCAGAGTGGAGGCAGAATGGAGTGGGGCAGAGTGGAGTGAGGCAGATGAAGGGTAGAATGTAGTGGAGCAGAGCAGGGGCAGAATGGAGTGGGGGCAGAGTGGAGTGGGGCAGAGTGGAGTGAGGCAGATGAGGGGTAGAATGTAGTGGGGACAGAGCAGAGGCAGAAATGGAGTGGGGGCAGAGTGAAGTGAGGCAGAATAGACAGAAGCAGATCGGGGTAGAATGTAGTTTGGGCAGACAGGGCCAGCTGCAGGTTTTTGGAGGGCCCCGGGCGAAACAGTATGAGTGGGCCCCTTTAGCACAAACCATGATACATAAATATAATATAGAAGCTGCAGGCAGTGTATATATAATATATAGAGGCTCGTGGGTGGGCTGTATATATAATATAGAGGCTGTTCAGGGCTGTATATATAATATGGAGACTGCGGGGCTGTAGATATAATTTAGAGAGAGCGGTTAGTATATATAATTTGGAGGCTGTGCTGGCCTGCATATAGTATTTGGAGGCTGTGGCAGGCTGTATATATTATTTGGAAGCTGTGGCATCACAGCCGCAGGTTTCAAATAATATATACAGCCCAGCACAGCTTCCATATTATATATACAGCACAGCAGCAGGCTCCATATACCACAGCACAGTCTCCATATACATCAGCAAAGCCTCCATATACCTCTGCAGCAGCCTCGATGTAGCAGAGCAGCAGCCTCTGTATACTTCAGCAGCAGCCTTCATATGCCGCAATATACAGTCAGCACAGCCTCCATATACACCCAGGACAGCCTGTATATACCCCAGCACAGCCTCTATATACCCCAGCACAGTCTTTATATACCCCAGCACAGCCTCTATATACCCCAGCACAGCCTCTATATACCCCAGCACAGCGCCTCTATATAACCCAGGACCCAGCCTCTGTATACCCCAGCACACAGCCTCTGTATACGTCAGCACACAGCCTCTGTATACCCCAGCACACAGCCTCTGTAAACCGCAGCACAGCGGCTCTGTATACCGCAGCACAGCGCTTCTGTATACCCCAGCATAGCGCCTGTGTATACCCCAGCACACAGCAGCTCTGTATACCCCAGCACACAGCAGCTCTGTATACCCCAGCACACAGCCTCTGTATACCCCAGCACACAGCCTCTGTATACCCCAGCACACAGCCTCTGTATACCCCAGCACACAGCCTCTGTATACCTCAGCACACAGCCTGTGTATACCCCAGCACACAGCCTGTGTATACCCCAGCACACAGCCTCTGTAACTGTATACCCCAGCACACAGCCTCTGTATACCCCAGCAGCACAGCCTGTGTATACCGCAGCACACAGGCTCTATATACCCCAGCACACAGCCTCTATATACCCCAGCACACAGCCTCTATATACCCCAGCACAGAGCCTGTATATACCCCAGCACACAGCCTCTATATACCCCAGCACACAGCCTTTGTATACCCCAGCAGCACAGCCTCTGTATACCCCAGCACACAGCCTCTGTATACCCCAGCACACAGCCTCTGTATACCCCAGCTCACAGCCTCTGTATACCCCAGCACACAGCCTCTGTATACCCCAGCACACAGCCTTTGTATACCCCAGCACACAGCCTTTGTATACCCCAGCAGCACAGCCACTGTATACCCCAGCACACAGCCTCTGTATACCGCAGCACGCAGGCTCTATATACCCCAGCACACAGCCTCTATATACCCCAGCACACAGCCTCTATATACCCCAGCACAGAGCCTGTATATACCCCAGCACACAGCCTCTATATACCCCAGCACACAGCCTTTGTATACCCCAGCAGCACAGCCTCTGTATACCCCAGCACACCAGCCTCTGTATACCCCAGCACACAGCCTCTGTATACCCCAGCTCACAGCCTCTGTATACCCCAGCACACAGCCTCTGTATACCCCAGCACACAGCCTTTGTATACCCCAGCAGCACAGCCACTGTATACCCCAGCACACAGCCTCTGTATACCCCAGCACACAGCCTCTATATACCCCAGCACACAGCCTCTGTATACCCCAGCACACAGCCTGTGTATACCCCAGCTCACAGTCTCTGTATAGCCCAGCACACAGCCTCTGTATACCCCAGCACAGAGCCTCTGTATACCCCAGAACACAGCCTTTGTATACCCCAGCAGCACAGCCTGTGTATACCCCAGCTCACAGCCTCTGTATACCCCAGCAGATTAGGGGCAGAATGGAGTGGGGGCAGAGCAGGGGTAGAATGTAGAGGGGCCTCCCCCCCTGGTGTTTCCCCTGGCCTGTATTTGCCCCTGCAGTGTGTTTGGTGCCTCTGCCCCCTCTTCTTACCCTTCTTGGGAGCAGTGATCGATGAACAGAGGGGCTGTAGTGATGTGTGAGTCATGTGAATGATCACATGACTCTGACATCACCAAAGGTCCTTTAGACTTGGTGATAGTAGCAGAAAGATGCGGGAGTGTGACAGCAGGGCAGCATGAGAGGTAAGGGGTGTATGAGAGGAGAGCTGCGGGGGCAACAGGAAAGGTGGAGGGGCAGCAGGAGAGGTGGGGGGTCTATTGGTGATAGGAGAGCTGCGGGGGCAGCAGGAGAGGTGGAGGGGCAGCAGGAGAGGTGGGGGGTCTATTGGTGATAGGAGAGCTGCGGGGGCAGAAGGAGAGGTGGAGGGGCAGCAGGAGAGGTGGGGGGTGTATGGCTGATAGGAGAGTTGCGGCGGCGGGTGGGCAGCGGAGACTGCTCGCGATGACGCTACGCGTCATCGCTCGCAGTGGTGGCGCAAAGCATTTTGGGATTGGGCTACAGTGCCCGAATTCCAAACTGCCAATTATATAAGTAGATGACTTGATTTAAAATGAGGTTGCCTGTTCAATCACAAGATTTTATATATGTGACTTGATTTATGATGAGCCTGCTTGTTGAATCACAGGAGTGAGTGTTTCTGCCATGTCTCCAGCCCTCTGAATTCTTCATAAATCATCTCAGTGGTATCAGAGTTCTTTTATATATAAAGTATGTGACTGAATTAATCATAAATCAAGTCAGTGACGTAGGAACTGCTGTGTCCACTGAGTTTATATATATACATATATATATATATATATATATATATATGTGGCTTGATTTAAGATGAACCTGCCTGTTTTATCACAGGAATGAGGGTTTCTGCAGTGTGTCCAGATCTCTAAATTTATCATAAATCAAGTTGGTGGCATAGTTACTCCTGTGGCCACTGAGCTTATATAAATGTGACTTAATTTAAAATGAGATTGCCTGTTTAATCACAAGAGTTAGTGTTTCTGCAACATATCCAGGCCCCTGAATTTGTCATAAATCAAGTCAATGGCGTAGGAAGTCCAGTGACCACTGAGCTTTTATACATGTGACTTGATTTATGATGAGCATGCTTGTTTTATCACAGGAGTGAATGTTTCTGTCCTGACTTCATCCCTCTGGGTTCACATTTGCATTTGTGTCTGCATGCTTATGGCATGCAGACGCAAACGCAGCGTATACTGATGTGAACTCAGCGGACAATCTCCGCATGTGTTCACATTAGTATCAGCCCGGCCAGCCAATCAGCTGTCTCTGGGGCGGTCGGGATGAGGAGATCAGCGGCAGAGATCTCCTCCTCCCGGCCACAGCTGATCTCCCGCCGGTGTCAGCGTGGGAGATTTGAAGAAACAGCTGATCTGACAGCTGTATAAATCTCCCGCGCCGACACCGAATAGGGTGATATCCGTGCAGGAGATAAGAAACAGCTGATCGCTGCTTCAAATCTCCCACGCCGACACGGAATAGGGTGATATCAGTGCAGGAGGTAAGAAACAGCTGATCGCCATTTCAAATCTCCCGTGCTGACATGACCTATTCGGTGTCATCGCCGGAGATTTAAACAGCTGTCAGATCAGCTGTTTCTTCAAATCTCCCACGCTGATACCGGCGGGGAGAGCAGCGGCGGCTGTAGCTGATCTCCCGGTGACCACCGGGAGCGATTTCAATTAGATCCTCAGCGTTCTCCTGCGCTGTCATGCGGAGGATACTGTGGATCCATTGACTTCAATGCATGGCTTAGGTGCTTGCAGATAAAACAAGCGCCCGCGACCGCACAAAAAATGCAACATGCCACATTCGGAGTGTGCACAAATTGTGCGCATCCGAACGCAAGCGCAACCAAACGCGGGCACATGCGTTCCCATGTTAAACATAGTAATGCACGTGCGCAAGCGTTTGGCTGCGTTCAGTACGCTGCGCTCGCAAACGCTAATGTGAAGCCAGCCAGTTTGAGCTTATTATGAATCACATTTTTGACTTGATTTATGATGAATTCAGAGGGCTTGAGACAGCAGAAACACTCCTGTGATAAAACAGGCAGGGAAATGTGTTACATTAGAAAGTAGCAGTTGCGAGTCCCTGCTGTTTTGTCTGTATTCTTATCATAAGTGATTTATAAACCCCTGTATCTACCCGACTAGGAGCTGTGGAGTGTGCCGACCAGGAACTGGTGCAGCTCTGTATGGTTGGAGTAGCAGGGGCACAGTGGATAAGATTATTTTAGAGCCAGGACCATGTTTTTTTTTTTTGTTTTTTTTTAAACACATGCAATAGTGAAACTTTTCATTTTTCCAAAATCTATTGATTAAAATATTTTGTATTCATGGGAAAAAAAACCTTTAACACTCTACCAATATAAAATCCTTGGCTAAAATTATTAATTTGGTAAGCAGTTAATATAAAATATCCACTTGCCTTCCCCTCGATTTTTCTATAATGAAGAAACTGTTCTTACCACGTTTTAATCTATGAATTTCCACTTATAAAATTGCCAGCAAATTCCGCAATGTTCAACCATTGTGACAAGAAAGTGGCAGTGATACTAGCAGAGCATTGTGCCTTTAGTTTCTTGAAATGGAAAATCATCCGTCCACCCAAAGAAATCTAAATAAATAAAGGCAACACCCAGAGAGTGGTTTTACTAGTATCACTTGGTTCTACAAGTTTTCCCAGTGGTTGGAATCTGGTCTTTAAGAAAGGAATGGCTTCCAGCTCCTCTGGGGTGTGTCTTTGTGCTGCTGTGCCACACCCCCAAGGTAAAGTCCATAAACATTAGCACTGAATAATAAGACCCATATCTCTGTAACCAGATTTACAAATAAAGGAATACTCTGGAGCAATGGGAATAAAATAGGAGCAAAAACTGGAAACGTAAACTGGTGATGGTCCTCTTTAAAGACTCTAACAAGCTGTCTTTCCATAAGATAAGTGATACCTGCGATGTGGGTGCGGAGATGAATGCTGGGACCCCCATTGATTGCAAGGATGGAGCTCCTAACCGTACGGAGAGCCGGTAACTGTTTATCACTGATACTACCTTAAAGGGTTAACGGCGTTACACCATATTATATAACTAGAATTTCTTGACGGCTGCTTTCCGTTAGAAGGAAGTTCTGCAGCATCAGCTCTGTGAGCTGTTCAGTAATTATCTTCCCTCCGGCTTGGGAGACGCCTTGTTCAACATTGCTGCTTGTGACTTCAAGTGCAATGGAAGATTGATCTCTGCAATATCTATTGCGTGTGATCCCAGGAACATGAAGATGTGTGATAATCGGGAGGCGTCAGCGAGCGCTGTGCAAAGGGCCGAGCCCACAACTGTCCAAACTTGTCAGCGAGCGCTGTGCAAAGGGCCGAGCCCACAACTGTCCAAACCTGTCAGCGAGCGCTGTGCAAAGGGCCGAGCCCACAACTGTCCAAACTTGTCAGCGAAACCTGCCGCATCACTAAACGAATCTCAACAATCAAGGATGTTTATTTAACCCACTATCACGGACAATACAAATAAGAAAACTGATGACACTTCCTATCATGCAAGTGTGAACAGGTGCAGACTGAACATAACGTATACTATCATAAAAAGATAGTTGCACTCTGAAATGCTAAGGCATGCAAACGATGAATATAGGAATATAGACATGCATCACTGCTAAGGAACTAAATAAAAAAATTTAGATACTTGGCATATAAAAAAGACCAGTTTTATCATGTAAGGGCCCTTTCACATCAGCGTTTTTTTCAAATCACGGCAGATGCGGTGAAAAAACCGCATCTGCCGCGATTACCGCATACCGGCTGCACTTGCGGCGCGGTTGCGGTTTTTGCCATGCAAAGTATAGGCGGACTTGCGGCAGGTGCGGCAAGTGCGGTTCTGCACTTGCGGCAGGTGCGGCCGCGAAAAAAACCGCGGTCAGCCGCGTTTTTTTTCGCGGCCGCACCTGCCGCAAGTGCAAAACCGCACTTGCCGCACCTGCCGCAAGTCCGCCTATACTTTGCATGGCAAAAACCGCAACCGCGCCGCAAGTGCAGCCGGTATGCGGTAATCGCGGCAGATGCGGTTTTTCACCGCATCTGCCGCGATTTGAAAAAAAAACGCTGATGTGAAAGGGCCCTGAGCCCAGTATCCAACGTCAAGGTGTATCTCCACTGGTCCCTACCTAAGCTAATGCCTCTTTCTGGGTAAAAAAAAACAACAACTCCAATTTATGAGCAGATAATAGAGAATTAAAATCGTCTAAGGGTGGAAACATAGTATGTGAGGTGCATGTATCTTGCATGCATCTTGCATGACTCACCTGGAACCGTCCCTGCTTCTCTAAGTGGGAGGGTGTCAGGTGCTTGTTTTTCTATGTAGCTGACATGCTCTCGTCTTGAGAGGCAGGGGCCATTCCAGATGAGTCATGCGAGATGCATGCGAGATATTTGCATGCATCTCGTTTAAGTGTGTTTCCACACTAAGGCTAAGGGAGGATTGTACAGTCAGAAGGCATGACTGCAAAATCTATATAAGATACTGGACAGCACTTTCTAGCATGCAAGTGTGCATGTCTATACTCCTATATCCATTGATGGCGTGCCTTAACATCTCAGTGTACAACTGTCTCTCTTTATTGTAGTATATGTTATGTTCACTATGCACCTGTTCATACTTGTATGTTAGCAAGTGCCGTCAGTTTTCATATGTGGATTATGGGGTCATGCCTTCTGATTGTGCCCTCCTCCCCATTACCCTTATGAGATTTTAATTCTCTACTATCCACACATAAATTGCAGGTCCTTTAACCCTGAGAGAGCCATTAGCTTAGGTAGGGACCCAGTAAAGAGATACACCTTGACGTGGCTACTGGGCTCACATATAACTGGCCATTTTATATGTATTTCCTTAGCAGTGATGCATGTCCATATTCCTATATTCATTTTTTGCATGTCTTACTATTATCACCACGTCATAGAAATGAGCTAACTACAGAGTTCCCATACAGAACTCCAAATATGCATAGTCTCAATTAAAAGGGATCATCTGAGGATATAAATAAAAAGCTTATTATTCTGTGTTCCATACGTATTCTTAAAAATATTTACATTTTTATTATCTCCAAATTGACATTCTGCGCTCATCTTCCAGTTTTGAGGTGGGCCTCTGTCCCGGTGTCCTCCTATTTTTCCCGTACTGCTGATGTTTCTACCTTTTATTCCTCTCTTTAGTTTTTCAGACAATACATGTCATAGAGGCCACCTCTAGCCTGAAGACTATCACCCTCCTCCCTGTCCTATTTGTCTCGTGGTGCCCATGATAATGTCATGGCAATGTGCAGGCAATTTAAAGGGAATCTGTCAATAGATTTTTGCTACCCTATCTGAGCACAGCATAATATAGGGTCAGAGACCCTGACTGCAGCGATGTGTCACTTATTTGACTGCTTTATATAGTTTTGATAAAATCACAGTTTTATCTCCTCCTGATCTACCAGTACTCTGACTGCTGAGCTCTATAGGACCCTGCCCCCATCACTGATTGGCTGCTTTCTGCACAGTTGTACACAAAGCAGCGAATCAGTGGTGGAGGGCAGGGGTTATACAGAGCTCATGAATGTCAAGGACTACCTGGCAGCAGGTTTACTAGTCCTGTTGATAATCTCCAGCTGATTAAACAGTGATTTTATCAAAACCACAACAAGCAGTCCAGTAAGTGATACATCGCTGGAATCGGTTCTTTACCCCTACATTATGCTGCTCTCAGATTAGATGTAAAAACCTGGTGATAGATTTTCTTTAATCCTATGCATGGTGGATAATCACTGTGGGAAAAAAAAGTGACCAAGTTCTATTTCAATATATATCTGGTAGCCTGGCACTTAAAGGGAACCAACCACCAGTAAATCAGTGCAGCAGGTGATTGACGTGTGCAGCATGACATTACTATTTGGTTTTTTTATTCCTCCCCTGTGGGCTTGTCTTTCTGCTGTAAGCTGAACCCCCCGGATGAGTCTGGATGAGACGAAGGAGGGATAGGATTCGGCTTACAGCAGAAAAACATTTCCACAGGGGAGGAATAAAAAAAAACAGTGATGTCATGCTGCACCTGTCAATCACCTGCTGCACTGATTTACAGATGGTTAAATCCTGGTGGTTTGTTACCTTTAACTTAATAAAAGGTGACCTTTCTACAATAATCTGTTGCAGTTAATCAGTAGAATGGTGCATAGCTACAATACCTGGCACAGCCTACAGGTAAGGGTGGCACTGTTTTTGGAGAAGGAAAATTCTTAAGTCTGTGGATTGGACCAGGTTGTACAGTAAATCAAGGTTGTTCAGGGCTTGCTACCTTTTGGGGTGAGGCTTGTCCCCCTATATTTATGAGTTGGAGACTCAAAGGGAGAGCTTTTTGTAGAGGCTTTTATTGGAAACTGTATTAGGAGATATATTTGACCGAGGTCAGCGTTGTTTGTGGAGAATACTGAACAACTACTAATAGTGAGCAGGTCTGTACTAGTCGTCCTGGCGGTTGTCACTGCCTTGTGCTTCGGAATGTACCGTCACTCGCCAGGAAAAACCTACGTTACACTGGAGAACATCCTAAACCACTACAGTGAAATAATTGCCTCAGTACCCCGGCGACCACACAGATTTATTTGGGGGTCTATGTATTTAAAGTTTCCTATTAGAAGAAAAAGCCACAAAGTGGAAAAAGGGTGGAGACCACAGGGGCTATGCATGTCTACAAAGAATGGGTCACTAGACAACAAAATGATGGCACCTACCTAGAAAGTAAGGACGAAACATTAACTTCATCATAAGTATGGAATTGTTTGATGAGATCTGGAGGTTACAGCTGCCCAGGGGTAACACCATCAAGGCACGGCGTCATCACCCACTACGGTACCTAAAAAGGGACACACCACGCCTCCAGGATTGGCACCTTTGTCCACCACTGTCATGTCTTTCGTTCAGGAGTTCACAAACCATGAGTTTTCGAGCACAAACTCTCTTCAGGAAAAGCTCCTTTTTGGGGAGTCTTTGGAGGAGGATTTCTTTGCCTGAAACGGTTTTGGAAGAATTTTTAGTTTTCCTGAAGTCTTTTGCAGCCTCCTTCAAGATCCTCTTCAAAAGAAGGGACGTGGGCTTTTTTTTTTTTTTTTTTTTTTTACCCCAAGGTGTATTTCAAAATATCAAGAAAAAATAAAATCTAAAAAAAATTCCTTTATATGAATAGCAAATAAATGATTTGGAAGGGATTTCTAAGTTTTTGAGGAGGATCCTCATTGTGAACATAACCTAAGAAGGTTGCTTTGAAATTAGTAAAACATGCCTGCTTTTTTTTTTTGTTCCCAAAAAACACATAACCCACCAGTGCACAGTTCGTGTGTGGTATTGTAGCTCGGCCCCATACTTTAGTTCAGAGGTTCCCAACTCCAGGCCTCAAGGCACACCAACAGTGCATGTTTTCAGGATCTCCTTAGTATTGCACAGGGGTTGGAATCATTACCTGTGCATTTGATCACATTGAACACCTGTGCAATACTAAGGAAATCCTGAAAACCTGCACTGTTGTTGTGCCTTGAAGCCTGATTGGGACTTGTTAGTTGCACCTAGATGCAATACCGGGCATTGCCTGTGGACAGGTGTGGTGCTGTGTTTGGAGGGAAGTAGCTATGTTTTTCTTAACCTGTACTACTTTTAACAGCCTGTGTATAAAGATAAATAATTGGTTTAGCTCAAAAGTTTTAGACATGGAAATCATATTTGGAGAGATATTATTCATCGGCTTTAAATCAGCTTCTGCGACTTCCTGAATGACCCGATGAGCCATGTTCGAAATGGGAAACTGAAGATAGTCACAACGAGGAGGTTCTACCATTGTCACATTGTGTTCACAGGCAGATGTTGTTTTTGTATTCTATTAAGCCTCATATTGGCTTAAAAGAATACAAGGAAGGTTAACACCACCAAGGCATGTTGTCATCACCCACTACGGTGCCTAAAAAGGGTACCCCATGCCTCCAGGAATGGCACCTTGGCATTGTTAAACCTTCTTGTGTTTTTAAGCCGCTTTGAAGCTTAATTGAATAGAAAAAAAACATTCCCTGAACACAATGTGATGCTAGAACCTCCTTGTTATAAGTATCTTCATGATTTTCCATTTTCAACATGCATCATTGGGTCATTCATTGGAGATATGAATTGCGGTCAAACTTAAGGAGCGCTAAGGCACATAGAATATGCTAAATCTGATTTGTGGCAAAGAAATCTGTTATTGAACCATTACACATTTCGTAGCGGACCACTACCTTCCTCAGGTGATTTTGGTCTTCTACCGAAATGCGTAGTGGTTCAATAAAAGGTTTGTCATTCTGTCACACACACCGATGCAGGCCGACCAGTGGGAGACCAACGATTAAAAAATGGTCCGGGTCATTTATCAACGATGAACAAACTTATCGTTGGCACATTTCACACACAACGATGTCTTTCGACATCGCTGCAATGTCACCAAATCGGTGACGTTGCAACTATATTGTTAATGATATTGTAGCATGTAACGGGGCCTTTAGTCACAAGGAGGTTCTAATATTGTCACATTTGTATACAGGGGCTAATATTGTTTTTGTTTCTTGTTAAGCCTTAATTAAAAAAAAATAAGACGGTTAACACCACCAAGGTCCGACATGATCACCCACTACGGTGCCTAAAAAGGGACACACCGCACCTCCAGAATTGTCACCTTTGCCCACAACTGTCATGTCTGTGAGTTGGATCCTGGGACTCAATTTCTAAAACCACTATCCTTTGTGTCAGATTTAGACATGGAAATCAGATTTGGACAGAAAATATTAATCAGCTTTAAATCAGCTTTCTGCGAACTTCCTGAATGACCTGATGGGCAATGTTCAGAAATTGGAAATCGTGAAGATAGCCACAACAAGGAGGTTTTAGCGTTGTCACATTGTGTTGAGGGTCTAATGTTGTTTCTGTATCCTATTAAGCTACATAGTGGCTTAAAAAAATACAGGGAAGGTTAACACTGCCTAGGCATGGCGTCATCACCCACTACGGTACCTAAAAAGGGACACACCATCCCTGCAGGATTGATATCGTTGGCCACAACTGTCGTATCTGGCTGAGTTGCATCCTGAAACTCCACTTATAAAGCTGCCATCCTTTGTGACCTCACAATCAGCCACACCCTTACTATGATGTCATCATTTCTGACCTCATCACTCATTCTGTGACCTTGAGGTTTACATATTGGGCACTGATATAGATCATGAATTCATGGCATACAGAAGTATCATTCTTATCTTTTTTCTTTAAAATATCCCTAGTTGAATGGATCAAGATTATCAGCTATGGGGAGGAAAAGTTTATATAGCTGACACTTAGAAAAGTCAACAGGGGTTTTGCAAAGTTAGTTTTCTTTGCACTCCTTAGTTTAGGATATCCCAAGTCACAAAGAAAAGTATGGAAAGACACGTGACCAAAGAGCCCTCATAACCCACTTGGGTACCAACTGTTACCCAATCAAGAGCGATCATAAAGCAGTTGATGCTTTTCCTGCCCAGCCCGCAACCTAATAACTGTGGGATGACACTTTTTACGCTCTCTATATAAATCTACCTAACCAAAGTACATAAAGCACAAGAGTCTGTCCAATTTTATCTCTTTCTGCCCCACATTGTGGGCTCCATACACAAATCTTGTCACATCAAACTTGTAATACCTGAAGTTACCACTTGGTGGCGTCTTCTCATTGTCCAATCTTCCAATAAGAAATGGCCTGGAGTGTTATGGCTACTTCATAGATTCATTGTGTAGACTGGGAGAAGGCTATCTCCCTTATTTATATAGAGGAGAGATCATTCTAGCATCTGAAAAATAAAACCAAACGTTGAACCCACCAATCAAGCATTATAGAAATTATAACTCAACTTAAAGAGGATCTGCGTAATTTTTATTATCCTGATGTAAATGCCGCTTGTCTCCCGAATCCGGCGACGTCTTTCTTTTATTCCTGCGCCTTTCCATTCCTGAGATATGTCCTTTCCTTCCCTATATATTTTTTTCTCTTTTTTAGCCAAGTGGGCGTGTCATGTAGACCTTGCCTAGTTGGCTAAAACAAAATAGATTCATGTAGAGAAATGAGAGAGCCATATCTGAGGAACGGAGAGGTGCAGGAGCACAAGACAAACAACATTGGATTCAGGAGAACAGCGGCATTTACACCAGAAGGCCTTATATTAGGTAAATCCAACTTCAGACGTCAAATTACTGTACACTGTCATTTATTAGACAATGTAGGGCAAAATACAGACGCAGCGTGATAAAAATAAGTACACCTTTACTGATTCCATAACAATGAACAGGGTAAATGCTGCTAACCGAATGCTATTGAATTGAATGTTCATCAGAAAGCCTGACCACCTTTATAAGAGCAGAAGTTTTAGCACTTTGCTGGGCTGGAGCATTCAGGCATATGTTAACGCAATGCCTAGGAGGAAACTTAAAAACAATGATTTTAGAGAAGCTATTGTTGCTGCCCATCATTCTGGGAAGGGTTATAACACAATTTGGAGTCCATTATTCTATAGCGAGGAAGACTAATTTTCCAGGAGTGAATATCCCAGCAAAGTTCAGACTGTTCAATGCAAAAACTCAAGAACTCCAGCTCAGACTCAAAAGGTCTCAATATTTTAAATGTTCACATTTATGAGTACAATTAGAAAGAGACTGAACAAACATGGCGTGTTTGGAAGGGTTGCTATGTGAAAGCCTCATGGGCAGGATCCTCTCTCCTCACCTACTGTATCCTCACCCATCCCTTGTAGACTGTGAGCCCTCACGGGCAGGGTCCTCTCTTCTCACCTACTGTATCCTCACCCACTCTTGTAGACTGGAAGCCCTTGTGGGCAGGGTCCTCTTTCCTCATCTACTGTATCCTCACCCATCTCCTGTAGATTGTCAGCCCTTGCGAGCAGGGTCCTCTCGCTTCACCTACTGTATCCTCACCTCACCCTTGTATACTGTGAGCCCTTGCGGACAGGGTCCTGTATCCTCACCTATCCCTTGTAGACTGTGAGCCCTTGCGGGCAGGGTCCTCTTGCTCAGCTACTGCATCCTCACCCATCCATTGTAGACTGTGAGCCCTCATGGGCAGGGTCCTCTCTCCTCACCTACTGTATGCTCATCCATCCCTTGTAGACTGTGAGCCCTCGTGGGCAGAGTCCTCTCTTCTCACATATTGATCCTCACCCATCCCTTGTACACTGTGAGCCCTCATAGGCAGGGTCCTCCCTCTCCTACTGTATCCTCACCCATCCCTTGTAGACTGTGAGCCCTCGTGGGCAGAGTCCTCTCTTCTCACATACTGTATCCTCACCCATCCCTTGTACACTGTGAGCCCTCATGGGCAGGGTCCTCTTGCCTTTCCTACTGCATCCTCACCAATCCCTTGTAGACTGTGAGCCCTTGTGGGCAGGGTTCTCTCTTCACCTACTGTATCCTCACCATCCTTGTAGACTGTGAGCCCTCATAGGCAGGGTCCTCCCTCTCCTACTGTATCCTCACCAATCCCTTGTTAGACTGTGAGCCCTCGCGGGCAGGGTCCTCTCTCCCTGTACCCGTCTAGGCCTTGTATTGCTCATAATTATTGTACCTGTCTGTGTCTTCCCTTTTTCCCACGTAAAGTGCCATGGAATAAATTGAGCTATAATAATAAATAATAATAATACAAACTGTCAAGCACAATGGTGAAGCAGTGATGATGTGGGCTGGGCTTGTTGTGAAGCTGGATCCGATCTAACGAATGATTACTGGATATGTGACATCAGCCTTAGCTTAACATTGTCAAGAAGAGTGGGCCAAAATTCCTCAAGAACAATGGGAGACAGAAAATGATTCATTCATGGGGTGTAATTAATTGGAACACACTACTTCTGTAATTTGGCCTAGTAAAATAATGACACGGCGTAATTTATTATGTGCTGTTGGTTCATCTGACATTGTATTTACTTACTTTTAAGACCTTGTAAGAACCAGATTGTTTTTTTTATTATGTCTTGAGGGTGTACTTAGTTTATATTATGAATGTATAGTTGAGAAATATCTGAATAAAAAGCACCTCAGAGGTTCATATGTGAAGCCCGGCAGGGCCGTGGGGTACTCAGTAACCGGGCCAGTCGGTTCGGTGGGAGGTCATGGTGTCAGTGACCTGGCTCCGTGACCCTGGACGTACAGAGAAAGGGGATTAATTGCAGAAGTTTAGTTTGTGACGCCACCTGTGGTTATTCTGGTCAGGGTGACCAGCGCTGCCGTGGGACCTCTGGGGCTAGTGGTATAGCAGCTTGGATGGTATCGCTTCCCACAAATAGAGCGTGGCCCCAGGGTTTAAAGGAAGGACTCGAAGGTAGTCGATGATGAGTACGCAGGAATCAAGAGGGATAGCGTGCAGAATGATCAGAGGAGACCAGGGTTGTAGTTCTTTACCTTTATTTGGTGATCACTGAAGCCCACCAAGCCTGGTGCTGTACTCCTCCATGACGCAGCTTGGCCAGCTCTCAGATGATGCAGGGCTACTTCACCAAGACACCTTGGCCGTCTCCCCATGCTGGCTACACTTCTCTCCTGCCCCGCGTCTTCATACTCAGTATCCCGAGCCAGTGGCCGCAAACCCTGTCGGGCGATGATCACCTTGTCCCCTGGTCCTATATGGCCACCTTTTCAGAAAATGAGCACGGTGTTGGTAGCTGTTCTTGTAGGCCCAGCCACCTCCGGTTTTACTAGTTAAGGCTTGCAGTCCTTTCGCTAGATTAGGGCCAGTTCCCTCTGTGACCTGGTCCCTCCACGCACCTCCCACCAGCAGTGAATGCGGGGCGCCACAGGTGGTTCCCCCAAGCCGTGTCTCCTGGGACTCTTTCATCCTTCTCACTCTCCCGTCTCGACCTGGCAGAAGCTTCTCATCAGCTCCATCCTCCAGGTACTACTCCTCACTTCTCTTCTTCCTTACTCACTGTTGTACCTACCCACTCTACTAGCCTGCAGATGGGGCCCTCACTCAATACGGTCCGCCCAGATCCTCAAGCCTGGAGTTGGATGGTGTTGGGTGCAAGTGAATGTGTCTTGGCTCGGCAACCCATCTCACCTGAGAGCGGTAACACCACACCTGTGGAATAGGTGCAATGTTACTGTTGCGACCAGTTCGCAGGGGCGCCACACATAGGTCTAATTCAATGTTTATATATTTTATTTTTGTTCCATGTTCCAACTGGAAAACACTTTGTCAAATTGAATGAGATGGTTTAGTTGAGCGTTTTTTGTTGTTTCTTTTGGAAATAGACCGCAGGTCAGTGTGGACAAAAACTCAGCAAGAGCTCGTCTCATGGTATTTTAAGTGAACAGATTTTTCTATATAATCTGAGAGCAGCATGATGTAGGGGTTGAGACCCTGATTGCAGCGATGTATCACTTGCTGCTCTGCTTGTTGTCATTATCCTACAATCACTTTATCTGCTGCAGATTTAGCAGAGCTCTGAAATCAGTACTCTATATAATCCCGCCCACACTATTGATTGACAGATTAAGGCTGTGTTTCACACTGGGCGTTTTTGGGCTGTTTTTGCTCAACAGTTTTTGTAGCCAAAACCAGGAGTAGAGCAATCAGAGGAAAAGTCTAATAGAAACACGTCACCACTTCTGGATTTAATCACCCACTGCTGGTTTTGGCTACAAAAACTGTTGAGCAAAAACAGCCCAAAAACGCCCAGTGTGAACACAGCCTATAATGTACACTGTGCATAAGCAGAAAGCGGCCAATCAGAGATGTGGGGTGTGGTTACATAGAGCATTTAATAAGCTAGTCCTGTAGGGATATTGTTACCAGCCATCTCAAGCCATAAACGCTCTGTAGGAAGATTGATATTATGCAACTTAGATAGGACCACCAGGGCCTTCTCCAAGCCTAGATAGGTCCACCAGGGCCTTCTCCAAGCCTATATAGGTCCACCAGGGTCTTCTCCAAGCCTAGATAGGTCCACCAGTGTCTTCTCCAAACCAAGATAGGACCACCAGGGTCTTCTCCAAGCCTAGATAAGTCTACCAGTGTCTTCTCCAAGCCTAGATAGGTCCACCAGTGTCTTCTCCAAGCCTAGATAGGTCCACCAGTGTCTTCTCCAATCCTAGATAGGTCCACCAGTGTCTTCTCCAAGCCTAGATAGGACCACCAGGGCCTTCTCCAAGCCTAGATAGGTCCACCAGGGTCTTCTCCAAACCTAGATAGGTCCACCAAGGTCTTCACCAAGCCTGGATAGGTCCACTAGGGCAGTGGCGCACTCAGTAATTTCCCAAGGTAGGGGTCCAAGAAACACACACCGACCCTGAAAGGGGGGGTGTCACCCCCCAGCGGGGTTCCGAGGGGAAAAGCCCCGGTGGGGGGGTTTGGGGAGCGAAGCCCCCCTAAAAGCCAAGCGATTTTGTAAATTTGAATACCTAATTAATGCTTAATACTGCACGAAAACGGTCTTATTTGTTGTGCCTCTATGGTAGGAATTACATTGCGTAGTAATTACCGTAATTTTTTTCTAAAACACTAGTTACTTGCGGAAAAAAGGTCTGAATGTGAAAGCAGCCTTATGGCAAGTGACATATACTTTTTTAGTCCAAAATGAAGAATTGCTCTTTTGTTGCCTCTATCTTTATCTTTTTTTTGTGACCCGGGCAGGTAAATACTCTTGTTGTCTTTGATTTGTTATATTTAGATTTTTTTGGAGGAGTATGAATTCTTTTTTCTGCGACTTTGCTTTTAATTTTAGTTTAGGGACTCACATGGAAGAAAATAGAGGTGAAAAATAGGAGCTCAGAAATAGTTCAAAAAACGTTTAAACACCACGATGAGCGTTCCGTTGCAAACAAATAATCAAAAACCTGAAATTGTTAGACAGCTTATGCTGTACACTCTGTAGATTAAAATACGCAAAACACGCAGAAGCAGTAAGAACAACATTGAGACAGTCAGTCACAGAACTTACCTGGTGCCGGCGGCCCCTTCAGTAATAGGGCTCCCCCGGGCTGCGGCGGGGCCTTGTGTAATGTGGCTTACCCGGCGGGCGGTGGGCGTGGAGGCTGTAAAGAGAGTGCGGCGGTGGTGGAGGCAGCAGCGTGCGGGGTTGTGCAGTGACGGGAGCATGCAGGGAGCCACCGGCAGGCAGCGGCATGGGTGTCGCAATATGGCGGCGCTTCCAGGGTAGGCAGGCATAATCTGCAGTTTAGCGCAGGCGCCCTTGCTCCATAGCGGCACAGTGGCCGGTAGCTCTAAACTGCCGATTATGTATAGATACTAGTAAAAAGGCCCGATGCAATTGCATCGGGAGCGCGGGTGAAATGAATTGTGTGTATACAGGCGGGTCAGTGGGTATCAAGAGTATAGAGGCGGCTGTGGGTAGCAGAGTATACAGGCGGGTCAGTGGGTATCAAGAGTATAGAGGCGGCTGTGGGTAGCAGAGTATACAGGCGGGTCTGTGGGTAGCAGAGTATACAGGCGGCTCTGTGGGTAGCAGAGTATAGAGGCGGCTCTGTGGGTAGCAGAGTATAGAGGCGGCTCTGTGGGTAGCAGAGTATAGAGGCAGCTCTGTGGGTAGGAGAGTATAGAGGCAGCTCTGTGGGTAGGAGAGTATAGAGGCGGCTCTGTGGGTAGGAGAGTATAGAGGCGGCTCTGTGGGTAGGAGAGTATAGAGGCGACACTGTGGGTAGCAGAGTATAGAGGCGGCTCTGTGGGTAGCCGAGTGTAGAGGCGGCTCTGTGGGTAGCCGAGTGTAGAGGCGGCTCTGTGGGTAGCCGAGTGTAGAGGCGGCTCTGTGGGTAGCCGAGCATAGAGGTGGCTCTGTGCGTAGCAGAGCATAGAGGCGGCTCTGTGGGTAGCAGAGCATAGAGGCGGCTCTGTGGGTAGCAGAGCATAGAGGCGGCTCTGTGGGTAGCAGAGCATAGAGGCAGCTCTGTGGGTAGCAGAGAATAGAGGCGGCTCTGTGGGTAGCAGAGTATAGAGGCGGCTCTGTGGGTAGCAGAGTATAGAGGCGGCTCTGTGGGTAGCAGAGTATAGAGGCGGCTCTGTGGGTAGCAGAGTATAGAGGCGGCTCTGTGGGTAGCAGAGTATTGAGGCGGCTCTGCGGTGGAGGGGTAAGGAGAGAAGCGGGTCAGTGGTGGAGGGGTGAGGAGAGAAGCGGCTGTGTGGTGGAGGGGTGAGGAGAGATGCGGGTCAGGGCTGGAGGGGTGAGGAGAGAAGGGGCTCTGTGTGGTGAAGGGGTGAGGAGATAAGCGTCTGTGTGGTGGAGGGTTGAGGAGATAAGCGGCTCTGTTCAGTGGAGGGGTGAGGAGATAAGGGGCTCTGTGGTGGAGGGGTGAGGGGAGAAGCGGCTCAGTGGTGGAGGGGTGAGGAGATAAGCGGCTCTGTGTGGTGGAGGGGTGAGGAGATAAGGGGCTCTGTGGTGGAGGGGTGAGGGGAGAAGCGGCTCAGTGGTGGAGGGGTGAGGAGATAAGCGTCTGTGTGGTGGAGGGGTGAGGAGATAAGCGGCTCTGTGTGGTGGAGGGGTGAGGAGATAAGCGTCTGTGTGGTGGAGGGGTGAGGAGATAAGCGCCTCTGTGTGCTGGAGGGTTGAGGAGATAAGTGGCTCTGTGTGGTGGAGGGGTGAGGAGATAAGCGGCTCTGTGTGGTGGAGGGGTGAGGAGATAAGCGGCTCTGTGTGGTGGAGGGGTGAGGAGATAAGCGTCTGTGTGGTGGAGGGGTGAGGAAATAAGCAGCTCTGTGTGCTGGGAGGGTTGAGGAGATAAGTGGCTCTGTGTGGTGGAGAGGTGAGGAGATAAGCGGCTCTGTGTGGTGGAGGGTTGAGGAGATAAGCGGCTCTGTGTGGTGGAGGGGCCCGCCGTCTTCTTCCCGCAGGCTCCCGGTGGCTCCCGCAGGCTCCCAGTGTGTGCAGAGGTCTTCTACTGCAGTATAGGACCTGCAGTGATGTCACAGTCACATGACCGCAGGTTACCATGGAGTAACCTGGTGTCACGTGACTGTGACATCACCACAGGTCCTGTACTGCAGTAGAAGACCTCTGCAGATACCGGGAGCCTGCGGGAGCCTGCAGGAAGACGGCGGGGGCTCGGGGGAAGGTGAGCATATATATTTTTTTTTTTTAACTGTAGTGCGGCTGCGGCTTCCCAGGGCCGTCCAAGGGGGGTGTCCAGACACGTAGGTCCCATCCTTGGGTGGCGCCACTACACCAGGGTCTTCTCCAAGCCGAGATAGGTCTACCAAGGTCTTCACCAAGCCTAAATAATTGTACCAGGGTCTACGTCAAGCCTAGATAGTTCCACCAGGGTCTTCTCCACCATTACTTTGATTATATGAAGCCATCAGGTAGCTGGGCTTCCTTTTCGCCTTGTTTCTTCTATTCTTCCCACCATGATGTCTTCTCCAGTGATTGCTCTCTTCATATGATGTGTAGACAAGTCGTAGCTTGGTGATCTTTGCTTCGAGTGACATTCCTAGCTTGATTTGTTCCAAAATTGATTTTTTTTTTTTGTTCTTCTTACCATCCATACTATCGATAAGTAATCGATAATCTTCTGATAAAACACTGATTACATTGAAACCGCAGCACCCAGCCTTGTAAATGACACATTGCTGTAATCAGGCTCTCAGCCTCTACATCATGCTGATCTCAGATTGCAAAGCAAAGACCTGCTGTGAAATTCCTTTTAAAGAAAAAAATTATATAAATTTCCATGTTAGTGCAAAAATTACAAAGAAAAACTACCATAAATTGTGCGTTTATCATACTTTTATCTCTGGATATAAAAATTTCATGACGTAAAAAAAACTTTTCTGGATGAAAAACATTAGTTTTAACCATTATTTTTTTCTTATATTTTCTTTAAAGAAATATAAGAGACAGCAGAGGGGACAATCCTTTTCTCCATACAGCGCAGTTACCTCATTTGCACCATTTAGCTCTTTGCTAATCACGATGACTTAGAAGAAGACATCTCGGCATCTTCCAATGTGAAATGAGGACAAATCCAGAACAAGACTACATCTGGTTTAATCCTTAAAGTGAGTCCTGTGTTTATGATAATTACATAAATGCGGATCAGCGTAATAGGACGACTCATGTCAGGTTTGACGGTTTATACATTTTGTGTGTTACAATTATCTGCAGCGATACCCAACCTCTCCGAGGCTTAAAGGGGTTGTGCCACGAGCAATTGTACATTATAATTAATAGATCTTAGAATAAAAATAAGTTCCACAATTGGATGTGTTTCAAATAAATGTTCCTGTCCTGAGATATTCTTATAAATGTGTCCCTGTGTAATGTATGTGACCGACTATACAGGAACAGGTGGGATATACCACAGCTCCTGGGCAGGGGAGGATGTGAGAGAGTATACAGGCATTACAGCCGGGGATCACAGAATGTAAGAGTATACAGACATTACAGCTGGAGATCACAGAATATAAGAGTATACAGACATTACAGCCGGAGATCACAGAATATAAGAGTATACAGACATTACAGCTGGAGATCACAGAATATAAGAGTATACAGACATTACAGCCGGAGATCACAGAATATAAGAGTATATAGACATTACACCCCGGGATCACAGAATATAAGAGTATACAGACATTACAGCCGGGGAACACAGAATGTAAGAGTATACAGACATTGCAGCCAGGGATAATAGAATATAAGAGTATACAGACATTACAGCCAGGGATCACAGAATATAAGAGTATACAGACATTACAGCCAGGGATCACAGAATATGAGTATACAGACATTACAGCCGGGCATCACAGAATATAAGAGTATACAGACATTACAGCCAGGGATCACAGAATATAAGAGTATACAGACATTACAGCCGGGGATCACATAATATGAGTATACAGACATTACAGCCGGGGATCACAGAATATAAGAGTATACAGACATTACAGCCGGAGATCACAGAATATAAGAGTATACAGACATTACAGCCGGAGATCACAGAATATAAGAGTATACAGACATTACAGCCTGGGATCACAGAATATAAGCGTATACAGACGTTACAGCCGGAGATCACAGAATATAAGAGTATACAGACATTACAGCCGGGGATCACAGAATATAAGAGTATACAGACATTACAGCCAGGGATCACAGAATATAAGAGTATACAGACATTACAGCCGGGGATCACAGAATATAAGAGTATACAGACATTACAGCCAGGGATCACAGAATATAAGAGTATACAGACATTACAGCCGGGATCACAGAATGTAAGAGTATACAGACATTATAGCTAAGATCACAGCTGGGTGCTAAAAGGGCAGATGAAAACATATAAGGTAAAGAAACTTTAAAGGAAATCTGTCAGCAGGTTTTTGCTATGTAATCTAACTGCAGCATAATGTAGGAGCAGAGACCCTGATTCCAGCGATGTATCTGGTGATTGGGCGCAGCAATTGTGAAAGAATCACAATGTTCTCTGCTGCAGATCTAAGAAAGCTCGGAATGCTGAGCTGTGTATAACTCTGCCCACACTACTGGTTGTGTATAACCCCGCCCACATCCCTGATTGTATATAACTTTGCCCTAATACTAACTCTGTGTTCTGGGCACACTGTATGTTGACAGAAAGTTGTTAATCAGTGGTGGGGACGGGTTGGACTATAAGTCACAAGGCATCTAGTCCTGTAGTGGTAATCTCTTGCTGATAAAACACTGATCGTATTGAAACAGCAAAATACAGCCCAGTAAGGGACACATTGCTGGATTCAGGGTCTATACCCTTGTATCATTACAATAACGTGGTGACAGTTTCTTTTTAAAGGGATATCCCAATCAAGAATGCTATGGCTTGGGGTCTGACTGCACTGATCTACAGATGTGGGTTCAGCAGTTCTTTTCTAGTTAATGTGCAAACAAGCAAACAACCATTCACCCATCAGGATTATTTTTTGTTCTCTTTTATTACCAATTCTTTTTTTGTGCTTGTTCTATAGCCAAGATTTTCTTTTCCCCCTCGGGTTGGATTGTAATTTACTACCATTTAATTTACAATGTACTGAAAGATAAGAAAAAAATTCCTTGAAAGCTGGAGTAAAGAATTCTGGATTCTTTAGAGAAAATAAGTGAAGCAGACTAAATAGTTTGATCTGCATTTTTACACAAGTAGAGGATTGTCTCATTGTGAGGATTCACACGACTGAGAAAAAGGGTCTGATTATGTTGATCAGCGACTGATTGTTTTTTTCTCGAAGGTGGAGACACATAAAGACAGACTGAGCCTCCCGGGAAGCTGCGGATCCAATTAAAGATACAGTGCCGGTCCTGGGGACCGGCCAGGGGGGCAAATGCATCTTTGCCCACCAGCCCAGTCTGTCACTGGGTGACGTGTAAGGCGGTCAGGGTAATTTTCTCTCTCTTGAAGATATGTGTTAATGTATTTTATGTGTCTGTATGGGCAGAGGTCACAGGTTTAGTGCAAGGACATCTAGTGGTCAAAGGGTAAAAGCTGCTCCCGGATGGTCACCCGCCACAACAAGGGTTAATAATACTAAGTATTGGTATTCCTTGTGGGCAATAAAAGAGGCTTGTGGGGGGAGAGTCCCAAAGGAAAGGTAGGAACAGAAACTTGACAGGGTTGCAGGCCCATGTAATTTGGCCAGGCCCTTTGGGTCACCCCCAGGAGTTGGGCCGAAGATACGGGAAGTGGACTCCAAAATCAGTCTGTGCAAATATAAGAGCCAGGCACACACACACACACAGGACGAGGCCACCTTAGTATAGAGGGAGTGATTATTCAGTAAGTCCCAGGGGGTGGAGCCTAGGCTAGAGTGGGAAAATCAGGAAGTGAGGAGAGTTTTACCTCAGACAGTGCTGGGAAGGCAGCCAGATAGGACGTGCATGGCAGGCTGCTGACAGGAGGGATCCCCATCTCTAAGAGGGGGCCCAGGACAGAAGGGGATGGACCAGAACCGGTTGCAGCTGGCTGGTAACGCCCGGGGAAACACCGGCAACACGGGAAGCTGAGGCAGTCAGTAGTTTACTGGGACCCTGAACCGGCAACCATCTCCCGTTAAACCAGACTGTATCCGTCTATCGTTTAACATCTGCCGGTACCCAGTAAAGTGGAGTTAGAGTGGAACTGGTCTCTGTTATTCTTCTCGCCGGTGCCCGGAAGGCTTCATCACCATCAGCAGCATTTCATCGGAGGGGTAAGAACTACAACTTCTCCCCTCATCCCCTTCATCATCCTCTATCCCCGCTGCCCTGAGGTAAACGCTCCACCTGTGGGTAGCTGGACCACACTTAGCTGCACCCACCATCACCTCAGCGGCTGGCCTGCAGCGCCGGTACCCCAAATTACCACAGGCGGCGTAACGTACCCCTATAAATATTCCCTCCCCACCATCTAATAAATGACAGCCAGGGCACGGAACCGGGAACCCGACCACCTGTGACTTCCCCAGTTAACACCATCAAACCCAGGGCCGGTATCCGAGTACCCCTAGCCCTGGGCTCATCAGTTATATCCTGGTGGTTGGTTCCCTTTAACAGATTCACCATTCACTAATGCCCAGGCACCCTCTACACAAGAAGTAAAAAAAGGCACTCTCCCCATTAATGTCACTTTGTTAAAATCGGATGGCACCCGGATGTTATCGGAGTGCAGTCCAAGTTTTTTCACAGACCCATAGACTTGAATGGATGAGTGCGATCCGATTCTTGGAGGCAAATCTTGCAAACTGAACTTCTTTTCCTTGGTCGTTCTGAGGAAAAAATCGGACATGTTCATCTTCTCGCTGAACAACATTGGCCTGAATGATATCTGATTTTTTGTAGGATAGCACCTGGGCCGAAAATACAGTCATCTACAAGAGCCCTCGTCAGGCTGTAGGGATGGATGGAGGACCTCATGAACATCTGAGCAGATTGTATAATGTCTACAGAGGTGACTCCAGGATAAAGCAGAACTCGATGTCATGGATCTTGTCTTCAGTCTTTCAGCTATTCATAACCTTGAATCCATTTATTAGATTAGAGTGCAAGAAATTAATCACACAATGCTGAAGTCATCAGGTGTGACTCCGAGAAAAATAATCCCCGGGAATTCTGGTGAAAATAACACTAGAGACTAACCCCTTAGGTACCATACATTCTGGGGAAAACTAAACTATGGTCTCAGAAATGTCATCATTAATCCACAGGAATCTAGAATTCAAAGTTCACAATCGGGCAGCCAAAAATGTCTGTTATTGATGTGGAAGTTGCTTTAGGAAACCCTTTTTTCCCTCCTAGAAAATTTTGGCATATTTGTATCATTTTTTGGATATTTTTAATTGCATTTGACAATGAAGAAAACAGTGATGTCACAATTCCTCTGCTCTGTATTCAGGGTGTGCTGGGCTGGGTAATTGACAGCTCAGTCATCCTATATAGAGCTGGGATCTGTTGGGCTTTTGGTGTTCTGATTGACAGCTCAGTCACCCAATCTTTCTAGGCTGTGCTGGTTTTTTGCAGGTGTTCCTTGTCTCCTGTAATTGTACTGCCTTTTAGCTCTGCTGCAATTCCCAGAGTACTGCTAGTCTTAGTTTCAGCTCTGAGGTGCTAAGTTGGTCTCTTGAAACTGTGCTCTGGGAATTGATCTTTTGCTGCCTCATCTTGCCTGTGTTTGACCATTCTTCTGTCTCATCCCTTTGTTCTGATCTGCTATTATCCAGGTAACTGACTTTGGACCATGACTTTACTATGTCTCTGTTTTATCCCTTCTGTCTTGATGTGCTTTACTGGTACCTGACCTCAGTCAGTGACTTTTCTACGCCTCTGTTTATCCCTTCTGTCTTGATGTTCTTTCCTGGTAGCTGACTTCGGACCATGACTTTACTACATCTCTGCTTATCCTGTTTGTCTTGACGTGCTCTCCTGGTACCTGACCTCGGACCGTGACTTTACTACATCTCTGCTTATTCTGTTTGTCTTGGCGTGCTCTCCTGGTACCTGACCTCGGACCGTGACTTTACTACATCTCTGCTTATCCTGTTTGTCTTGACATGCTCTCCTGGTACCTGACCTCGGACCGTGACTTTACTACATCTCTGCTTATCCTGTTTGTCTTGACATGCTCTCCTGGTACCTGACCTCGGACCGTGACTTTACTACATCTCTGCTTATCCTGTTTGTCTTGACATGCTCTCCTGGTACCTGACCTCAGACCGTGACTTTACTACATCTCTGCTTATCCTGTTTGTCTTGACGCGCATGCCTGGTACCTGACCTCGGACCGTGACTTTACTACATCTCTGCTTATCATGTTTGTCTTGACGCGCTCTCCTGGTACCTGACCTCGGACCGTGACTTTACTACATCTCTGCTTATCCTGTTTGTCTTGACGTGCTCTCCTGGTACCTGACCTCGGACTGTGACTTTACTACATCTCTGCTTATCCTGTTTGTCTTGACGTGCTCTCCTGGTACCTGACCTCGGACAGTGACGTTACTACATCTCTGCTTATCCTGTTTGTCTTGATGTGCTCTCCTGGTACCTGACCTCGGACCGTGACTTTACTACATCTCTGCTTATCCTGTTTGTCTTGACGCGCTCTCCTGGTACCTGACCTTTGACCGTGACTTTACTACATCTCTGCTTATCCTGTTTGTCTTGATGCGCTCTCCTGGTACCTCGGACCGTGAATTTACTACATCTCTGCTTATCCTGTTTGTCTTGATGCGCTCTCCTGGTACCTGACCTCGGACCGTGACTTTACTACATCTCTGCTTATCCTGTTTGTCTTGATGTGCTCTCCTGGTACCTGACCTTAGACCGTGACTTTACTACATCTCTGCTTATCCTGTTTGTCTTGATGCGCTCTCCTGGTACCTCGGACCGTGAATTTACTACATCTCTGCTTATCCTGTTTGTCTTGATGCGCTCTCCTGGTACCTGACCTCGGACCGTGACTTTACTACATCTCTGCTTATCCTGTTTGTCTTGATGCGCTCTCCTGGTACCTGACCACGGACCGTGACTTTACTATGTCTATATTTATCCCCTTTGTCTTGTCGCGCTTTTCTGGTACCTGATCCAAACATTTGACTATTGTACTTCTACTTGTCTATGTGGTGACTAGCGTCAAAGAAAACATTGGAAAAAAAATGTTCAACAAGACCCCTTACCATCTTGTCGGAATCTTCCCAGTTACTTATATTGTAAAGTTTAAAGGTGGAAAACGTCTGAAGAATGGATCACTCATGTTTAACCGCTTAGCATTTTTGGAATGAAAACCTTTAAAAGACGCTCAAAAGTTTGAACACAGGAATATTTTACTTCGAGATATGTTTTCTTTTGAGCATTTTCCGAGCTGTTTTTCATAGGTCCACTAAAGAACATACCCTAAACTGAGCACCTCATTGGGGGAGGTTACATCTTTATAGTCAAGCGTGTCCTCTGACTTGTCAGTGGGTGTATAGGTGCCACATGCCCACTAGTGAAAACCACATTAAGTAACCAATACATTAGGAACGCCATCTTTAAAAGTACAACATGAACCTGGATTGCTGACTGTCCAGAAATTCCAGGACGGTCAGTAAAAGTAGGGCACATTTTTATCCGGTCTGAAAAATTTCATATTTTTTGGAAGCTGAAGAAACTGATACCGATTATTTTGCCTTATCATCCTTTTACAGTTCACAGTGACTGCAGCTGATGTTTCATATCAGAATTATGGTCTGTAGACCTGGATCACTTATAATCATGACGATTTATTATGGTTTTCCAAAGTGTCCATAACAAATATTGTCTGCCTGATTTTCAGAAATATTAAAAAGTCAAGTAGGCGACCCTGACCACCATCACGTTTGCCCTTTTCCTACAGTTCAAAATTTTTACCCATTGTTAAAGTATTCAGTTTTCATAGATCCATTGAATTGTATGGGTCATTTTGATCCATGAATGATTCGAAACGAACGTTTCTCCAGGATTTATTTTTCAGACGTCAAAAACACAAATTTATCAAAAGACCGCTGCACCAAGCAATGTGAACAGGTGCTGGCAGAAAAAAACAAGACTAATGTTCCCACCGCAGTAATGAATGGCCATAGTCTTCTTATATTATTCTACTTGTTCTAGTATGCAGAAAACACAGACATGGGAACAGCACCATAAACTATAAAGGGCACGTGTTCTACCTGTGAAAATCACATGAAAGATGGAAGTCAATATATGTTCTTGCTCTGGGCATGCAGTGAAAAGGAATGGAGATAGTTGGGATCCTTGTGAGCGGTGAGGGAAACCAGAAGAACCTTGGGACTGTTCATAGGCGGCCGTCACACGCTTCAATGTCCTGCACGATATCGCTTATATGATCTGCGTTTTGATCGCTTAAGCGATATCGTTTGTGCATCACTGCGTGTAATCAAGCGATTTTACAATGTAAAATCGCTTGATCGTTAGATCGCAGATATGAGAGCCGGAGCTCATATCTAGCGATCATCGCTTGATCAATCTGCTTCATCGTTGTGTGTGACACCACGATGAACGATCTCCCAGCGGCAGAGCCTATGCTGGGAGATGGTATCTATGGTAAACGTCGGGTTACTAAGCGCCGCGCGTCGCCTAGTAACCCGATGTGTACCATAGTAACCAGCGATCTCGCTGCTCCACATCGCTGGTGAGTCTGTCTGTGTGACAGCTCACCAGCGATGTGAGCGATATTGTTAGCGATCGCGCGTGCACATGATCGCTAACAATATCGCTAGCGATATTGAACTGTGTGACGGCCCCCATACACTTATTAGCTATCCTTTAAAGGGAATCTGTCAGCAGATTTTTGCTACCTCATTTGTCAGCAACATAATGTAGGCAAAGAAACCCTGAGTCCAATGAAGTATCACATAGCTTACTGGCTGCAGCAGTTCTCACACAATCAAAGAATTTAGCTTTAGAGACACAGCAGAGCTGGGAAAGCTGCTCCTGCCCACACCAGGCTCTTTATAGAGATTGTATATTGACAATGAGGTGTCAATTACAGTAGGGGGCGTGTCAGACTACCATGTGCATGACAAGTAGTCCAGTAATGGTAATCACCAGGTGATAAAGCCTTTATTTTAAGTAAAAAATCTCACAGATCCTGATGAGATCCATGTTAACCATCGAGCAGGGCATGGAAAGGCGGTGACATCACCGCAGGAGGCGGGGCAAAGCGGCCAGCACTGCAATAAGTTCTGTGTACTATGCAGCAGGCGAGGGAGACAATGATTGGCATCAGGGAGGTGGCGGTGGGCGGATTAAACATACAGGGGGTGTGAAACTGCCCTTTGGCTCCAGCCACAAGCCACCTCCTATTTGGCTCCACAATGTAAGTTTTCAAAGTGTATTATCTTGGGGTACAGGGGGATCAAGGGCTGGGGGACCCCTTGCCTGAATGTAGCAGACATGCTGCATTCAGTGCTGTAATTAGATCACCATGCATGGTTGGTGACAGGTCCTCTTTAAGAGAGTGTTGGATGGTCCTGTATCCCCTATGCAGGAACTTTTACTGCAAGACCTGAGACTATTAGAAAAAATCCCTTTTGTCAGAACAGTTAGCCCTTATTGGCCTTGCCCTTTGGGGATACCCCTTCTTAAGAGGGAGTGGATGATTACTCTCCCATCTAGGAAGAGTATTGGTGGATGTGGGTATGTGATATATAGTAGTTTTCAATGAACCATTCCTGGATTTTGAGATTGAAAGATCCAGGAATGCCAATGCATGTTCATGAATTTTACATGTACATTTTTAGCTCAATAGAGTTATTCTCAATGGGATCAACTACCAGGATTTAACAACTGGTAAATCAGTTCAGCAGGTGATTGCTGTGTGCAGCATGACATCACTATTGTTTTTTTTTTATATCCCTCCCTTGTGGCCTTGTCTTTCTGCTGTAAGCCGAACCCCCTCCCTCTCCTCCTGACTCATCATGAAGGGGGAGAGGAATCTGCTTACAGCAGAAAGAGAAGCCCACAGGGGAGGAATAAAAAAATAAACCAAATAGTGATGTAATGCTGCACATATCAATCACCTTCTGTACTGATTTTGAGGTGGTTAAATCCTGTTGATTGGTTTCCTTTAAAAGTGTTCCCGTGAACCATTCCATAATAAAAACACGTCGTCAATCTATCTGACCCAGAAGTCAATACATTCAGAGCAATCCACTGTTGTACACAACTATCTACTACTATAAGATTTCAGTATATAGTAAAAATCTTAATCTCTAATAAACACTAGCCAAAAACTGGTCTTCATAGGAGCACTTGTGGCGCCCCTGCGTTCTGGTCGCCACAAAGGGTACTGCACCACTCCTTGGGTGTGGTATCCCTATTCTCAGGGAAACGGCAGAGTGAGTCTGAGACACTTAACAAACATCCAACCCACCCGGTCCCAGATACAGTGGGTGGACCCGAATAAAGGGAGGGCTCAGTTGATGGGACGGAGGCAAAAGAAGTGTGGGCTGGGAAGTCAGTTAGTTGAAGGGAGCTGAGTGGACAGGTCGAAGAGTGAGGACCCGGAGGACTGGAGAAGTGCTAAGCTCATCCTGGGTCGCGGAACAACAGGCAGCAATCGAATCAGAAGGAGCCCTAGGGGCACTACAGAAAGTGATCCACCCGTGCTCCCGAATCTGAGTCTGACCGGGGTCAGATGGAAGGGCTGGTTGGCAACCAGGAGACCGGTCCTGAAGGTGGCGAGGAGATTCCAGACTCAAAATCCAGAGGAACTGTAGCCAACACTCGACACATCCACCGAGAAGGTAGCCGTACTAGGGTCAGGGGCTTGGTATCGGTCAACCCAACAGGACCCATGGCTGCCGGATTGGAGCTCTGTGTGTGGAGGCACGTGCAGGAGATAGGCGGACAGAGCGCTGAGTAAAGCAATCTGTGAGAGAAAGGAATATAAAGAGGTGTCTTGGACGAGCTACACTGGTTCTTTGAGGACTATCTGGACTGAGACTTGGCAAGGAATAGTACCTGGCAGCATTGCTGAAGTGAACGTTAAGTAAACCGGGTATAGAACTCAGAAGTTGTGTATAAGACTGTTTTTTCACCCACCTGCAGAGCTGACGACTGCTATGCCAAGCAGGCCGCAGAGAGCCTGCACAGTAAGGCCCTTCTGCCGCCCTCCACCTGAAGAATCCCGTGGCCTGCCATCACTGCAGACTACACCAGTTGTCCTGGGGAACCGCTCCACCCGTGGGGGCGATACTACCTTAGCTGCAATCCCATCATCCCCAGATGTCCTGCACTGCTGCATCGACCAACAATAGCTGAACATCACGGGTGGCGTCACGACAACTCCCATTTTCCAAACTTTAATATGACGCACAGAATCTCGGAGCCGTGTCTCAACCCCTGTGACTCTCCCAGAAGTAGCAAAGCCCGATTCCGAGTACCCCATGGCCCTGCAGGCATATCACACTGTCATGGCAGGCATGGCGATTTTCAGCATGAATAGTGTGTGCTCAGCTCCTGAACCTGCACCATCTAGCTTCTTTCCACTTGTACTGCGCTCATCGCCGAGGGGTCAATACTGTATATTCACTGTTAAATTATTTTCAATGACTCCATGTGTCGCTCCTAGTGGTATAGAAGGGGTTAACCAGCGTGGTGATATTTCATTCCTACCTCCAAGTCTGAGCTGGCACAAACATACGATAATAAATACATTAGGATAATAAGCACCTGAGAGATCACACGTGTCCCTGGAGGAAGCAATAAATAGAAGAAGGGGCTTCCTTGCGATGTTACAGAAGTGCCCGAGATGGGAGAAACCGGTAATTATGGCTATATGTTACCTGTGAGCGGTGGTCCTACTTATAAGGAGCATCTGCAGCGGGATAGTCTTGTATCAGATGTTTTTGCAGAATCGTTCCATGCTATGTACCTAAGGGACACATATGTACAACATTCTTATAATGGTTGGTTTAAAAGTGTTGTCCAGAATTAATAAGAAACAGTGATGTGACTATGGGCTATGTCTGATATTGCAGTTTAGTTCCATTTACTTGAATAGGGATGACCTGCAATACCACAGATGACCTATAGACAGATGCGGCGCTATTTTGGAATAAAACAAGCAGTAATCTCTGTTCTTTAAATCCTTCATTTTTATCTTGTTATAAATCAATTAAAAACCTTATTATATATCTTAAAGAGAACTGCTTCTTTCTTTTCCTGGACTGATCATTTATTCTTAATCTCCAGTAAATAAAGATTTTCCCATTACTGAGCTGTGACATGACAGTTGGTTCTCACAAAGTTCCATGGAGATCTGTGTCATTTCAGGAGAACTTGCAGCAGAATGTCTGTGTCGCCTCTAGCTCCTCCCTCCTCCATACAACTTTATGAGCACCAACTGTCATCTCCTATCACAGAAATTTGTCTTTATTAAATACTAGCTACAGAGCCTGGCGTTGCCCGTGCATAGAGACTAGCTGTTCTTAGTTCTAACCTGAGTGTATGTGTGTGTGTATATATGTCCACTATACGTATCAATTCTGCCCTCCCACACCACAGTAGCCCCACCCCTTTCATAGCGCCACCCCATGTATAGCCCCACCCTTTCACATAGTCCCAGGGCGGGGCTATGTGGAGCTGGCAGGACTATGCCACATACACACACATACATACAGTACTTACATACATAGACTCAGCTTTATACTGTATATTAGCGTAACTAGAGTCCAAAGGGCCCTTGTGCGAAATTTGGACCTGGCCCCCCCCATGTGCACGCGCCCACATTGGTCAAATGTATGGGCCCCATGTAACGTTCTAAATCCTATAAAGACTCACAAATTGACCTCTCTCACCTTCATTATGTATCAATGTCCCTCATCCTGCTATACAGTATATGGTCCTCCTCCTGGAATATGCCCTTATCCTGGTATATATGTACTCCATCCTGGTATATTTGGTCCTCTATTATAGTATAATGCAACGTCATATCCTTCCACATGGAATAATGCAGCTATATATCCCTCCATATAGTATAATGCAGCCTCACATCCCTCCATATAGTATAATGCAGACTCAGTCACAGCCATACATATAATATAATGCAGCCACATATCCCTCCATATACCATAATGCAGTCTCATAACCCTTAATATAATATAATGCAGCCTCATAACCCTTCATATAGCATAATACAACCTCATAGCCCTCCTTGGGGACGCACACATTCATATGAAGCTTGCGCTTGGGTCACAGGGGTCGGCAGGCGCCAGGCCTCTGTACCTCCGGGCCCAGTCGCACTTGTGACCCCTGCGACCCTGGTTGTTACGCCCTTGTATATTAAATATATTTTACCCATAAATTGAGAGTGAACGATGAGTCCAGGAGGAGAAAGTAGTATTTTTTCTGATCAGATATATTATAAAGATGCTATTGATTTATTACATAAAAATTAAAACGAAAGTTACTCTTTAAGGTTGATGAAAGAAAAGGGGTTGCAGTCCCACATGGCCCTGGATCCTAGGGGTATAGGAGATTAGAACGATAGGGCCCTTTGACCTTTATACAAAGGTCGGTATTACTAGAGATGCATGTTATTAGTAAATTTTGCATTAATGTCTAGTTGACATCCTCCCATCCACAGTAATCCTGCTCCAGCTTCACATGGTGTTTTACCATTGATTTCAAACAATAATGTCTCAATTTCCGGTGAGATAAGGCGAAAATGGCATCTGACCAGATACAGGTTTTGCCCTTAAACTGGATGAAACTGTATCTGTGGCACCCCAGACTCAAGATATCACAATGTCATTATCTCCCCCAGGGGGTAGTGTCATACCTGAGAGCAACAGAGGGTATCCACACCAGGCAAAAAGCAAAGCACACAACACCTTTTTGCCTCCAGGCCAGAAGGGGGAGACCTACACCCGGGTTCAGGTTGAGCTCCCCTATAAATTCTGGTCTAGGGTGGAGTTAGTCAATTCAGTACGGAGCAGTACTGAGGAAGACATCCTGTGGACTGGAGCAGTGCTAAGCTCGTCCCAGGAAAGCTAGACTTAGCTTGAGTGACCAGTAGGCAAGGGTCTGAGGAAGTCGAGGAGAGCCTGGGGAGCGGAGTGGTGTTGAGCTCACCCCAGAGGAGTAAGCACTAAGAAACGGACATCGCAGTCCGAGGCTGTGCAGGGCCTAACGTCCCGGCAGCCAATACCTGAAGGTGGGGGATTCCAAGTCCCCCATCCACACCAAAGTGCCTGGAGGCAAAGCAGCATTGAGAGCCCAGGAACAGTCACCCGTAAAGTGGGGCTGGAAAAGGACTCGAGCTGCCTGTCATATGGCACATTGCAGGAGAGAGAGAGAGGGCCGCAGCTAAGCTTAAGCAGCCACAGGGACCCACTAAGAAAACACAGCAAGGAGGCCTCAGAACTTGCTGGGTGAGGAGATCCCCGAGTTGCTCCCAGGTTGCTGGATTCCATCGATATAATCTGTCCTTGTGCCAGTATCACCAGTAAAGGACTTGCGGAACCAACAAGCCGTGAGTCAGTCAGTTACTTTGCTCACTCCATCCTGCACCCTACAGCCTTCAACATCCACTGCCCTGGGGATCTGCTCCACCCATGGGGAGCCACTACATCCCAGCTGCCCATCCATCATCCCCAGAGGTTCTGCAGCAGGGGTGGCCACTCATAGCCTCAAACCACGGGTAGCGTCACAAATAACTTTCCCAATACTAGCCAAGAATCCCCATTTTACACTGAACCCTGGGTCACGGTAGCCGAGTCTCGACCCTTGTGACTCCCCAGAAACACTGCAGCCTGGTTCAGAGTACCTCATGGCCCTGGGGTGCATCATGCCGGTATTATACTGGATCCGTATGCAGGTTCCGTTATAATACCGGTACGGTTTCTTCTGGCACCTTTCGGCATTGTCCAAATCCATTTGTCTAAACAAGATTAAAGCATTATACTTACCTGTCTCACTGCTACGATCACTTCCGGGTCCGCTCTGCACTGTCTGCTGAACAGCCAATCACAGATGCCCAGTCTCTGTGACAACATCTGTGATTGGCTGTTGTGTCCCACATGTTAGATCTGTGATTGGTTGCTGGCTCAGTGGGTGGAGCGCAACAGCCAATCACAGACAGTGTCAAAGATAATGGGCTTCTGTGATTGGCTATTCAGCAGTCAATGCAGTGAATAATATATGAGGTAAATGAGTGGGGCCCGGAAGTGACTGCAGTGGCTAGACAGGTGAATATAATGCTTTGATCCCGTTAAGTCCTTGTTCGGAGTCGGTGCCCAAACACTCAGGCATTACTGTACATGCTCAGTAGGCATGCCGGATCGGGAATGAACTGGTAAAACCAGATATGGCACCCATTGACACACATTATAAATCATGCTGAATCCCGTCAGAAGCGCCCTTACTAATGTCCATTGGAGAGACTTATGCCACTAATTTTTTTCTAGTCGTTTGAGAGAGACTTGAGGGTATACACTAGCAGGTTGGTTCCAGTAAGAGACCATAGACTTTACACCTCTTCATTGCACAGAGCAGGTTTACTTTAGGTGAGCTCCTCATGTGCCCGAAAAGGACACATGGTTCTTCTGAGCCCTAAATTTTGATGTTGTGGTGCTAACCATCCCACTGAGGTCAAAGGTAGTCTCATCCCTAAACACCGAACCATTAGCAAATTTTTACTCTTTCAATCGTCCCTGCAAGTCAGTGCAAAAGTCAGTGTTTATGTATGAGATATCCAAGATGATTGTCTATAAAATGAAGGTAGTCTCACACTTAAAGCTGCAGAGGATGGTGAGATATGGAGCCTGAAAGTCAAAAGGTCAAAACAGTGTTACCCTTTTGCTTGTCAGTACATGTGAACACTGAATATATGAATTATATATTGCATTGCTACTATATGGACCATACCTGTAGATTTCATGTTCTTAGTTCAAAACATTGATAAAGCAGTTAAAACAGCCATTTCAGCATGGAGTTTGGGGAAAAAGAAGCAAAATAAGGTTATGAAGGACATTACAAAGACTCATAACTTTGCAAACACTGATAGATAAATAAATGGAAAAAAAAGTTCAGTTAACTTTTTATGGCCTATATCTTCTCTCTTACATAGGATGAATGAGAAGAGCGTAACCCTTATGGTTCCTCATGGTGCAGCACCAACAATAAGTGCCTATTTGGTTTTCACTATGGGGGTCCCCTGAGCACATTTCACTCTTATAACTGCTTTTTAGACTAAAACAGGTGAATCTGAAATCATATTTAACCTATTAAAAGTCTTGACATTGACAGAGTACACTTGACTTGTTGAGCCCCTGATAAATAGGGCTGTCACATTGTTCTTCAGTTCCATGGAACGATGACTGCGCTGTCATTTCTAGACATGGATACGTTATTAGTTATGGTAGTAAATGCCTATGGCCTGTCTATTTTTAGTGTGCTCTTGAGATATGTTTATATCCCTGGGGGCAGTATATGGGTTATAAGTGCAGTAACACCCTCCGCTCCTGTTCCACTCTTTCTACGAGATGTTATCAGACAACCTTCTCATCTACTATTGCGTTTAGATCGCAGGGACAAGCATTCGGGAGAGTCTTGCCCCTGGTGCTAATAATACAGATCATAGTAATAGTTGAGGAATGTTCTGAATTTTTGCAGGCCCCGGCTTGCCTGCGTGTTGTAGTTGGGCATATAGAGCTTACATACCGATACTGATCGCTCACAGGCAGGCGTACCTCAACTGCTGGAAGAGAGATGAGCACGAGATATGGAGAAATAACACACGTTATGTGTATAAATCAATAAGGAAGTCACATTGTAATTCTTGGGTCAATTTCATTATACAACTATCTATAGAGAAATGGCTTTTTGTAAGGCTACAGGTAGGTTCTTGCGCCATATGATGACCAGCACACGGCACAAGTTTTGACCTCTAGACTCTCTAGAAGTCTTGTATGATGATCCATCTCTCGTGATTGTACACTCCTCAGTGAGCATGCTCAATAAGTTTTACTCAACTTTATAGGATATGAGTGTATCAGATTTTGGTCAGTGCCAAGTCTTGGTGTCAAACATGATATGGGATTGATTCTACTACTATGTCATCATGGCCTCCATCATCATGATGTCATGACAGATGTCATCAATTATAGTAGTCTGATCATTACAATGTTCTTGTATCTCAACAGCTATTCTAATCAGGGTCAGATTGTGGACAGGAAAAAGGGTCACATGCCCCAGGTATCAGTCAACTGGAAGCTGCTAGTACCCAAGAGAATGGTCCATCATCAAAAGCTTTTTTTTCTCAATTGTGATAATTATTAGATAATGTTGTTTCTTGCAAACAACCATTAACCAAGAGATCATCTGCCATCTTGATTTTTTTGCCCAGTAGTAGGTTGTACCAAGTTACGACTTGCCTACTTTGGACATGTCATACCAAGATAGAAATCAAAGGAGAAGGACATCATGGTTGGAAGAATAGAAGGAACAAGGTGAAGAGGAAGATCAGCAACCTGATGGTTTGATACTATCAAGATAATGGCGGAGAAGATACTGGTGGACCTATCTAGGCTTGGAGAAGACCTGGTGGACCTATCTAGGTTTGGCGAAGACCCTGGCGGACTTATCTAGGCTTGGAGAAAACCCTAGTGGACCTATCGAGGCTTGGAGAAGACCCAGGTAGAGCTATCTAGGCTTGGAGAAGACCCTGGATGGCGGACAAGATACTGGTGGACCTATCTAGGCTTGGCGAAGACCCTGGCGGACTTATCTAGGCTTGGAGAAAACCCTAGTGGACCTATCGAGGCTTGGAGAAGACCCAGGTAGAGCTATCTAGGCTTGCAGAAGACCCTGGTGGATCTATCTAGGCTTGGATAACATCCTGATGGACCTATCTAGGCTTCACAAGATCAGTCTTTCTACAGAGCATTCATCCATCAAGTCGCCATGGCTTAAGATCGAGCTGAAGGCTAGTAAATAATAATAAGTAGGTTGTAACCAAGTTATATTTATTATATGACTGGAAAAAAATCAGCTGATCAGATATCATAGCAGGAGTAGACTGTGAGCCCTCGTGGACAGGGTCCTCTCCCCTCCTCTACCTGTATGACTTGATTGTCCACATTTATTGTACTTGTCCTCATCTGCCCTTTCCAGGGGCGGAACTACTGTGGTGCAGCTGGTTCAGCTGCACCAGGGCCCCGACCGGCTAGGGGGCCCCTTCAAGCCTGAAGGAGGCCCCCAGCCGACCCCCGTAACCAGACGTCGGAGGAGAGGAGGGTCAGGCAAGGGAAGCAGAAAGCTTCCTGCTTCCCTTGCCTGATCCCGCCCCACCTCTCCTCTGCTCCTCCGGCTCCCGGGAGCTGCGTGGCTCAGCAAGTAGGAGAGCTTCCGCAAGCACAAGAACTGCGCCGCCGGCCACCAGCACCAAACACCCCCGACCCCCCCACCGGCCCTCAACATGGCTGCACCACACCAGGGAATCCCCAAGGACCGCGCCGCCAGCATCCACCATGTCCCCCTTCCCCCGGACCGCGCCGCCGGCCGTCAGCACCCCCCGCTCCTCAACATGGCTGCACCAGGGCCCTGTGGGGTCAAGGTCTGCCACTGGCCCTTTCCATATGTAAAGCGCCATGGAATCCAATGGCACTTTATAAATAAATAATAATAATATTCTTTGTATCCATCAGAAGAGGTGGAGGGTTCCTGCTTCCCTTTGTCTGCACTATCTTATGACTTGGTCCTTAGCTAGCAATATACAGTTTCTTTGTGGTTGTGTTAGTAATGTAGACTATACACTTGTCTGTTTATCAGTTAACATTTTTGGTATCCATGATCTTCTCCCTATATAGGGATCTCCTCAATGGCGGACTTTGCGTTACTTCAGCTTTATTTGCCTTGGGATTGCCTGTTTTCTATGACCAATTATACCCATAATATCTATACTTATACTTTCCATTTGGAATGCCTTTTGGGTATGTAGTGATTATACAGAGTATGTCTAGGTGTATTTCCAGTTGTCACCACCGATTCTTTCTTCTGGTCTATTATCCAGAGTTTTGTCTTGCAATTTTAACTAATGATGTAAAGGCACATTATGATTTTTATGACTTGATAAATTGATTTTATTATTTACCTATATTGATTTGCATCTTTTTGCATTATTAGTGGCTTTATTGGTGTTGGTATTGTTTATAGGCTTCGATAAATGGATTGTGGTTATAAGTGTTATATTCATTTCATCGGCAACCTATGTCTGTGCATTGTTGCAAAGAACTGCAGAGATGCATCAGATGATCATAAATTAAAGTGTCCCATGGTCTTTAATTCTCATGTGGTCATCTTCATGAAACTTTCCAGTCATTATGTCCTTCTCGTAGGGTAGAGTAACAATTGGAAACCCATATTCCTGTGTGGCTCCCCTTCCAAGCTGCTACTGACATGATGTTATCACCTTGTCCATTCAGGTATATTAGGATTGCTCAGGCAGTATAGGCTTTTATCTGGGCACATACAGAACTGTATGTGGTTAACAAAAATCTATCTATTCTTCACAAGAGAGGTGCAGTAGCTTTGATGGAGCACCAATGTGAAATACTTCTTGCCAAATCTCTTGCTTCTTGTGCACATTCTGTAATCCTTTTGTCTACAACTCAGGACATCAGATGGGTCGACTGAGGCACAGACACTAATTTGCTTTTTTTGGGTTCCTCAGGGGCAGGACCTAGAAAACATACAGTTGTGGCCAAAAGTGTTGACACCCCTGCAATTCTGTCAGATAATACTCCGTTTCTTCCTGAAAATGATTGCAATCACAAATTCTTTGGTATTATTATCTTCATTTAATTTATATTAAATTAAAAAACACAAAAGAGAATGAAGCAAAAAGCAAAACATTGATCATTTCACACAAAACTCCAAAAATGGGCCGGACAAAAGTATTGGCACCCTCAGCCTAATACTTGGTTGCACAACCTTTAGCCAAAATAACTGCAATCAACCTCTTCCGGTAACCATCAGTGAGTTTCTTACAATGCTCTGCTGGAATTTTAGACCATTCGTCTTTGGCAAACTGCTCCAGGTCCCTGATATTTGAAGGGTGCCTTCTCCAAACTGCCATTTTTAGATCTCTCCACAGGTGTTCTATGGGATTCAGGTCAGCACTCATTGCTGGCCACCTTAGAAGTCTCCAGTGCTTTCTCTCAAACCATTTTCTAGTGCTTTTTGAAGTGTGTTTTGGGTCATTGTCCTGCTGGAAGACCCATGACCTCTGAGGGAGACCCAGCTTTCTCACACTGGGCCCTACATTATGCTGCAAAATTTGTTGGTAGTCTTCAGACGTCATAATGCCATGCACACGGTCAAGCAGTCCAGTGCCAGAGGCAGCAAAGCAACCCCAAAACATCAGGTAACCTCCGCCATGTTTGACTGTAGGGACCGTGTTCTATTCTTTGAATGCCTCTTTTTTTCTCCTGTAAACTCTATGTTGATGCCTTTGCCCAAAAAGCTCTACTTTTGTTTCATCTGACCAGAGAACATTCTTCCAAAACGTTGTAGGCTTTCTCAGGTAAGTTTTGGCAAACTCCAGCCTGGCATTTTTATGTCTCGGGCTAAGAAGTGGGGTCTTCCTGGGTCTCCTACCATACAGTCCCTTTTCATTCAGACGCCGACGGAGAATATGGGTTGACACTATTGCACCCTCGGACTGCAGGGCAGCTTGAACTTGTTTGGATGTTAGTCGAAGTTCTTTATCCACCATCCACACAATCTTGCGTTGGGGGGGTGGTGGTATGCAAGGGGCTCCTGCCTGCGCCGAGCACAATTTAATTTACCTCAATTGATCATTGATAAAGGTTGTCTTTAACCGAAACGCGTCTGACATGGCCTGCGAGCCTAACTATGATGCTTTCTTTTAAGATGTTTTGAGCACTTTAATGAAAGAATCTTGTTGAATTGGAAACAATGTGCCGGACCTTCACATCCTTCACTGACGTCTATGGACTAGATGGATGCCAGCCATCACTGTGCACCTGTGTCGGATCTCCTGAGGCGTGAGTGAGCTTTCCCCTTCCCCTTTCTTGACTCCATGGTAATGAATAGCAGCTTTCGAGACTACTTAGGTCTCTTCATCAGGCATGGTAATAAATAGCAAGCTTTAGACACTACTCAGATCTCTTCATCAGGCATGGTATCTAATGAAGAATCATTAGTAGTCTCGAAAGCTTGGTCTTAATTGCCATTTTTTTCAGTTAGCCATTAAAAGGAATTAGCCACTGAGGACTCTCAAATTGATATTTTTCTATCTAATAGCTAACACGGTAGAGTTATATTTCCTGTATCAGAATGGGTCAGAATGATTCCTATAGCCATAGAAGATAATAATGATATAATGACTACGGTAGCAAAAAAACCCTAAGCTTTACACGTCGCATCATTGCATGCAATTTCACTTGCAACTTACTGGTTGCAGTGAAATCATGGACACATTGTTCTATTTTTTGTCTGTGTACAAATGGAGCAATGTGTCCATGATTTCACTGCAACCAGTAAGTTGCAAGTGAAATTGCATACAATGATGCGACGTGTAAAGGTACCCTAAGAATTTGACCTATGCAGTGTATATGAATGCCCAATGCTAATATCCCAGACAGTCAATAATACTTTAGGGGTATTGGACCTAGTAAAGGTAAATCAACTCTTACCTTTTGATGTCGTATCATTGCCTGTGCCACAAGTCAACCTCACAAAAAACCCTCAGGCTGCCAAATAGGCATCACTGTCATTCACCACATATGTAGTGTATGGGATTTATACATTATCTGACCCAATATCCACCGTGACTCAGGATAACAAACATTATTCCTTTGCCGATCTTTGGTCAGATTAAAACAAGAAGGTTTTTGATTTATTGCAAGAGTTTATGTTGATTTCTTAATAAATTTTACAGCGTCGTTACAATATAAATCTGTCAAAGCAAGTCTGATCCTGCGTCCAGCCCAGAGAGCAATGTGCCTCGTTTATGGCTGAATTTCTCATACAGATCTCTTTCTATTGTATACTGTGATAACTTTTTGTCATTTTATGTGTTGTATAGGCCACTGACGGTCCATTCTGGGTGAGGGGAAATGAGGATAATCGTCCATCAGGCACTTCTAGCTTCAGCCAAGAGGTTCAATTGTGGCACCCCAGAGTCCAAGTGCCACAGTGTCATTATTGCCCCCCGGTGGTAGTGTCACACTTAAGAGCAACAGAGGGAATCCACACCAGTCAGAAACTGCACACAACACCTTTCTGCCTCCAGGCCTGAAGGGGGAAATCTAATCCCGGGTTCAGAGTGAGCACCCCTATAAATTCTGGTCTGGGGCAGAATTAGTCAGTTCAGTTCCTAGGAGGACTGAGGAAGACATCCTGTGGACTAGGAGCTGTGCTAAGCTCGTCCCAGGATAGCGCAGTCTAGTGTGAGGGACACAAGGCAGGGGTCTGAGGAAGGAGAGGAGAGCGGTGTCGTGCTCAGCCCAGAGGAGAAGCGCCACAGAAACAGACACCGGAGTCCGAGACTATGCAGGGCCTAACGACCCGGCAGCCAATATTGGAAGGTGTGGAATTCCAAGTTCCCCAGCCACACTGTGCCTGGAGGCAGAGCAGCGTAAAGAGCCCAGGAAGAGCCACCTGAGACGAGGTGCTAGAGAAGGACTCGAGTTGCCTGCCATACTGGCACTAAGCAGGAGAGACCGAGGGACGGCAGATCAGCTTAAGCAGCAGCAGGAACCTACCAACAAGGCGCAGCAAGGAGGCCTCAGAACCTGTTGGGCGAGGATAAGCCCGAGTTGCTCTTAGGTAAAAGGACTCAGTATACCATCATCTGTCGGTATTCCAGCTGCACCAGTAAAAGGACTGGGGAACCAACAAACTGCGAGGCTGTCTGCTGCTTTGCACCCACCATCCTGCACCCTACACCCTTACCACATCCACTACCCTGGGGATCTGCTCTGCTCGTGGGGAGCCGCTCCATCGCAGCTGCTCGTACATCGTCCCCAGAGGGTCTCCAACCGCGGTGGCCACTAATAGCCACAAACCACCTGTGGCATCACGAATAACCTTCCCTATCATCATCCCCTTTCCTATCAAACCAATAACTCCCTTACCAACTTAACCCAGGGTCACGGAAGCCGGGTCTTGACCCCTGTGACTCCCCAGAACTGTTTGATAGCCCGGTTCCGAGTACCCCACGGCCCTGGGGTGCATCACAATCATTGGCACCACACCTTTATAAGAGTGACCCACCGATAGTTTCAGGGAAAAGGAGTCCTGTGTATAATGGGACCCCATCAACTTGGATTGGTCTGTCCAATAGAATCAGCATCTTTCTCCCTTTTATAGTATAGTCATATACCAATAGCATTATGAAATCTGTAATGTATATGGCCAAGGGTCATTATACATAAGGAGAATGTGGGACACTTATATAATTCATACAAAACACTTATACAATGTGTTTTTTCCTATGAAATATTATGCTTTTTGTATTCCTCTTTTTCTATCAATAAAAATCTGGATTTTACCATTTGTGATTGTACATATAGTTTTCTCATGATTCTTGTATTTTCTCTATTGCAAAGTTTAAGCCCATGAAAAACTAAGATGTGCAGGTCAAGGTGTTTTTTCCCTAAAGCGGTGCATTTTTCTATATGTTTATTTTTGCTAATTAAGTGGATCTTGCACTTTTGGAAAACCCCTGTCCGTCAACTGCAGTTTGTTTTAAAGACAAATAAACTAAGCTTTACTCACCCTCCTCTGGTCCTGTGATGAGCGTCAACCACTGCCCCTTGTGTTATTGAAGACAGTCAATGGCGCTGCAGTCAGTGAGCTTAGTGGCTCTTGACATCTACTTGGGCAGTCGCTGAACTCACTGATTGGCTGCAGTGCTATTCACTTGATGTCAGCGCTGCAGACAATATCACAGGTGTTTTCTGAAACCAGAAACCCCTTTTTAACTGGTGATTTCTTGGACGGCTTGAAAACCAGCCTAACAATGCAACCCAAACACAAGAACATTGATTTAGTAAGTCCTAGAAGGTTCCAATTCCATTGCTATAGATCAGAGGTCCCCAACCTTTCTGACCTTGAAAGCTGCACTTAGCTTTGAGAGAGGGTCGTGAGCCACATCCAGCTCTGAGAGAGGATCGCAAGCCGAATCCAGCTGTGAGAGAGGATCGCAAGCCAAATCCAGCTGTGAGAGAGGATCGCAAGCCAAATCCAGCTGTGAGAGAGGGTCGCGAGCCACATCTATAACTGAGAGAGTTTTACAAGCCATATTCAGCTTTGAGAGAGCGTCACGAGCCACATCTAGCTCCGAGAGAAAGTCGCGAGCCACATTCAGCTCTGAGAGAGGGTCACAAGACACATTCAGCTCTGAGAGAAATTCACAAGCCACATCCTGCTCTGAGAGAGGGTCAGGAGTCACATCCAGCTCTGAGAGAGGGTCATAAGCCACATACAGCTCAGAGAGGGTCGTGAGCCACATCCAGCTCGGAGAGAGGGTCGCGAGACACATCCAGCTCTGAGAGAGGGTCACGAGACACATCCAGCTCAGAGAGAGGGTCGTGAGACACTTCCAGCTCTGAGAGAGGATTGAGAGCCACATCCAGCTCTGAGAGAGGGTCGCGAGCCACATCCAGCTCTGAGAGAGGGTCACAAGACACATTCAGCTCTGACAGAAATTCACAAGCCATATTCAGCTTGGAGAGAGGCTCTCATGCCACATTCAGATCTGAGAGAGGTTCACAAGCCACATTCAGTTCTGAGAGAGGTTCACAAGCCATATTCAGCTCTGAAAGATGGTCATGAGCCACATTCTGCTCTTAGAGAGGGTCACAAGCCACATTCAGTTCTGAGAGAGGTTCACAAGCCATATTCAGCTCTGAAAGATGGTCATGAGCCACATTCTGCTCTGAGAGAGGGTCACAAGCCATATTCAGCTTGGAGAGAGGCTCCCTTGCCACATTCAGCTCTGAGAGAGGTTCACAAGCCACATTCAGCTCTGAGAGAGGTTCACAAGCCACATCCAGCTCTGAGAGAGGTTCACAAGCCACATCCAGCTCTGAGAGAGGGTCGCGAGCCACATTCACATTCATCTCTGAGAGAAGGTCGCGAGCTACATTCAGCTCTAAGAGAGGGTCATGAGCTACATCCAGCTCTGAGAGAGGGTCGCGAGCAACATCCAGCTCTGAGAGAGGGTCGCGAGCAACATCCAGCTCTGAGAGAGGGTCATGAGCCACATTTGGCTCTGAGAGAGGGTCACAAGCCACATCGAGAATTTCACAAGCCATATTTAGCTCAGAGAGAGGCTCACAAGCCACATTCAGTTCTGAAAGAGGTTCACAAACCATATTCAGCTCTGAGAGAAGGTTGCGAGCCACATTCAGCTCTAAGAGAGGGTCACAAGCCACATTCACATTAATCTCTGAGAGAAGGTCGCGAGCTACATTCAGCTCTAAGAGAGGGTCATGAGCCACATCCAGCTCTGAGAAAGGGGCGAGAGTCATATTCAGCTCTGAGACAGGGTCAAGAGCCATATTCAGCTCTGAGACAGGGTCAAGAGTCACATCCAGCTTTGGAAGAGAGTCGCAAGCTACATCCAGCTCTGAGAGAGGGTTGCGAGCCACATCCAGCTCTGAAAGATGATCGCGAGCCACATCCAGTTCTGAGAGAGGGTCACGAGCCACATACAGCTCTGAGAGACGGTCACAAGCAAGATCCAGCTCTGAGAGAGGGTCATGAGCCATATCCAGCTTCAAGAGAGGTTCACGAACCACATCCAGCTCCCATTACTTCACAGTAGTGACACCCAGAACCCCAATACCGGCATAATGACAGCCAAAGCTTTTCCTCAGAAATAACAACGAGGCAGTATACCAACATCCAGGGCTTCCTACTGTATTCCATTTAGATCTCGTCTTCTATGTGGGGCTACTCAAAAAAATCACCATCTGCTCTTCATAGCTGATTGCTAGCCCTGGTGTTAATGCAGCAAGCTCAAAGAGAGCTAAGAGCCACACATCATGTGTCTGTAGCGACCGGTGGTAAGGCCGCGGGTGTGTGTGTATGATCTTTCTCAACAGAATCCCCATACTCAGATTTAACCGGTAGTAACATTTCTTTACTGTAAAACATATTTATATCACAGTCAACCGAACTATATGCGAACTTGTATATATTAGAGTCTCTGGATCTCCACTTCTTCCGGGTACGCAGCAAGAAAAGAAAACACAACAATGAAGGTATCTTTCCCTAACTTTCCCTACAATCACGTACCAGTCTTATCACAGAAGAAGACGTCGCTCCCACGTAGCAGGCCTGGGGATCTTCTCACTCTTCTTCTTTGGTCTCCTTCTGCAGGTAACAGTCTGTCTCTCCCAGTCTCAGGGCACACAGAGCAGCAGCAGAAGGGAGATCACAGCAGCACAGAAGTCTCCCTTATGTCGGTCACGGCCCCTGCACATGCACTCCGGGTGCTCGGCGGGCAAGGTTTTGTAGAGCGGCCAGAGTCACAGCACCACAGTCCAGTGGCCCAGGATCAGTCACAGGGGCTTCTGCGGGGTGATTTTTCCGGCAAGGTGTTGCAAAGTAGCCCTCTTTAAACAGACATCCACAGGCAGATGTTCTCTTGTTCAACTCTGTGTCTGTACTAATCTCCCGCCCTCTCTCCTCCTCAGCACATGGCTGTTGGGGGAGGGGAGCAGCAATCAATGCTGTTTTTTTTCCTCTCTGCAGTCATTTCAGCAATTGTCCACAAGGGGCAGTAGCGGACTGTGCACAGTTCATTTCTATATCCATTTCTATGATACAGTCAGAATTGCACACCTCATTACATACCCCCCCACTTAAAGGTTGACAGTCCCTGTCAACAACCATCGGCTCCAAGGCAGTGATGGCCGTTGATATCATAGGGATTGATCTCCGGCGGAGTAGGGACCTCTGTCGGGGGAAACCGTCATCCCCCCGTTCACCTTCGCTCCCTTGTTCAGGGCTCACAATATCTCCAATAAACTCAGTCACATTTTCTACCCGGGGAGAGTAGGATCGCCGGCGGTAGCGGCGCCGGTTGGGGGCAAATCTGCTTCCTTTAACGGGAACACCCCCGGGACCGGTGACGTCGGCGGCCTCTGTACCCTTCTCTCCCTTCACAACATCAAACTGTACCACCTCCCCATCACCAACGCTGCGGAGGCACTTACGAGGATTGTTACACTTTATGGCAGTCTGATGTACAAACACGTCATCCTTTGTGTCATTCCTGTTGATGAAGCCATACCCATCGCGGACATTAAACCACTTCACCGTCCCCTGGACCCGAGTGGCCAGCACTTGCTTATCGGTCTGGCTCTGTCTCTTCACACCCTTTTCCCTGATCTCCCCTGCCGAGCGAACCGCTTTGGCTGGGGCGTCTAGTTTAAAGGTGGCTGCTGTTGTGGGGCATGGCTTGCTGGTTCTGGTATATCGGACCACGGGTGGAGGATGCGGACAACGGTTTGCCCTATGGCGGGGGTCGCCGCATGTCCAGCACCTTCCCATAGGCCGACTGGGTTGCTGTCTCGCTTGCCTGTCCGCCTGTTGGTCTAGCATGAGCTGCAGCTGTAGTATCTGTTTCTGCAACTCTGCTACTATCTGCTTCAATTCTTCCGTGTCACTGCTCGGACTGCTGGCACCGGATATGGACCTGCAGGCCGTAGTATAAGTCTGGTTATAAGTTACTACCGGGAGGAGATTCTGTTGATCACACATCCTGCCGACTACGCCAGATGTAGCGACCGGTGGTAAGGCCGCGGGTGTGTGTGTATGATCTTTCTCAACAGAATCCCCATACTCAGATTTAACCGGTAGTAACATTTCTTTACTGTAAAACATATTTATATCACAGTCAACCGAACTATATGCGAACTTGTATATATTAGAGTCTCTGGATCTTCACTTCTTCCGGGTACGCAGCAAGAAAAGAAAACACAACAATGAAGGTATCTTTCCCTAACTTTCCCTACAATCACGTACCAGTCTTATCACAGAAGAAGACGTCGCTCCCACGTAGCAGGCCTGGGGATCTTCTCACTCTTCTTCTTTGGTCTCCTTCTGCAGGTAACAGTCTGTCTCTCCCAGTCTCAGGGCACACAGAGCAGCAGCAGAAGGGAGATCACAGCAGCACAGAAGTCTCCCTTATGTCGGTCACGGCCCCTGCACATGCACTCCGGGTGCTCGGCGGGCAAGGTTTTGTAGAGCGGCCAGAGTCACAGCACCACAGTCCAGTGGCCCAGGATCAGTCACAGGGGCTTCTGCGGGGTGATTTTTTCCGGCAAGGTGTTGCAAAGTAGCCCTCTTTAAACAGACATCCACAGGCAGATGTTCTCTTGTTCAACTCTGTGTCTGTACTAATCTCCCGCCCTCTCTCCTCCTCAGCACATGGCTGTTGGGGGAGGGGAGCAGCAATCAATGCTGTTTTTTTTCCTCTCTGCAGTCATTTCAGCAATTGTCCACAAGGGGCAGTAGCGGACTGTGCACAGTTCATTTCTATATCCATTTCTATGATGCAGTCAGAATTGCACACCTCATTACATGTCCATGAGCCACATATGACTTCCGAGCTACAGTACAGACTGAGGACTACTGCTATAGAAGGAGTAAACATTTCCAAAGAAATGACTTGACCATGGGTGGAAATTGGGAAATAAACATCATGCAACTTTCTATGGAGTGCAAAATCTTGGGAGGAGGGTCACTTAAAAATCAATCAAATTGGATCTCATTCTGTACAATATATGCACATCATAGTTAATACATGCCAACATTTTCCATGCTCGATTCATTGCCATGTATGTAGCAATATCCTATTCAATGCTACAATTGGGAACCCATGTAATAATACATGATTATAATGAGCGGTCACAGCTATTCTAATGTACAGTCAGAATATACATCTCTGCGTGCCCTTTTGCTTCCCTTCCTTCGTGATAGATATGGTCCTACCCAGTACGTGCCAGACCCTCCTGTATTGTCTATAACATGTTATTCTGGTTCCAGTCATTATTTAATATTGAAGATTTCCTGACTATTAATACTTTGTTGTGTAACCTGTTTCTTGTGCAGCCATATGAATTCCTAGAAGTGAGCACCGTTGACAAGTGTCAGATATCAAGTCTTCTGCCAACATCATTTTCCTAATTATTTCGGCTGTTTTTCTGATTATCTCTTCTGTGAGCGCTCAGCCTCAACTTGCTCCCCTGGTCCTACAGGAATTTATTTTAGATGAGAAATTACAGGTAGGAAATGGAAGAGGCCCCCGTCGTGTCACTCCCACCCTGTCATCAAACATGAAATATGGTCCCACACATGGGTGTAACGAGACCCCCCTGCACCCAGTCCCCTGACTTAGATCTGTATCTCATTACCTTGAGTCATATTTAAAAATATTAATGTTTTTTTTCTTTTAGATGAAAAGTTCTGCTTGTGACGCTAGTCACCATATGGACATGTAGTGAAGCAGGGTGATCAAACATTCCAAGGTCAGGTGCCAGGAGAGCACATCATGACACAGGGGATAAACAGAGGCATAGTAAGGTCATGGTCCGAGGTCAGGTACCAGGAGAGCACATCAAGACACAGGGGATAAACAGAGGCGTAGTAAAGTCATGGTCCAAGGTCAGGTACCAGGAGAACATATTAAGAGAGAGGGGATAAACAGAGGCATAGTAAAGTCACGGTCCAATGTCAGGTACCAGGAGATCACATCAAAACAGAGAGGATAAACAGAGGTGTAGTGAAGTCACGGTCCAAGGTCAGGCACCAGTAGAGCACGTCAAGACAGGGAAAAACAGAGGTGTAGGAAAGTCACCTTTTAAGGTCAGGTACCAGAAGAGCACTTCAAGACAGAGGGGATAAACAGAGGCATAGTAAAGTCACGGTCCAATGTCAGGTACCAGGAGATCACATCAAAACAGAGAGGATAAACAGAGGTGTAGTAAAGTCACGGTCCAATGTCAGGTACCAGCAGAGCACATCAAGACAGAGAAGATAAACAGAGGCGCAGTAAAGTCATGGTCCGAGGTTAGATACCAGGAGAACATATTAAGAGAGAGGGGATAAACAGAGGCATAGTAAAGTCATGGTCCAATGTCAGGTACCAGCAGAGCACATCAAGACAGAGAAGATAAACAGAGGTGTAGTAAAGTCATGGTCCGAGGTTAGATACCAGGAGAGCACATTATGACAGAGGGGATAAACAAAGGCATGGTAAAGTCACGGTCCAATGTCAGGTACCAGGAGATCACATCAAAACAGAGAGGATAAACAGAGGTGTAGTGAAGTCACGGTCCAAGGTCAGGCACCAGTAGAGCACGTCAAGACAGGGAAAAACAGAGGTGTAGTAAAATCACCGTTTAAGGTCAGGTACCAGAAGAGCACTTCAAGACAGAGGGGATAAACAGGTGTAGTAAAGTCAAGGTCCAAGGTCAGTTACCAATAGAGCATGTCAAGACAGAGGGGATAAACAGGAGCATAGTAAAGTGATGGTTCCAGGTCAGGCACCAGGGGAGCATGTCAAGACAGAGGAAATAAACAGGAGCATAGTAAAGTGATGGTTCAAGATCAGGTAACAGGAGAGCACATCAAGACAGAGGGGATAAACAGGTGTAGTAAAGTCAAGGTCCAAGGTCAGTTACCAATAGAGCATGTCAAGACAGAGGGGATAAACAGGAGCATAGTAAAGTGATGGTTCCAGGTCAGGCACCAGGGGAGCATGTCAAGACAGAGGAAATAAACAGGAGCATAGTAAAGTGATGGTTCAAGATCAGGTAACAGGAGAGCACATCAAGACAGAGGGGATAAACAGAGATGTAGTAAAGTCATGGTCCAAGATCAGGCACCAAGGGAGCACGTCAAGGCAGAGGGGATAAACACAAGCATAGTAAAGTCACGGTCCATGGTCAGGTAACAGGAGAGCACATCAAGACAGAGGGGATAAACAGAGACATAGGAAAGTCACCTTCCAGGTTCAGGTAACAGGAGAACACATCAAGACAGAGGGGATAAACAGAGATGTAGTAAAGTCATGATCCAAGATTAGGCACCAGGAGAGCATGTCAAGGCAGAGGGAATAAACACAAGCATAGTAAAGTCAAGGTCAGGTAACAAGACAGCACGTCAAGACAGAAGGGATAAACAGAGATGTAGTCAGGTCACAGTCCAAGATCAGGTGTCAGAAGAGCACATCAAGACAGGGGGGATAAACAGAGGCATACTAAAGTCATTGTCCAAGGTCAGTTACCTGGACAGGAGCAGATCAGAAAAGAGAGACAAGACAAAAGGAAAGTCAGGCAGCAAAAGATCAATTTCCAGAGTGTGGCGCAGCACTGGTCAGGCGTCACAGCTGGGGTACTGCACCCATAAATGAGTGTGCGGTTATCCCTGTCACAGTGGAATGTAGGGTTTGTAGGAGGATCCCATCCCCGCACTCCCACACACCCACCTAGGCATATGGTAAGGGCCCATACCCAAAAGGGAGGAGTTAGGGGAGGAGGGAGGTAGCAAAACGTGGGTTTTTAGTTCGCCTCGAGAAAAGAAGGAGCACGGGAGCCCTGAGAGAGAGAAGGGGACTCCGAGAGAGGGGGCCTGGAGAGAGAGAACAGGCAGCCCAGACTGAAGGAGGGGACCCCCCAGATCGGAGTGTCCATACTCCGGAAGGGAACTCTGGTCCATTTACCGGAGTGCCGGTTCCGAAGACATGGCACAGGGAGTTCAGCCCCTGACTCATAACACCGGAGGTCGCGGATCCGTCTACCGGCCCCAACACCCTGTCAGAAAGGAAACCAGAATAACCCACCGGGGTCGAAGTCCAGTGCAGGAGAGAGGAGAGCGGGAAGCTGGGATACTCAGGAAGCACCCCTATCGGGCCTAGTACTAAGCGGGCTGTTCCCGGACAGGCAGTAGTAGCAGGACACGGGTTAGAGACAAGGAAGGCATTCCACGGAGACTCCAAGGGACCCTGCAGCCCACTGTGACTACCCGGCCGGCTACCCTTACTCAACAACAGTTGTCTTCTGTGAACTGTACCATCACCAGCATTGCTCCAGTAAAGTACCCGCGTAGGGTGACAGAGTCTCCTTGTGATTATTTCCCTGCTACACTGCAACTTGCTTATCTCCATCATCAGCACTTCCATCACTAAAGGTGCATCCCTGCCCCGGAGGACCAGCTCCACCTGCAGGAAGCTATGCCATCTTGGCTTCTATACCATCGCCTTCCAGTGGTCTGAAGCGGCGCTGGTGCTACTGACTCACCGTGGCCGGCTGACTCCGGTTTAGACAGGCGATGCTTCCTTCCTCCTTGTCACGGGTGGACCGCGCCTGCCGGTAGTGGGGCCCGGTGTAGTGCAGATCAAAAGGGTTGAAGACGTCTTGCGGGAACAGATTAAAGGGGTTTTTAATTTATTCGTGACGCCACCTATGAGTAGTTTCGGTAAGGACTACCGACGCTGCGGAACCTCCGGGGGATGGACAGCAGCAAGATGTTACGCTCCCCACAGGCTGAGCGGTGATCCCCGGAGGCTGGAGCTGCTTAAGATGTTGTGCGGCAGCTGCGGTTACCTTGTAGTGCGGACGGAAAGTTCATAAGGAAGCACGGACACAGAAAGTCTCTGCAACGGGTCTTTACTGTAACCAGCAGGCAGTACATGGCATACAGTGGTTGGGTAGTAGACCGGGTGGACTCAGCAGTGATGGTGTCCCTTAGAAATCCGCAGTGTTCCTCCATTCTAACTAATTGGTTGCCAATGTCGCCCAGGAATACCAGGTCGGGTACGGGGAGGCTGCTTCAATGCCCTATCCATGATGTACGTTCTGGATGTTTTGGGGAGCCTTGGATCCCTCGGTGGGTACACCGCTGGTTAGACGACTGGAAGTTGGCTGGTGGTGGGGTGCTCCTGTGAAGCTGCTCCTCCACGCTTCTGGTTCGCGTAGCAGAGGTGAACTGCTGCCAGCTTCGGTACCAGTGAACCGGCTGTGAGTTGTGGGCACGGGAGTCTTTTGGGAACCCGTGTAGATAATGCCCATTCCCGGTAGTTAAGGCCTCAGGTGCTGACACCCGACCGGTGACGGCCCAGGGGCCCGCACGGGGTGCGGAGCCCCCGCTCCTCTCCAAGCTCTGTGTTCTAGGCTTCGCTCTTGGTTCCAGGCTCTTCTGTTCTCCTGGTCTAGACTATTGTGTTCTCCTACACTTCCCTAACACTCCACCCACCAGGACCTAGGATTGGCCCTCTGTTCTAGGTGATGCATGTTGGGTTGGATCTCAAAGTTAACTATATCATTGCTGAGTCAGAGAATATTGCGGCTGCAATACTCCCTTGTGACGCACTCGTTGCGGGGCGCCACACTACATGACCAGAATCTGCGGGTGGCGTCACAATAAACGTATAAACTTTTATTCCCATTCCAACTACCCCTTTTAAGTTGACCACCAGGACCACGGGTCTGGGCAGGCCTCCAGTGACATCCCTACCGCAGCAGAGGGCCCAGATACCTTAGTCCCCATACCCTGGGCTAGTCAAGAGCACAGAAACAGGAGGCTAACTAGCACAACAAAGATGAAAAAGATTAAACTAAGACTGGCAGTGCTCTGGGAAAAACAGCACAGCTAAAAGGCAGAGAAATTACAGGAGACAAAGAACACATCCAAAAACCCAGCACTTTCCAGAGTGAGATTGGGTGACTGAGCTGTCAATCATAACACCAACAGCCCAGCATGTCTCAGCCCCAGATAGGATGACTCAACTGTCAATCACCCAGCCCAGCACACCCTGAATACTGAGCTGAGAAACTGTGACACTGAAATACTCTGATATGCCAAGAGCTTCTTTGTTTCATTATTTTCAATATCTCTACTTGCTGTCAGGACATGCAGGGATTCGTATTTCACCCAAGACCCAAAAAACCAAAGAATTGGAGCAAATACCGTTAGATAATTTGGATTGAAATCTCGACTGTAATTATGAGATCAAAGTCAAATGACAGATTTCCAACTATACCGGCATTTTAGTTATTACCAGACATTGACCTCAATATTTTAGAAAGATGTCCAATCATCTCTGGTATTGGTTTCATCACCCAAAGTTGTTGAATCTATGTTTACAGCAGGGGTGAAACTATGATAAGTGCAGGGGTTGCAATGGTCTAGCGGGTTTAAAAAGTCCCTTTGGCCAATGCATGAGGAATACAGTTTGAGCAACACAATATATCTTTGTACTGATATTGCTGAAGTTTCTCCTGGCATAATTACTTTGTGTGTGTTCAGAAGTACTATCTCCAGCTCAGGGGCACCGCTATGGGGTCCATTGTGCCCCTACATATGCAAATATGTTCCTGGACTGGAGGAATGTCCAGCGAAGAAAAGGAAAAGTGGTGCCTCTAGCTCAGGGATCTCAAACTCCAGGCCTCGATGGCTGTCAACAATGCAGGTTTTTAGGATTTCTTTAGCACAGGGGATAATTGAATCACCTACACAGGTGATGATTCCAACCCCTGTGCAATGCTAAGGAAATCCTGAAAACATGACTTGTTGGCGACCCTTGAGGCCTAGAGTTGGAGATTACTGCTCTAGCCAATGTTCCAGTGGCCGCTACATAGACGATATTTTTATTCTTTGATAACATTTAGGGACAATGTAGCTCAATTCAATATTAACACCTTAGAATATTTGAAATCATTAACACAATATTATTGGATGGCATTAGAGTTTTTCACTTCCTCACTGAAGTGACAATTTAAAAGAATATTAGAATTTTTTAGAGCTACAAGCTGAGGTCCACCTCTTCAAATACTTAGATGAAAGAGCCATCACCTCAAAAATGTATCCCATAAATTGCAGTTATGGTTATAAACTGATGATCCATTATTGATTACTACCATCAAGCCAAAGATTTTGAAGAATAGGTTCCTGCCACTTGGATGACCCCTTCCTCGTTTCGAATAGAGCCTGTAGATGAGCCACTATAAACAAGAGGCAATCACTTCTTTAGATCCACCCATGAATGTTTTACTGAGCAACACACAAGAATTATTACTACATATCACAATAAGATCATTATAATCCTATGGAGACATTGGGATATCCTCTGGGATGATCCCACTAGCAGGATGTAGTTGCCACCTTCCCCATAGACACCTTCAGAAATGGAACCGTCACGAGTATCTCCTGTTTTTAGGAGACTTGTGACAGGCTGGGAACTGAGCTTCACATGAACTTGTGAGATTCTAAACTTTAAATGTGATTTCTCTCTTTTGGACTAGCAAGGGTTAATTAATTTTTCCTTGTTGGTAACTTCTGCTTAGTTCATCTCAGCTTTAGCCGGTTTATGACCACTCCCTCTTCCATTAAATAGCCCAATCATCCGTCACCTGATACCGGTAATAGCTTCATTCTATTCTGACCACTTTAAAGGAGGAAAGCTTGGTATAGATTGCTGGAGATCTGTTGTTAGAGCCATGCCATATGCAACCTTGGTGTTTGGCTGCAGCAATCAAGTTTGTCTTGAATCCTTTTTACTTATGTTCCCATCTATCTTCCCCTGTGTCAGACTATAATGGTGGTGACATGTAGTACACTCACTAGACACAGTGAGTGGAGGGACAGACCAGGGACAAGGCACATGATGATGGCAGGGGGAGGACCCTCTTAGGGACATTAGAGGAGGTTAGGGACCAGACACAGGTTAGTGTCAGAGGAGGGACAGCACAAGGACTAGGCATGTGATGGTTACAGGGGGGAAGGACCCACTTAGGGTACCGTCACACGACGCACCAGTGATCCCAACAGCAATCCGACCTGGCCGGGATCGCTGTTTTGTCGCTGTCAGGATCGCTGGTCAGATGTCAAACAGTCAGATCTCACCAGCGATGAAGCAACAATACGGCAGTCGTTGGGACTCTGTCACTCTCGGACGTAGTGTTGAGATCGTTGGTCGTTGTCCCTGTCAAACACAGCGATGCACGCTGCCCAGCGGGAGCACAATGACAAAAAAATGGTCCAGAACGGTTTGTAACGAACAGCAATCTCACAGCAGGGGCCTCATCGCTGTTACGTGTCACACAAAGGGAGGTAGCTGTTGAGGTCGCTGTTGCGTCACAAAATTTGTGACTCAGCAGCGATTTTGCTACCGATCTCGTTTAGTGTGACGGGGGCTTTAGGGATGTTAGGGGAACTCAGGGGCCAGACACAGGTTAGTGCCAGTGGAGGGACAGTACGAGGACTAGGCATATGAAGGTTACAGGGGGGGGGGAAGGACCCACTTAGGGATGTTAGGGGAACTCAGGGGCCTGACACAGGTTAGTATCAGGAGTAGTCTCATCCCCTGCTCCCTATCTTTCAGGGTCTTCCTCTCCCTTTCCCCCCTACTATACCCTCTGTGTTGCGCTGTGTGCCGGACATCCCCTAGTCTGTGCATCACAGGAAGATCTTAGAGCAATTAACTGGTTCACAACCATCATGAGGCACTTATACCAGTTAAAGAATTGGAGATAATATATGCCCCAAGCTGTATGTTTTTGTGCTTTTTGTGGAATTACTTTTACATCATTTTTAACAATGGCATCCAAAATTCCAAAATGTCTTTTATGTGGTTAAATTCTAGGCTTAAAGATATAGGAAAGCTGCACTCATTAACCCCTGAAAAAAACTATGATCTTTTTACATTGTTTTAACATGTTTTTACAGTCTTGATTATTAAAGGGATTGTCCACTGCTAGGACAACCACTTCTCATTTCCCCATGTTTGTCCCCATTAAAATAAAACAGCTTATACTCACCTCCTGTGCTGGCGCTGCGGGCGTTCTCGGGAATAACTCGAAGTTGTGATGTCATACGAGCCCCGCGCCCAATCACCACCGGTGTCTCTCTCTTATTTCTAGGATATGGCATCAGTATCAGATTGGGTTGGTCTCACACCAGGCACTCCTACTGATCAGCTGTTTTCAGCTTCTACCGGATGTATACAGTTTATGTAGCGGGACAGCATAGTTGCGTTCACTGTGCAATGTCCATTCTCAGATATTGCAGCTCAGCTTCTATTAAATTGAATAGGAGCTGAGCTACAATACCATACATAGTGAATGGAGCTTGTGGTACTGCACTGTTCACTAGTTACATCACCTAGGATGAACTCCGTTGACCAATTGGGCATGCTGGAGGTTGGACCGGCACGGATCTGATAGACTTGGAACCTCGAAAACCCACTTTAAGGACTATAATGAAAGCTAAAAGAAATATGGATAATGATCAGGTCTTAAATGACCAAATATGCAGCTTCAATTTGCCAAGGTTGTATCAACAGCAGAGGGAGCTAGTCATCCAACAACCGGGGTCCATTCTGTCGTCTAGGGCTGTGGCCATTCAAATGATGGCTTGGGCAAACATGCTGAGTACATACGAATATAAAGAAAAGAACATTGAAAGCAGAAAGGTGAAATATGGGAATATATTACAGCTACTAACCATATTCAAGATCACTTCTTGCCGGGAACATACTTGTTCCAGATGGTCTAATATAAAGAATAATAACTGGAAAAGAGAATGTCTTGCAAGTCTGCTACAACTATATCCGGTCTGGACAATACTCTGTGAGATCAGTTCTCTGGATTTTACTGATAGTTGTTGACTAGCCCAGGGTATGGGGACTCGGGTATCTGGGCCTCTGCTGCGGTAGGGATGTCACTGGTGGCCTGCCCACACCCATGGCCCTGGTGGTCAACTAAAAAGGGTAGTTTGATTGGGAATAAAAGTTTGAAAGTTTATCGTGACGCCACCCGCAGATTCTGGTGATGTAGCACCAGCGCCGTTTCAGACCTCCGGAAGGCTATGGTACAGCAGCCGATATGGTACAGCTCCCTGCAGGTAGAGCTGGCCCTCCGGGGCAGGGATGCACCTGTAGTGATGAAAGTGCTGATGATGGAGAAATAGTTTGCAGTGCAGTGGTGAATAAGCACACAGAGACTCAGTCACTCTACCCGGGTACTTTACTGGAACGATGCTGATGGTAGTACAGTTCACAGAAAACAGCTGTTGTTGAGTAAGGATAGCCGGCTGGGTAGTCACAGTGGGCTGCAGAGTCCCTTGGAGTCTCCCATTGTATACCTTCCTTGTTTCTAACCCGTGTCCTGCTACTACTGCCTGTCCGGGAACAGCCCACTTAGTACTAGGCCCGATTGGGGTGCTTCCTGAGTGTCCCAGCTTCCTGCTCTCCTCTCTCCTGCACTGGATCTCGACCCCGGTGGGTTAGCTTGGTTTGACTTTTTTCCTTTCTGACAGGGTGTCGGGGCCGGTAGACATCCGGTGTTACGGCTCAGGGGCTGAACTCCCTGTGCCGCGTCTTCGGAACTGGCACTCCGGTGTATGGACCAGGGTTCCCTCCCTGTGTATGGACGCTCGGAGGGTCTCCTCCTTCAGTCTGGGCTGCCTGTTCTTTCTCTCCAGGTCCCCTCCCTGGAAGTCTCCTTTCTCTCTCTCGGAGGCCCCCCCATTCTCCATCTTTCCTCAGTGCTGACTAAAACTCACTGTGTGTCCTCCTCCCTCCTCCCCTAACTCCCCCTTCAGGGTACAGGCCCAAAACCATCTACTCTAGGTGGGTGTGTGGGAGTGCTAGGAAGCGATCTTCCTATAAATCCTACATTCCATTGTGACAGGGATAACCGCACACTCATTTATGGGTGCAGTACCCCCATTGTGACACCTGACCAGTGGGGCGCCACATTGTCATCTACACTGATACATTGTGTCAAATTGCCAGGATAGGGGGAAATTTAGGGTGCTGTAAGAACTGTTAATCAGCTACATAGAAGCCGATTGGCCATCATATACCATAATACCCTTATAATTGGAGAGGGGTGAACCGATTTCATGCAAATCCGATTTGTGTAAAATTTTAAGAAACTTGTAGAAATTATCAAATTCGAACAAAGAGAAGCAGAGAAGATGACAGCAGAAGTGCCAGAGTCTGTGTGATTGATCACCTTTGATTTACCTTTTGTGCCCAATCCTGCTTTGAGAGATGATTTTTTAAAAAAAATTAGCATAAAATTCATTTCACCTAAAGAACAAGTGCTTTGCTCATTTGTCATGAAATTGGCAGCTTATTTTTTTTTTTAAATCAAATATATTTTTATTGACAAAAAATCCAACATGTTATTTCACAGTACTTTCATTAACGTTTATCTCAATAATGTTCCCCTTTATTTTCCATAAACAGTACAAACCCGTGAACTCCCTTTCCCTCCCCCCCAATATCTCCCACCCCTCCCCCTTTGAGCCAAGCGGTGATACCGTGTTACACGTATGTTTGAAACAAATACAGACTTCAACTCACTCCCCTCTATCCCATTATATAGAAGACACTGCCCCCCAGGTAGAAACTCTATCCCCTCCCGTAGGTGAGCCATGGTGACCAAATTCTCTCATAACAGTCTAGCTTACCCCTTTTCCGGTATACCCCTCTTTCCATAAGAGAAACATATTTTGCTCGTTCCATAAATTCCTGTCTCGATGGTGGTTCTGCATCAATCCAATGCCGAGCGACCAACTTTCGTGCTATATAGAGTAGCCTGGCTATGGCTATCTTTGAAGATTCCTCTGTCTGGATTTCATCCACATATCCTAGTATGCACACTTTCGGGTCCCTAGGCACAACACAACTATACGCCCCCTCCACTCTGTGTAACACTCTTATCCAATAACCACTCAATTTTGGGCAATACCACAACATATGGAGTAGGTCCGCCGGTTCCCCCCGACACCTGGGACACTCAGCATTAGATTTTAAATGTATCTTATGTAAGAATTCTGGGGTACTGTACACCCTGTATAAAACATAAAGTTGAGATAGCCTGCCTGGTTCACATATTGATTGTTTTGGTACCCACTCTAAAATAGAGTCCCATTGATCATCTTCTATTGTCCCAACTTCCTGTTCCCATCTCAGCTTAGCATTAGATGGATGTTGTAACAAGAAGGTGTGCATAATGTCCCGATATGTGGTTGCAATTACTCCTTTCGTGGGACCTCCTTCACACACATAGTCCAGTACAAGATCCGTCTGGATCGTCAGTACCCTCTGTTTTGTTTGTGCTCCTACAGCGTGCCTCATTTGCAAGTACTGAAATATCCCTGTCTCTCTCAGCCCAAATTCTTCCCGTAGTCTCGAGAATGGTCTAAGCGTCTGTCCATCCATGACTTGTTTTGCTAAGACTATGCCCCGGTCTCTCCACTCCCCCAGGCATCCCAGCTTTTCTATCTCCGGAAGGTTGGAATTATGCCATAGCGGGGAATAGTCCGTCAATCCTTCCACCCCTCGAAGCTTCTTCAATTTATCCCAGATGACATGTATTAGCCGAATAGTCGGGCATTGTTTCCCCAGTGTTTGAAATGTCCCATCTTCCACCCCAAATATTAACGGGCACCTATTAGTCACCTCCTCCATAACCTTTTGAATAGAAGGCTGAGCCGCTTTTTGCGTCCATCCTCTCATATGTTGAGACTGCGCCGCTACATAGTATAGATAGGGATTTGGTAAGGCCAGTCCACCTTCGTCTTTAGGTCGCTGCAGGAGTTCCAATCTCAGCCTCGCCAACCTCTTACCCCAAATGAACCCACGGAACAACGATTTGATATATTTAAACCTAGACTGTGGAATAGGGATCGGGGCATTATGGAAAACATACAGTAACTTAGGCATCAGCACCATCTTTATTAAGTTTACCCTTCCCACCACAGACAGGTGTAGCCTATTCCACGCCTTCATCTTATCTTTAATAACCTCTAGTACCGGTCCCAGATTTAAATCCAAATACTTTGTAACGGGAATTGACACCCATATTCCCAGATATTTGAACCTATCCACCACTTTGAGGCCCCCGCTTTCCACCACTGCCAAATCCCCTTCATCCACCAGAAACAGGGTAGATTTGTTCCAGTTGATCTTAAGCCCAGACATATAACCATATTGTTCAATCAGCCACATGGCTCTCGTCATGGAAGCACCCGAGTCCTGCAGAAATAAAATTGGCAGCTTATTTAGAAGGAAAGATTACCAAGAATGAACTCTTGTTTCTTGATAATAGTCCTATCAAAACAGGCAGCCAATCATATTACAAGTGAGCAAAACGGCTCATTCGTCAGGTGAAATGATTCCATATGTGGCTGATGTATTTGGTTGAGATCGGATAGCAAACGTTGGGTTTTAGTTCTCTTACTAAGTCAACCTGTCACCATTCCTCTGCTCATTAAACCTAGGATGCCATGAATGACTTTTTGCTGTAAGTATGGAAACATGGGGTGAGCTGTCTGTTTGGTGAGTGACCACTCCATCATTCAATCTGGTGCTGGGGCATGCTGAGCTGTCGGCGTGTTGAGTGATAGCTCAATCATCCACTCTGATTCTGGGATTCGGTTATTCAGATGTTCAGTGTTCCTGGTGATTGTCCAGTCGTAGCATTCTGTTCAGTGGTGCTTGTTGGCCTATTCCTGTACTCTGATTGATCGATTGTTGCCTGACCTTGGACCTCGTTCTGACTATCAGTTATCCATTATTTAGCCTACCCTTATCCCCTACACTCCGGGTATTCCTACTCCGGACTGTAGCCTGATTACACCTCTGTTTATCCCTTTAATCCTTGATGTGCTCTCCAGGTACATGACTCCAGAAAGTTTGAGTACCCTGCCTCACGACTAGTCTCACAATCATGTTGCCCCATTGGGGTGATTTAGTCGATGTTATGGTGTGCATCCATATTAAGTACCTTGTAGGCTCCAATGCATCATCTGTATGATCCCTTTCTGATCATGTGCAGTACACGTTACTGGGGTCTTCTTTTATAGCAGAGGGCTTGTGTGCAGTTGCTACCTGTGCACCCCTATGGCTATGCCCGTACATATACCACATGCTGATTACATTTTCATCATTTGCTTCTACCCTGATTGTCCAATATGCTTAATACAGTCACCGTCATGACCACGTGGAGCCCCGTGGCTTGTAGGATTGATGATGATAACCTGTATACTCATTAATGAGTAATGTGTATATCATCCCCTCCGGATACGATCTTGCAGCATTATCTATATTACATTATTCGGTTCCGCCAAAGCTTGTATTCCTCATGCTTCTGCTCGGGATAAGCCTTTGAAGCATATAGCACCCTATTGCAGGAAATAGCTGCATACACCTGATAGCCAGGTAATATAGGACCTTGTTATATGATCTGTGTCATATTCAGCATGGGGGGGAGTTGTCTAACAGGCAGTATCATCGATGGCTTCTATGGCCCCTTTATCCTCTAGGCAAAAATCTGAGTTGGTGTCATTCCTAAACTACGATTCTCTTACTCCTGAGAATCCGCCCAAGGTTTTATCTCACTTTAGAATATGAAATCTCAAGGCATGTCATTTAACCCTTTAGTCATCATATACAAAAAAAATACATATCTGGTTGCTGGAAGCCCTGCTAATATGCTGATGTCCAAGGAGAGGCGAGCACTTCATATGAATACAATCCAATGGCACTACTGTAAGGGTATGTTCACAATACATTAATTAAAGCAGTGTGTATTTCTCATTGAAATCAATAGGATGCAAAGACTGGCTGCCAAATTTTGGCTTAGGGGGCAATCACAAAACAGTGGTCCTTGAGTTGCCCCAACCCATCTTTAGCCGGCTTATCTCTGGTCGCTATATTAAAGAAGCAGAGGTAAATGGCATTCATAATAATGGTGGCTGGTACATAGATACAGGAATAAAATTCAAGGTTACTACATAGATACAGGAAAATAACCAAGGTTATTACATAGATACAGAAACAGAACCAAGCTTACTACATAGATACTGAAACAGAACCAAGGTTACTATATACTTACAGGAATAGAACTGAGGTTACTACATAGATACAGGAATAGAACTGAGGTTACTACATAGATACAAGAAAAGAATCGAGCTTACTACATAGATACAGGAACAGAACCAAGGTTACTACATAGATACAGGAGTAGAACCAAGCTTATTACATAGATACAGGAAAATAACCAAGCTTATTACATAGATCCAGAAACAGAACTGAGGTTTCTACATAGATACAGGAATAGAAGTGAGGTTACTACATAGATACAGGAAAAGAACCAAGCTTATTACATAGATAAAGAAACAGAACCAAGGTTACTACATAGATACAGAAATAGAATCGAGGTTACTACATAGATAGAGGCAAAGAACCAAGCTTATTACATAGACACAGAAACAGAACAGAGGTTACTACAAAGATACAGGGTTACTACAGTGATACAGGAACGGAACCAAGATTACTACATAGATACATGAACAGAATCAAGCTTACTACATAGATACAGGAACAGAACCAAGCTTACTACATAGATACAGGAATAGAACCAAGCTTATGACATAGATACAGGTAAAGAACCAAGCTTATTACATAGATCCCGAAACAGAACCGAGGTTTCTACATAGATACAGGAAGAGAACTGAGGTTACTACATAGATACAGGAAAAGAACCAAGCTTATTACATAGATACAGAAACAGAATAGAGGTTACTACAAAGATACAGGAACGGAACCAAGGTTACTACATAGATACAAGAACAGAATCAAGCTTTCTACATAGATACAGGAACAGAACCAAGCATACTACATAGATACAAGAACAGAATTGAGCTTACTACATTGATATGGGAACAGAACCAAGCTTACTATGTAGATACAAGGACAAAACCAAGCTTACTACATAAATACAGGCACAGAACCAAGTTTACTACATTGATACAATAACAGAATCGAGCTTACTACATAGATACAGGAACAGAAACAAGCTTACTGCATAAATAGGGGAACAGAATAGTTAGCTACAAAGATACAAGAACAGAATTAAGCTTACTACATAGATACAGGACCAGAAACAAGGTTACTGCATAAATAGGGGAACAGAATAGTTAGCTACATAGATATAGGAACAGGACCGATTTTACTACATAGATACAAGAACCGAACTGAGCTTACTTCATTGATATGGAACAGAACCAAGCTTACTGATACACGAACAGAACCAAACTTACGGCATAGATACAAGAACAGAACCAAGCTTACTACATACATACAAGAACAAAACCAAGGGTATTACATAGATACAGAAACAGAACCTGTTCCTTCCCCATATTGAAGACCTCCTCTAATAAAAATATTTGGAAACACAACCCCCCCCCCCTTTTATGTTCCTTCCCCATATTGAAAATTTCCTCTAATAAAAATATTTGGAAACACAAGAACAGGACCAAGCTTACTACATAGATACAAGAACAGGACCAAGCTTACTACATAGATACAAGAAAAGGACCAAGCTTACTACATAGATACAAGAATAGGACCAAGCTTACTACATAGATACAAGAACAGGACCAAGCTTACTACATAGATACAAGAACAGGACCAAGCTTACTACATAGTTACAAGAACAGGACCAAGCTTACTACATAGATACAAGAATAGGACCAAGCTTACTTACATAGATACAAGAACAGGACCAAGCTTACTACATAGATACAAGAACAGGACCAAGCTTACTACATAGATACAAGAACAGGACCAAGCTTACTACATAGTTACAATAACAGGACCAAGCTTACTACATAGATACAAGAAGAGAACCAACCAGGACCAACCTTACTACATAGATACAAGAACAGAACCAAGCTTACTACATACATACAAGAACAGGACCAAGGTAATACATAAATACAAGAACAGAATTTTTGGAAACTTTATGTTTACCTTCAAAAGATACATTTTGATGTTGTTTTAGGATTCAGCTGTTTCCCCACTCTCTGCACTCATCATATCACCACTCTTTATGCAGTTTGCCTACTTCCAATCACGTGCCAACCTTTCTTTTTTGCTTTCCTCAATTGAAACAATGAGAGCAATAGAAGAGAAATTGGGTGGTATGTTATTGTTTCTGTGCAAACTGCATATGGATCAGTGATGTGACGAGTGCAGAGAGTGTGAAAACAGCTGAATTCTAACAGCGCATTACACAATATTAGGAGTCAGAGTGAAACCCTTCAAGTGTGCTGGACACCTCTTTAAAGGTAACCTGTCACCTTGAGAAATGCTATCTACAGACATAAGATTTATCTGCAGGTAAATGGCGCCTAAGCTCTGGTTAACCAGCCTACAGGAAAGCGTTGGCTACAGGGAGAAAATTAAATTTTATTCCTCCCAACTCACTTCTTGTCATAGTGTTGGTGCAAGGAGCCTTTAATGTCACTGCTCAATAAAAAGCGAGTGTGCTGTGATAACATCCCGGCACTTTATGACAACTTTCAAGGAGCCCAACCTCAGGCCGGGCTTCATAGAACAACCAATATGGCAGCAATACATGACAGTTTAGCAGAATCCTGCAGCTGCATCGCAGGGGGCTGACGGGAGCTGGTGAGTGCATGCATCGACCATCGAGCTATCTAAATGTTGCTTTCAGTGATTGACAAGTGCAATTAAATACTTAAAACAGCAGCAATCAAGGTTAGCTCTGATCACTGCTGTTACAGGCAGATGCTTGATATGTATCATAGCCGACATCTGCCTGGTATGGAGCGGGCTCAGCTCCTGAACATGCTCTATGCAGCTACATCCCTATGGTGACATATTTACATCAAGGTGCATGAAGGGGTTATTTTCACCTTATTGAAGTGTCACCCAGGCCACGGGCTCAGGCACTGCCACCTGTGACATCCCCCGTGCAAAAGCACCCCACCGAGCCTGATACCCGAGTACCCCAGCACCTGGGGCTCGACACTGACTGACCTCCTTTGTCCCCCCTAGAGGTGAATATATCTCCCTCCCAGGTAACCTCCTACTCCTATTCTAATGTGAGAGGAATGGGTCCCACCCACCAGCCTAGGATCCACTTGCAGCTGGGAAAAATTACACCTCTTTTACGGGTGCAATACCCCACTGTGACACCTGACTACATGGGGCGCCACACACACATACAATACACAGACATGTACACATACAGTATGTAGACATGCACACATATAGTATGCAGTCCTGCATAAATTATGTAGACATGCACACATAGCAGGGGCGTAACTACCGGCATAGCAGACGTAGCAGTCGCTTTGGGGCCCGGCGCTTGTGGGGGGCCCGGACCCAGCGCCGCTACGTCTGCTATGCCGGTCATTGCGGTACAGTGGCGTAAGTACCGCGATCGGCGGGCCCCGAGCTCCCCTGGGGGGCCCCGAGCTCCCCGGGGGCCCTGCTGCCTGTACCCCCAGCCGCCCGCCGTGACCCCGATAGAGCCGGAAGAGGAGCCGGAAGAGGAGCTGCAGTGATCACTTCCTGCAGCCGCGCAGCAGTGCCCGCCCCACCAAAAGCCGGGAGAAGCAGAGCAGGTAATTGTGCGCTTCCCACCGGCCGGCACCACCAGCACCCCCCCTCCCCGCTTCTCACCCAGCCGGCACCAGTAGCACCCGCCACCCCCACCGCTTCTTACCCGGCCGGCGCCCACCACTAGCACGTCCCCCCCCCTGCTTCTCACCCGGCCGGCACCACTAGCACCTCCCCCCCGCTTCACCGGGGCACGAGGGACACAGGCCGCCTGTATATACCATGACTAGGGGCCCTGTATACCACCACCAGGGGCCTGTATATACCACCACCAGGGGCCCTGTATATAACACCACCAGGGGCCCTGTATATAACACCACCAGGGGCCTGTATATACCACCACCAGGGGCCTGTATATACCACCACCAGGGGCCTGTATATACCACCACCAGGGGCCTGTATATACCACCACCAGGGCCTGTATATACCACCACCAGGGGCCCTGTATACCACCACCAGGGGCCCTGTATATAACACCACCAGGGGACCTGTATACCACCACCAGGGGGCCCATTATATAACACCACCAGGGGACCTGTATAACCACCACCAGGGGCCCTTATATAACCCACCAGGGCCTGTAATAACCACCACACCAGGGGTCCTTGTATATACCCACCACCAGGTGGCCTGTATATACCACACCAGGGGCCTGTTATACACCACCTAGTTGCCTGTATATACCACCTAGAACCAGGGGCCTGTATATACCACCACCATGTGCCTGTA
>JARQOC010000009.1:78093089-78270719 GCA_033576535.1 Allobates femoralis
TGAGCCCAAGAGGACAGTATTACTGATGTATGTAAAGTGCTATGGAATTAATAGCGCTATATAAATGAATAAATATTATTATTTGGATTGTGCTGCAGATTTCACAAAGTGCAATGCAATGAGTAAAACCTGCAGTAAGGCCCATTTCACATCAGCGCTTGGCTGACCTTTGCAGCTGATCCGGCAGGTGGCGCTGCATCTGCTGACGGCCTTCTTATGACCCTGATCCGGCAAGCCCCATGCATTGTCTATGGGGCTTGCGGTCAAGTGCAGTTCTGCCGGATTCGGCAGATCCGGCACCTGCAGCTGCAAAAAAAAAACTGCTTGCAGCTTTTTTCTTTCGCAGCCGCAAGTGCTGGATCCGGCGTAACCGCAATTGCCGCACCTGACCGCAAGCCCCATAGACAATGTATGGGGCTTGCCGGATCCAGGCCGCAAGTACAGCCATTAGGCGGCAGATCCAGCAGATGCAGTAAATCTGCCGCATCTGCCGCACAGCAGCAAAACTACTGATGTGAAAGGCCCCTAAATGCGGCAGTTTGATTGACAGCACAATCTGCACAGATGCACTTGCACAAGTTGCTCCATGCATGAAAACGAGATTCTCCTCCTCTTGGGAAGAAATAAGTACCTTTTCTCCCTGTAGCTGCACTTTCAGCAACGCCGGTTGCGTGACACATACGAGAGACGTGGTGAGTCTCTCATCACCTGGCACGGCTGCCTGCTCTCCAGACTGCAGCATGTCAGCTGTATTTCTACCAGGAGAGCGGGCAGCTGTGCCAGGCGATGCGAGACTCACGCAAGTCTCTCGTTTGTCTCATGCAAGTGGGACCCCGACCTAAAGCCCGCCAGTCAGCTTTGTAATGCTGTTTCCCTGCAGATTAACCCCATATCTACAGGTAAATAGTGTAGAGTTCTCTTTAAAGCACCATTTCAGCATTTTGTTTTTTTTAGCGCTGGGGTGGTGTTTTAAATCTAAGTCCTCTGCCCCTAGCAGTATACGCATTCCCTGGTGTTTTCATACTTTTTCAACATTGTTCCAGTCTCGCAGCATCCTCTATCTTGTGCCGTACCTTCTGACTGTCCAGAAGTCAAAAGTTACATCACAAGCTCTCAGTGCAAGTCTATGACAGCCAGAATGAGGCTGTCATACAGTTATACTGAGCTGTGTCTTCCAGCGAAACACTGGAGCTGCCGGTAGGTCCCAAATCACAGGAGACCGACTTGAGCACCGCTGGAAGAAAGATGCCACAAGGTGAATATAAGACAGGATTCAGGGGACTTAGATTCAAAGCACCACTCCAGCAGTGCAAATTGTTGGAGTGGTGCTTTAAGTTAAATTGTGTGTTATTTTTTACAAGTTTGTAAAATGTATCCTTTTTTGCAGGTACCTAAATATTCTGCAGATTTTCAGGACAGCGGCCGCCCTGAATGTGTTGCTTCTCCATGTCTTGGGTTGGCCTGTGTTTGGCTCTTGCTAGATTTGCAGATTTGCATGCCTTGTGTATGTTGTGGGTGTGTGCACTTGTGCGAGTGTTTGCACCGCAGGAGGGATCCTTCCTGCTCATTTACCCTGTTCTCTGTTGCTTGTGTTTTGTCATCACCCTCTTGCGTGCTTGTATAGATGAACACGTTACACCCGGGGGCTCTGACAAGTGAAATAAATTGGGTTTCACAGTTTATCCAGTGCATGACCGGCACATGAAGCTTGATGGGGTGGGGGGGGGTGCAAGCGGTTACTATATAAATGTACAAAGCGATACATTCTTCCCCTGAGCGTTCAGAGGACGGCAGGCTGCGACAAGCCCGTATATAGGAAAGGGACAGGCCTCAATCACCGGCCTCTCACTTACTCTCCTTTTGAACCTGAGACTTCACAGAAATCAACTTTATCTATGTTTCTTTTATGAACAATAACCCTAAAATTCACTGTTTAATAAGGTTTATTCATGTTTCTTCTTACTTTCTGACCTTGATCTTCAGCACCTGTCTCAGATTCTGGGTAACGACCTCGCACCGGCATCCTATATATGGAACCACTTTCCAATAAGTTGTCACCCAACTTCACAAATATTGGAAATCTGGACTAGAACTAAAGAAAAAGATTTGCAGGACATTAGTCAAGTGGCCACATCGGGAGGCCATCGGCCCCCGGATCAGAGCCCTGTGCCTCCTTTGATTTGTTGGCCGTGGTGTCATTACATGGCGGCGCTATGAAAACATGACCTGCTCAGCAGAAGAGACGCCTAGCGAGCGTGCAGCTCAACACAGGGCTGACGACAGCATTCATAAATGTCACTGCTTTGCATTTTTTTTCCATACCTAAAGAGCTGATCAAAGAATGAGTTTAGAAAAAGAAACAAGGTAGTAATACTGTACTAGTGACTCACCCAGGGGTATATGGGAACTCGGAATCCGAGCTTGGAGTTGGAGGGATGTCACTGGTGGCCCACCCGGACCCGTAGCCCTGGTGTCGGCCCAAAAATTGGGGCAAGTGTAGAAAGGGAATAAAAGAAAAATAAAAGTTTTTTGTGACGCCACCTGTGGTTTCTGGTGATGGCACCAGTGCTGCCGTGAGCCTCTGGGGATGTTGGTCGGGCAGCTGGGTGGTATAGCTCCCCACAGGCGGAGCTGGGGTCCTCGGGATTGTGATGAGAAGGATGGGGTTTTCTACACAGGGAGACAGCTCTGCAGATGGAGATGCTGATTCAGTCTATGTGCAGGTCAGGATCAGGGGCTGCAATGAAGGACACACAGTTTATAGAAATGAGACAAATGCGCAATAGGGTCTTATCTCTATTATATAGAGGTATATGTATGGCGACAAGGGCCTGCTCACCTGATCTGGTTGTGTAACCCACAACCAGTATGAACGCTTAGTCAGTAGCTGCTGCTGGATCCACACATCCACGGGTCACCGCGGTCAGAAATCAGCATATAAGGACGAAGTGTCGTATGATCCGTGCTGCTGCCAAAGGAAGACCAGGACAATGGATCATCTGGTTGAAGTAGTTCTTTAATACGACGCGTTTCGGAGCTGTCTCCCAGCTCCTTCCCTGAATGTCCCTGAGGAAGGAGCTGGGAAATAGCTCCGAAACGCGTCAGTAACTGGAACCTCTGTATTAGGGCCTGCTTAATGACTTCATACTTCCCATCTAGCTCTTGAGGAAGAGCCACAAACACCTCCAGAGCTTTGTGGTTAAGTACCAGGCCCACTGGTTGGGCGGCAGCTGGTCCTGTCTGCAAGTCAGAAAGGTGTCAATGTCCCCGTCCTTTTCAATCACAGGAAAATGCTCTGTCCGGGGTTTAAACATTTTGGCATTGTTGGTCTCACCGTTTCGTGAGGTAGATGGTGATATCCCAACTTGGACCAACTGCAGTTCATGGTTTCTCTCAGCTTGGGCTTGGGCCTGCTGCTCGGCAGCCTCCCATTCAGCTCTCTCAGTCTCTCGCCAGGCTTGGGCCTCAGCTCGCCACTCGACAGCCTCCTGATGTTACTGAATTAGCTTCAGCCGTCCTTCATAATTCTTTGTGGGAAGTTGCTGTAGAGCCATTTGCAGAAAGGGATCCACGCTGCCCTGGTTGCTGATGCGACATGGCGTGACCCCTGCAGCAATACTGTCCATACTTTGGCTGACCCCTATTTCTGCTGAGCTCTGTCGGAGGGCTTGCTCTGCTTCAAGTTGCATCAGTTCAGCAATCATTTGATCTTTGTTTTTGCCAAGGGGGTCAATGCCTTTGGTCGTACATATTCCAGCAAGAAGGTCCTTTTTCTCTCTGGCGCCCTCTTATCCTGCTGTCCAAACACGGTATTGACAGAGGATAAGCAGAGGGGCGCAGCTGCTCTAATCTATGTCATCTATTGTGGCACGTGAGGTGACGGGCTGTATATATACCACCAGTTCCTGCCAGGAACGTATATATATCCAGACACCCTCAGACCACAGTATCACATAAATACACAAGTATGCTGCCACCACTGATCTCTTAAGGTACCGTCACACAGGGACATATCGCCGGCGATGTTGCCAGCAACTGAGGGGCGTGGTCGGGTTGTGGCGACATCGCCGGAGAGTTGCCTCGTGTGACAGGGCGATAATCAGGGGAAAAATCGCCTGAGTAACATCGCCAGGTTTCCCAACAATGTTGGGAAACCTGGCGATGTTGGTCAGGCGATCATGCCTGATCGCCCTGTGTAACGTGGTAACCTGCAATGTTGCGGGCGATTCCGCCTATCTACAACATTGCGAGTTATCGCTCGCTGGGTTGCTGGGCAACCCATCGAGCGATAGACACGGCAACTAGCCGGCGACATCGCCGGTAAGATGCTCAGTCTGACATCTCGCCGGCGATGTTGTCAGGGATGCGCGCTCCCGCGATCGCCGGCAACATCGCCGGCGATATGTCCCTGTGTGACGGTTGATCGGAAACCTGTTTGAAACGTGAATTTTGCGGAAGGTACATGTCAGCTTGCTCATAGAACATGAAGAATGAAGCTAGTAATTTATCAGTTTTGCTCCAACAAGTTGGCAGTGTTTGCAAAAAGATATAAAATATATTGCAAAAGAGATAATTTACATATATGCATACACAGTTATTAAAATTAAAGGGATTAAACTTACAGAAACCTAAACTGTTGTAGATCGAATTCTGTAGCGCAATGGTGAGGGCAGAAAATGGAGGTGGTTCACAGCAGGGTTACAGCCTCCCCAAAATCTGTGACAGCCAACTCTTAGCCAACTCTAGTTCTTATAGGATTTGGGTGAACTGCTTAGTGTCCCGTGTCTTTTGTGTGAGCTCGGTGTCCCTTGTCTTTTGTGTGAGCTCGGTGTCCCTTGTCTTTTGTGTGAGCTCAGTGTCCCTTGTCTTATGTGTGAACCCAGTGTCCCTTGTCTTATGTGTGAACCCAGTGTCCCTTTGTTTTGTGTGAGCCCGGTGTCCCTTGTCTTTTGTTTGAGCCCGATGTCACGTGTCTTTTGTGTGAGCTCGGTGTCCCTTGTCTTTTGTGTGAGCTCAGTGTCCCTTGTCTTTTGTGTGAGCTCAGTGTCCCTTGTCTTATGTGTGAACCCAGTGTCTCTTGTCTTATGTGTGAACCCAGTGTCCCTTTGTTTTGTGTGAGCCCGGTGTCCCTTGTCTTTTGTTTGAGCCCGATGTCACGTGTCTTTTGTGTGAGCTCGGTGTCCCTTGTCTTTTGTGTGAGCTCAGTGTCCCTTGTCTTTTGTGTGAGCTCGGTGTCCCTTGTCTTTTGTGTGAGCTCAGTGTCCTTTGTCTTTTGTGTGAGCTCAGTGTCCCTTGTCTTATGTGTGAACCCAGTGTCCCTTGTCTTATGTGTGAACCCAGTGTCCCTTGTCTTTTGTGTGAGCTCGGTGTCCCTTGTCTTTTGTGTGAGCTCGGTGTCCCTTGTCTTATGTGTGATTTCGGTGTCCCTTGTCTTTTGTGTGAGCTCGGTGTCCCTTGTCTTATGTGTGAGCTCGGTGTCCCTTGTCTTATGTGTGAGCCCGGTGTCCCTTGTCTTTTGTGTGAGCTCGGTGTCCCTTGTCTTATGTGTGAGCTCGGTGTCCCTTGTCTTATGTGTGAGTTCGGTGTCCCTTGTCTTTTGTGTGAGCTCGGTGTCCCTTGTCTTTTGTGTGAGCTCGGTGTCCCTTGTCTTTTGTGTGAGCTTGGTGTCCCTTGTCTTATGTGTGAGTTCGGTGTCCCTTGTCTTTTGTGTGAGCTCGGTGTCCCTTGTCTTATGTGTGTCTTCGGTGTCCCTTGTCTTTTGTGTGAGCTCGGTGTCCCTTGTCTTTTGTGTGAGCTCGGTGTCCCTTGTCTTATGTGTGAGCTTGGTGTCCCTTGTCTTATGTGTGAGCTCGGTGTCCCTTGTCTTTTGTGTGAGCTCGGTGTCCCTTGTCTTTTGTGTGAGCTCGGTGTCCCTTGTCTTTTGTGTGAGCTCGGTGTCCCTTGTCTTATGTGTGAGCTTGGTGTCCCTTGTCTTATGTGTGAGCTCGGTGTCCCTTGTCTTTTGTGTGAGCTCGGTGTCCCTTGTCTTTTGTGTGAGCTCGGTGTCCCTTGTCTTATGTGTGAGCTCGGTGTCCCTTGTCTTTTGTGTGAGCTCAGTGTCCCTTGTCTTTTGTGTGAGCTTGTTGTCCCTTGTCTTATGTGTGAGCTCGGTGTCCCTTGTCTTATCTGTGAGCTCGGTGTCCTTTGTCTTATCTGTGAGCTCGGTGTCCTTTGTCTTATGTGTGAGCTCGGTGTCCCTTGTCTTTTGTGTGAGCTCGGTGTCCCTTGACTTTTGTGTGAGCTCGGTGTCCCTTAAAGCAATGAAAAGAATTTGTATTTTCCTGACAGCAACCAATTAAAAATCTTTGTGGGTTTAAGACACATTGGAGAGTTACAATGACAGAGTGTGAGGACCCAACCCCATGGACACCTCTTACCAAATTGATTGACACCTCTTACCAAATTGATTGACACCCTCTTACCAAATTCTTGACTTGAATCATTGAAAAAATGATTAGAAAGGCAAAACCTTAAATTGAAAAATACTTCTTCATGGGAATACAAGCAATTTACTATGTGGGATGAATGTTCCTGCGTAGTAACTTTATGAAATACTACAAACTACTTCCCTTTGGGCTATTGTCAATATTAATTAGTTCCAAAGCAGATTTTGCTTTGAGCGAATTTCAGTGTGTACATTTTTTAACTTGCCTGATTCAGAAAACTGATTTTTAGACATATTTTAGGGAAATTCTGAGTTAATAATAATGAACCCATGATCCTTTACCATCAACACATTGTAGAGCAGCTACAACAAATGTCTCCTGCCTGGGAGGAGCAGGCATGTTAGTGAATTACACATACAACATGAGACGCGTGTAATACTTTAGTTCTCCTCTGGAGGCACTGCAGAGAAAGCGAACACTTGTTTGGTTCAGCAAATTTCCAGAGGTATAAACATCAAGAAATTTTAGATGTAGTTCATTGCCAGGTTCTTTCCTAACAAAAATGGATTGTATAAAACAGACAGCCTATTTGGAGGGTAAGAAATTAAAAATAAATGTTGGATGTGACTTAGCGATGTTTGGATTTATATTGTTATGAATATACCATGCCACTCACATGGGGATGGACAAACCTGCCTCCAATCCTTAGGTCCCTATTCAGATTGAGAGAAGCCCTAAATTTGACCCTGGTTTGTCCCTGCCTGACCATGGATTTTGGCACCCTAAGAATATGCAAATAGTCGAGGTCGCCAAACACTGAGTACCCTTAGCTGTACCCTCAACTATAAACAAAGTGTAACACAAAATAACAATAATCATAAAGTTAATGCACACCGGCAAAGGGTGAGACAAGGGCTAAGAATGTGTTCACTCAATCATGCGTGGCAGATGGAGGAAAACGGAAATAACCCAAAAGACTAACGCAACATGTGAAAAACCTCAAATCTTATATGTAAAAGAATGGTAGGGGAAATTCACAAACCACAGGGAAAAGCAATAGAGGTGATTCAGCAAGAGAATGCCTAACTAAAGAGCTGAGACTCCATATATCCATCTATTTTGGAATATAGGCAACAAAAAAGGCATATGCATTGAGAGTATAAATAACCCCTCCCAAGATGTGATAGGGCCAACAAAATGAGGACGTTAAAAAACTTGAAGAGAAATACAATGGAAAGCACAGCAAAAGAAAGGAAGAACAAAAGAACTATCAGCAACAGGATAAAGACAAAAAAGGCTATGGTTCAACAGAGAGGGATTGCACAACCAAAGATTAGTGGAGTCAAGCTATGACATATATTAAGGAATATTTAGGCTATTTGCGCAATTTATTTCCACCACTTTGCTTTGAACAGTATGAACCTCAGCAGGACTCCTCTCTCCAATATTACCAGCAAGATAAAAGGAACTTACATGAGACTCATATCATATTATCTCTTACAAGGGGTTACTAGATAGAGAAGACAACTTTTGATAACTCCTGAATCATGATAAGGTGCTAGCGGTGGTGGCGAGGACATTGTCACTACGCAAAAAGGACATATTTTAACATTTGTTTTGGGATGCCTGTATTACATGTACAATCCTGGATGCAAAGAAAGAAAAGAAAGGGTTTGGTTAGCCAAATTTAAGCAAAAAGGCTTCCTTTCACTTTGGTAGATATCTGTAAAAATAGGTCAAGTTCAGGGCAATGACTATTTAGTGTAGCTCTCACAAGCATAAACATAAAGTATAATGCTATCTAGTAAGTCCAGACCAGCATCACCAAAAGATTTATACATTTAATTATCTCATCCTCTGTTTAAGATAATTTTTTTTATTCCATAGGATTTGGCAGATGATTTTTTTGCTCCTTTACACTATTGAATTTAAGTCATTTGATTATCGCAGAAGAAATCTATGGCAAGTTTAGGTACCTAAAACGATTAAAAAGAATAGTGCAAACATTTTCTAATTTTACAGGATTTGGCACATGATTTTTTACACTATTACATGGTCTTTACACTATTTAATTTAACTCCTTTGATTAATGAAAGGAATCTAGGGCAAGCTTAGGACCCATTGCGGTACCTAAAATTATTAAAAAGAATAGCGCATACATTTTCTAATTTGGCATATGATTTTTTACTGTACCTTTTACATTATTTAATTTAAGCCCTTTGATTATGGGAAGGAACCTAGGGCAAGCTTAGTACCCCATTGCGGTACCTAAAATGATTAACAAGATGTTTCAGCTTTACTGTGAGTATTCTTAACCTTCTGAAGAATACTATTGAGGTTGGCTGGTTAAAAAACTTGTTGAAGTATCTTATCAGACAATTTTGTAATCCTTATCTAATATCTAAGATGGAAAGCGGATATAGTATTCCTTACATCTATGTAATAAGCATATGGTCAATATAAGGTCTAAACTGTAATGCTTAATTTCTCCTGTGGTGGTGCTGTAGGTGGTGTGAACACTTGCTGCCTGTTTCCGCCACAGTTTACCTTGTGATCAACTGATCAGGGAATCAGTCCAATGAAAAAACTGTTTAACCCCTTTGTGGGGTATATAGACCCTTATTTTATTTTCACCAAAGCCTTAGAATGGTAGATAGAACAGAACATCTTACTGTCACCAATGTCGCAGATTAAGTTCCCCACTGGTCTCTGTATCCTGATCTCCAGCATTGACATTTGAACACAGACATGTGATAGATACAATCAATTACTGGCTATGGTAGTGACCTCAATGATGCCCCCTGCAGCCATTGATTGACTGCAGCAGTCCCATGTCAAAGCCAAAATTCATCATTTAAGGCAGGATACAGAGACTGATGAGTAGTCATGACATGGATTCAGTGATTTCATTAAGGTAAGTATGATTATGTTTATCATTTATTCCATTCTTGGTTTTAGGCAGTAGTCAGACGCCATACAACACAGATGAAGATCGCATCAAAATGCTTGGACTGGCTGGTAACTCTCCTGACTCTAGTGTGACAGCTGCATAGTAACACATTAAGCTGTCAAGTTCAGGTCAGTATAGCCGTAACTATTATTAAGTTTATCATTTTATTAAATTCTTGGTTTTAGGCAGGAGTCAGACGCTATATAACACAGATGACAATCGCATCAAAATGCCCAGACTGGCTGGCAACTTCCCTGACCCTAGCGTGACAGCAGCATAGTAACACATTAAGCTGTCAGGTTCAGGTCAGGAGAGCCGTAAGTATTATTAAGTTTATCATTTTATTAAATTCTTGGTTTTAGGCAGGAGTCAGATGCTATATGACACATATGACAATCGCATCAAAATGCCCAGACTGGCTGGCAACTCCCCTGACCCGAGTGTGACAGCTGCATAGTAACACATTAAGTATAATAGTAACAAATTAAGCTGTCACACTCAGGTCAGGAGAGCTGTGGCCAGTCTGTGCACTGCGATGTGATCCTCGTCCCAGTTGGCCTTAAAAAAAATGTAAGAGGTTGGACGACCCTTTAAAGATCATAATTATGATTGGTATTGATAGTTTCTACTATACAAAAGCAACTGTTCTATATGTTTTTGTTTTAACTTTTTTTCTAAATTAATACAAAAGAGAATACAATAAAAAATTTCTGCTTTTTAATTAGAAAAATAGGTTAATGTGCGGGTTAGAAAATCTGTAAGTAAAAAGAAATTATCTACAAATAAATAAGTTAGGAGTTCGGGAATCAGCGGTCATTTGCCGAGTATCAGTCGTTATAGGCAGTATGTCCTTTATCCAGAAATATCTGTGTTTAAAGTGCAATCTCATTGTGCACTTGGAGACTCTCAATGCTGATTCCCTGGATGTCAGACACTTTACAGGCACAAGTCTTTACAGGTCAGGGGAGAAGCTGGGTAAGCGAGGGTCCTCGGTTCATGTTCTATTTACATAGAGAATTGGCTCCAGTGTCAGACAGTTGCCATGATTCATGGGTTGCTCAAGATTCTCCCGTCTACGCATTGTGGCTTTGGAGTAGATGAATGAACAAATAACATACACGTTTCAATGCAAATACAAATATATCACGAGAAATCCCAAGTATCAGTGCTTTGACTAACAAATTACAAAGGTAGTCTGGATCAACTCTGTCTTAAATATAACTAGTGCTAGCAAACGGAGGTAGATATGTATCAATATTGCATAACGGGGGTGACTGTATGGGCCATTGGTTGGCAACCATTGGACTTTTTAACCCTATTGACCGGTCAGGGGTTCTACTTGGCAGTGGTTAGCGCATGAAGGATTAGGATATTTTCGTTGGCAAGACATGGATTGTGCAGCGCCAGTTGAGGCATTGAATTATTGTGTAACTGTATGGCCACCGTTGAAGAATCATAGATAGTTATTAGAGATGAGTGAATAGTTTCGGTATTGGGGCTTGGGTTGTTCTTACCGAAAACTTTGAACTGTTCCAGTATTTGTTTTCGAGGGAGTTCCCCGTTGACTTGTACAAAGATCATTATTTCTATCGCATACTGGAAGAGTTTAAAGTATTCGGTAAGAACAATCCGAACCCAAATATCTTCATATTCCTCATCTCTGATGGTATATAGGTCCTGAATGACAGTGAACATTGGAAAAGTAGTTGTGAGTGATGGGGCTAAAGCTGGTCACACCCATGAGGTAGCTTAAATCCGGTAGACAGCTATCTCTCCCGACTCTCCCATTCCCAGATAAAAACATTCAACGGAGGGAGAGGAGAAAGCAGCTGCCAGACTCTATTGGCAGAGGCTTATCTTCCCTGACGATGAAAGTATCAAATGTTGAAATTTCAACTGCGTGATCATTCTTCCCATAATCTTGCCCATCAAATGGTCACCGATCCGCAAATCAGAGGGTTGAGTGAATGTTCAATGTGTACAGTGTGTAAGGGGGCCTTTGGACTACCCAGGTTCAGTAGAGTGGAAGCATTTAGACCAAGGGTTCCCAACCTGTAGTTTCAGGACTCAGAGCTACATGTGGCTCGCAGGCCAGTGATATGTGGCTCGTGACTGTCTTCCAGCTTGCTGTATTAGCACCAGGTCTAGAAAGTAGCTGTGAAGAGCAGGACTCCAGATGGAGATTGTTGTGAGTAGCCCACATAGAAGAGCAGATCTGGATGGGGGTAAGATAGGAACCCCTGGATCTTGATATACTGCCTGGGATGAGTTCTAATGTGGGAAATGTGCCTTGTTGTGGATCATTATACCAGTAATGCTGGGGGCTCTGGGTTAGTCACAATACTATGTTTGAAGGGTGGGATGGGAGCTGGATATGGATCACAACCTCTCTCAGATATTCAAAATCGGTTTGTGGACCTCTGATTTAGACAAGGCATCACCAGAGGGACTGAATGAGCCATAGATAGCCAACATTAGCCATTTATATCCTTTATACATACAGGACATTAATATCGTTCAATGGCCAGCAGTGCAGGTCCTCAGTTTACAATCTACATCAATGACTTTTGGCATCACTGGATTAAAGGGGGAATGAAGCTCCTAATACTGTCCCAATTGGTTACATTTTTATTGTAAGAACAAAGGGATGTCCCTCACCTAATGTATGTTGTGAGAAGTAGCTGTAATAGATGGGTTATAAAGTGCTTAAAGGGGAAATTTTGCTTGATTTTTTTTTGTTTAAACTGAGTCAATCCTTAATTGCCACTGCTCCACTGATTTTGGAACATGTTTTCTTTTTCTTCTGTGCCTCTCCGTTCCAAAGTTATGCCTACAAATTTACTATTCAACTAAGTGGGCGTGTACTACTCAACTTGTCTGTGTGCGTAGCTGTGTTTTAATTGGCTTGCATCAAGAAAAGTAAGTACTACGGTACACGCCCACTTGAGTGAAGGGAAGATGTGTATCTTATTTTCCTGGGGGCATAACTTTGGCACGGAGCGGCACAGAAAACAAAGAAAAACTGTTCCAGATTCAGTGAAACGGCGACAATTGTAAGAGGGGCTCAGTTTACGTTAAAATATCTTGTGAAAGTCCCCTTTAAGTAAGATTTTAGGTTCTTGAGTATGGAGATCGTGACTTTGAAGTAGGGGTGTTGGTGACCCCCCCCTATAAAACTGAACCAGAAGGTAGGGAGTGTTGAGATGTAATACCCCATGCACTACTTCTTTTATTAATTTGAAGTGCATATTGGGAAACCCAACCAAGGTAGACCTACCAGTTACCACGGGAAGGTCTACTAGTGGTTGTATCTGTATTGATAATTGCGTTAAAGATAAATTTGGATTGAGTGAGTGGTGCTGACATGGCGGGTAGAGAATGTAAAGGTTAATAGGTCACAGGGCACTTACTATAATTTGACAACCAATGCAATGGCCCATCTCTGTCACTGAGGTACTAAGCCACAAAAAGGCTTTTTGATGTATACATTATTCAGAGATTTTCTTTGCTTTTTTGCTCTACGCAGGGTCTGTCTGGCTCTGTTTACTCTCGGATCCATTAGTAGAATGAATATCGGCTGTGAGATTCAGTCCTTTATGTAGCCTGGAGCAAGAGAAAGCTCTCAGTAAACAGCGCCTTTTCTGATCCATAGAAGGAGATGGGGATTTCGGGATACAATAGGTCTCACTTAAAAGCCCTTCTCCAGAGGTGGATTTGTGGTCCCTCTGAGTAATAATCAAAGCGTACATAGTCAATACAAAGACGCATAAAAAGGGGCTTACGGCTCACCCCTCGACATACCAAAAATACTGATTCAACCAAACATATGACTCTTCTAAATACAAATGGTAGTCCACTGCCAGCAAATATATATATACATCTTCACATATAAATAACCATCTCTATATATTAACATTTTTAGAGTCCCACAAATTGGTCCAGGTCCTGATGAGAATTGTTGTTGCAAGTCTGGTCCCAACATCGACCTAAAGGATAAAAAGAAAAAAAGTCATTATAGATATGTACACAGCAAAAGATACCCAATATTCTGCCTCAAAAATAAAAAAAATACCACTTAAAGGGGCTGTGCCACAAACAATTGTGTATGTTAATTATTAGATCTTAGAATAAAAATTAGCTCCATGATTGGATGTTAAAAAAAATGTTCCTGTCCTGAGATATTCTTATAAATGTGTCCCTGTGTAATGGATGTGTCCAACCATGCAAGAACAGGTCAGATAATACCACAGCTCCTGGGAAGGGGAGGAAGTAAGAGAGTATACAGACATTACAGCCGGGGATCACAGAATATAAGAGTATACAGACATTACAGCCTGAGATCATAGAATATAAGAGTATACAGACATTACAGCCGAGGATCACAGAATAATAGAGAATACAGACATTACAGCCGTATATCGCAGAATATAAGAGTATACAGACATTACAGCCGGGGACCGCAGACTATAAAAGTATACAGACATTACAGCCGGGGATCGCAGACTATTAGAGTCTACAGACATAATAGCCTGTGATTGTAGAGTATAAGAGTATACAGACATTACAGCTGGGGATCACAGAATATGAGTATACGGACATTACAGCCGGGGATCGCAGACTATAAGAGTATACAGACATTACAGCCGGGGATCAAAGAATATAAGAGTAAACAGACATTACAGCTGGGTATCGCAGAATATAAGAGTATACAGACATTACAGCTGAGGATCACAGAATATAAGAGTATACAGATATTACAGCCAGGATCACAGACTATAAGAGTATACAGACATTACAGCCAGGGATCATAGAATATAAGAGTATACAGACATTACAGCCGGGGATCACAGAATATAAAAGCATACAGACATTGCAGCCGGGATCACAGAATATACGAGTATATAAACATTACAGCAGGGGGTCACAAAATATAAGAGTATACAGACATTACAGCCGGGATCACAGAATATAAGAGTATACAGACATTACAGTCGGTATCACAGAATATAAGAGTATACAGACATTACAGCCGGGATCACAGAATATAAGAGTATACAGACATTACAGCCAGGGGGTCACAAAATATAAGAGTATACAGACATTACAGCCAGGGATCGCAGAGTATACAGACATTACGGCCGGGGATCACTGCTGATTCTTTCTGTAATGAAAAACATTTCATTGCTTAGTTTACAAACAGAAAGAATCAGTTGTGATCCCTGGCTGTAATGTCTGTATACTCTTATATTCTGTGATCCCTGACTGTAATGTCTGTATACTCTTTAATTCTGTGATCCCCAGCTGTAATGTCTGTATACTCTTATATTCTGTGATCCCCGGCTGTAATGTCTGTATACTCTTATATTCTGTAATCCCCGGCTGTAATGTCTGTATACTCTTATATTCTGTGATCCTCGGCTGTAATGTCTGTATACTCTTATATTCTGTGATCCTTGGCTGTAATGTCTATATACTCTTATATTCTGTGATCCCTGGCTGTAATGTCTGTATACTCTTATATTCTGTGATCTCCAGCTGTAATGTCTGTAAACTCTTATATTCTGTGATCCCCGGCTTAAACGTGTATATAGTCTTATACGCTATGTGATCCCTGGCTGTAATGTCTGTATACTCTTATATTCTGTGATCTCCAGCTGTAATGTCTGTATACTCTTATATTCTGTGATCCCCAGCTGTAATGTCTGTATACTCTTATATTCTGTGATGCCCGGCTGTAATGTCTCTATTCTCTTATATTCTGTGATCCCTGGCTGTAATGTCTGTATACTCTTATATTTTGTGATCCCCGGCTGTAATGTCTGTATACTCTTATATTTTGTGATCCCGGCTGTAATGTCTATATACTCTTATATTCTGTGATCCCAGGTTGTAATGTCTGTATACTCTTATATTCTGTGATCCCCGGCTGTAATGTCTGTATACTCTTATATTTTGTGATCCTCGGCTGTAATGTCTGTATACTCTTATATTCTGTGATCCCAGGCTGTAATGTCTGTATACTCTTATATTCTGTGATCCCCGGCTGTAATGTCTGTATACTCCTATATTCTGTGATCTCTGGCTGTAATGTCTGTATACTCTTATATTCTGTGATCCCCGGCTGTAATGTCTATATACTGTCTTACTTCCTCCCCTGCCCAGGAGCTGTGGTATATCCGACCTTTTCCTGCACGGTCAGACACATACATTACACAGGGGCACATTTATAAGAATATCTCAGCACAGGAACATGCAATTGTGGAACTTTATTATTATCTATTAGAATGTACAATTGTTCGTGGCACAACCCCTATAACCCTAAATGGTTAAGCTGCAATATCACACGCAGTCTGCAGACAGTGGGGGCGCTTTGGATGAAAGCGACCATTTTTTCTAATAATGTACATCCTCATATTTGTTTTAATAGAGTCCAAAGGTAGATGACAGATACAATGTTCACTATTACACCTCCTTTAGGGTAGCGCTGTGTGGCACCACGGGTCCTGCAATGGGAATCGTATCACAAACAAAACACTAATGTGACTTGCAGTCTTGCAATTATTTTACAGCTGCAATGTGGCCATGAAACACAGAGGTTCCATGGGAAGAACAAGTTAAATGCACTATATGGCGGTAAAGCTGTGTGCACCTGCAACCAGAAGTACAACAGGATTAGATTGTGACCCTAAAAGCGCCCCTTAGATGTGATCTTCACCCCTTAGATGTGATCTTCACCCCTTAGATGTGATCTTCACCCCTTAGATGTGATCTTCACCCCTTAGATGTGATCTTCACCCCTTAGATGTGATCTTCACCCCTTAGATGTGATCTTCACCCCTTAGATGTGATCTTCACACCCTTTGACCATGGCACAAGGATGACACGATAGCTGCATGCAGGATGGGAATGCGATGGATTATCACTATACATTTCACCTCTTTATCATCAGGTGGATTTGAACCTCACTCTTCAGTTCGGTTTTACCTATAGGAAAGTATTTCGGGATAAAACTCTTTTTTGCAATTGGCTTTTATTAAAAATGTTGCATTTTATATTTTAGGCTCTTTGTTTTGCTAATGTGGCCAGTGGTCATAAATCATCAGAAATGAGCTGAGAGGAGAGATCAAAACATTATAACCTCTTCAGTCAAACAGAATGAGCTCACTGATAGATTCTCAGTTAACTCACTCCAGGAGCACATGGGCTATAGAAGGAAAATGTTCAAGAAACTCAATTGCAAAAATTTTATTTTAGACCAAATTATATGCATTTAGGTAGAAAAAAGAAGAAAACTGTCACCAAAGGTATACCTGTCATCATGTCTGTATACTCTTATAATCTGTGATCCTGTGCTGTAATGTCTCTATACTCTTACAATCTGTGATCCTGTGCTGTAATGTCTCTATACTCTTATATTCTGTGATCCCGACTGTAATGTCTGTATACTCTTATATTCTGTGATCCCGACTGTAATGTCTGTATACTCTTATATTCTGTGATCCTGGCAGTAATGTCTGTATACCCTTATATTCTGTGATCCCCAGATGCAATGTCTGTATACTCTTATGTTCTGTGATCCTCGGCTGTAATGTCTGTATACTCTTATATTCTGTGATCCCCGGCTGCAATGTCTGTATACTCTTATATTCTGTGATCCCAGGCTGTAATGTCTGTATACTCTTATGTTCTGTGATCCCCGGCTGTAATGTCTGTATACTCTTATATTCTGTGATCCCCATCTGTAATGTCTGTATAGTCTTATATTCTGTGATCCCCGGCTGTAATGTCTGTATACGCTTATATTCTGTGATCCCTTGCTGTAATGTGTGTATACTCTTATATTCTGTGATCCTGTGCTGTAATGTCTGTATACTCTTATATTCTGTGATCCCGGCTGTAATGTCTGTATACTCTTATATTCTGTGATTCCCAGCTGTAATGTCTGTATGCTCTTATATTCTGTGATCCCCGGCTGTAATGTCTGTATACTCTTATATTCTGTGATCCCCAGCTGTAATGTCTGTATACTCTTATATTCTGTGATTCTGTGCTGTAATGTCTGTATACTCTTATATTCTGTGATCCCCAGCTGTAATGTCTGTATACTCTTATATTCTGTGATCCCTAGCTATAATGTCTGTATACTCTTATATTCTGTGATTCTGTGCTGTAATGTCTGTATACTCTTATATTCTGTGATCCTGTGCTGTAATGTCTGTATACTCTTATATTCTGTGATCCCGGCTGTAATGTCTGTATACTCTTATATTCTGTGATCCCCAGCTGTAATGTCTGTATACTCTTATATTCTGTGATCCCCGGCTGTAATGTCTGTATACTCTTATATTCTGTGATCCCCAGCTGTAATGTCTGTATACTTTTATATTCTGTGATCCCTGGCTGTAATGTCTGTATACTCTTATATTCTGTGATTCTGTGCTGTAATGTCTGTATATTCTTATACACTGTGATCTCCGGCTGTAATGTCTGTATACTCTTATATTCTGTGATCCCCGGCTGTAATGTCTGTATACTCCTATATTTTGTGATCACCGGCTGTAATGTCTATGTATTCTTATATGCTGTCATCATGTATGATCCCATGTAGAGAGATGTTCTTATTACCATGTAGAACTACAGAACAAATGAATGATCAAGATCTATTAGGGAACATGGAAGTCAAAGCCAAGGGATCATATATGAAACTATGAAGTTACATAGAAGATTAGTCATCTCTCATGACTTCTTCTGGTAAAATCAGTTCCTGGACCTTTGGCCATTAACTGAACGTTGCCATCTGTGATGAGACAACCCCTTTAAGAAAAGTGCCGGGATACATTGTAGGATATAAAAAAGAAATTGAGTGGGTTTATTTGATGGCAGAAGTCTGGATAATGCACCACTCCCTGAACATCAGTGATAGAAAAGAGCCTGTGATTCACAAAGGCGGAAAAAGAAAACATTGAGATTCTTAAAGTATTGAGGGATAAAGTCAGCAAATAATGAGACTCTTAAGAATGAAGACCTGGAGCATTAGACTCCGAGAGGAAAGAGGATCAGTAAACAGAAGCAGACGACCTCTAATGATAGGAAGAGTGCCAGTCACTAGACTGGAACTGTGTTCGTAAAGAAAGAGGGCACTACCCCGTGGATGCCCCCTTACCCAATAGTATTCCTTTTATTTTTTCTAAAATCAAGAAAAAGTAATAAAAGGAGGTCTACAAGGAAAACAATACCCGAAAGACCCAATACAATGATCACTAGCCATAAATTGCCCCTTGAAGTGCCAAGGTAAAATACAACATGAGCGGTCAACTCAACTCATGAATGGCCAAATGGGCTAAAAAATGGCAGGGTACAGTTATAAGGCTGGTTGCTCAAATTGATTTTAACCATTGAAACTATTCCTGGTGGCATCCCATAGGTTGGACCGGTAGCTCAGTTTTATGCCCTAGTCAAGGCAGGTTGGTTAAACCCTGGTATCCAACATTCTGGAGAACGTACACCTGCCCCTCTAGCTTAAGGACAAAACACCTATGGGTCAACCCTTGATTTTAGAATAATTTAATCACAATCTAATAGTGCCTGCGATAAGATGGTCGGCCATCTCCGGAATGTTTCTTAACCAAAGAAACGAGGAACTGCAAGAAACATCAGCTCCTATTGTGGACCATTGACACTTGCACCTTACCCAGATGCCTATTGGTCTCAATAGAGTGTCATGTTCCCCACGAAACAGTGGTCGGAAGATGGAGATGACGGTGAGGCGCCCACCTGTAAGAGTCTGCAATGGACAGATGTGGTCAGAACCAGTGGGTAACGTCAGGCCCAGGGGTCCCGACGCAAAAGCTCCAACGGGGCCCCCAATTATTGCAAATCTTTAATAGTATTAGTCTTTTTCTATGGGCCAAAGGGACTTTTGGGGCCCCCCTAGGCTGCAGGGCCCGGGTGCGATAGCAACCCCTGCACCTATTGTTGTTACGCCCCCTGGTCAGAACTGAATCCCAACTGCAATGATGTGGTACATTGTCATTACTATTTTGGAAAAGGTGGCTGACAACTCATACTTCATAGTTCATAGTTCATTTACATCTTGCTTATTCTTTTGACAAGAGTCCAGATATATTGAGTTTGTTAGACACAATGGGAGTCATAGTCTCGTATTGATTGGTAAGTCACTATTTATGTATTTCATCATCATTTACTAATATTATTGCCGACATTTTTTACATTCAAGTAACTTCCACTGGAAAAGTCTGAGAGATGAAGGTGAAGATTAAATACAGGAGCATCTCAATGAATGAGAAGATCATCAAAAAGTTCATTTATTTCAGTAATTCAATACATAAAGTGAAGCACATATATTATATAGAGTCATTACACACAGAGGGATCTATTTCATGTGTTTATTTCTGTTAATGTTGATGATTATGGAGACCCAAAGGTCATTATCTCAGAAAATTAAAGTAGGGAGGATAAAGGGTCTGAGAGATCAAATATGACCTAAATAGGTATCAGAGGCTTCACCTTGTGTGGTTGTGAGAGTCACAACCACTGTAAAAGCAGATCACGGCTGCTGCAGTCCCCAGCGTGGTGCATATAGAGGAGGGAGGATGAAGGGTTAAAAACCACGCTGCCTTATTCCACAAGACATCAAAGGGTGAATATAATATTGATTTGTCAACACCTTTCAGGGCTCCCTGGCCTCTTCATCAGGACAAATCAATATCATATTGCCATGTTTCAGGGCGTTTCAGGGAGTCCTGAAACGCGTTGACTAATAAATCAATATTATATTCACCCTCTGATGTCTCATGGAATACAGCAACGTGGTTTTTAACCCTTCATCCTCCCTATTCTGTATGCACCACGTTGGGGAATGCAGCAGCCGTGATCTGCTTTTACAGTGGTTGTGACTCTCACAACCACACAAGGTGAAGCCTCTGATACCTATTTAGGTCATATTTGATCTCTCAGACCCTTCATCCTCCCTACTTTAATTTTCTGAGATAATGACCTTTGGGTTTTCATTGGATCTAAGCCATAATCATCAACATTAACATACATAAACACATGAAATAGATCAGTGTGTGTGTAATGACTCTATATAATATATGTGTTTCACTTTATGTATTGAATTACTGAAATAAATTAACTTTTTGATGATATTCTAATACATTGAGATGCAGCTGTATTTGTGGCAACTTGGTGACTTTATGATTTATGATGCATATAATGAAAAGTAATAATTCTAACAATGTCTAGGTATGTATGTGTACAGCTCAGGTTTCTGAGCGCATTAGCAGATAAAGATGAGAATTACGACCACATTGACTTGTACAAATTTTTCCAACCTTAAACAAAAATTAATAGAAATGTTATTTTTTGGGGGTACACTGGAAAAAAATGGAATTGAAATGATCCAGTTGGTTGTAATCGTGATGTGATCCCTTATGCAGATCTTGGAGACCCCGATTACAGGAGAATTTGGACTTGTTTGGGAATTTGCAGGTCGGTGTACATAGGATACATGATTGAGTTCTAGAATGGCTTGTGAGCACTATAATAAACCTTTGTTTAGTCCCTCAATGCCTACTCTTGAGTATTCGCATCATAACAGTTCAATTCATTTGTATGCAAACAAAGTTGTGTATTTTTGGGTTTGGATAATTCAGGTAATAAGGGGTTAAAAATCCCCATATCCTACCCTAAGTAGTCAGGAAACTGATGCCCAGTTTGCTAAATGATGTCTTTACAGGTGCACCTACCTCGTAGCGATGCTATCCCCAACCCTGCAATGTCAAGAAGAAGTCTGCTTCCGACACACTGCTGTCCTCCGGGAGCACTCTTCAGATGAACAAGACCCCGGTGACAAAGGCATGGACCCCGAGTCCACCGAGCAGGTGCTGCCGCACGGCGAGAGTCCATCGGAGTTTGGTCCTCCCTGCGCCTCCACTCCGGCTTGCCTATCCAAAAGAAGGCTTTGTAGGGCTCGTATATACTCAACGGCGGACCGAAGGGTCTCCACTTTACTCATCTTCTTATTGGGACCCTGAGCTTGGGGTACATGTTGTCTCAGTTTAGCAAAGCCAAGATTGACCAACTTCACCCTATTCCTCTCCCTCTCGTTCCGTCTTTCCGAAGTGGAGGAGATGACGCTCTTGGTGGCGCAGGAGCCACTGCGCCGTTGACACCTGAGCCTATGCGGTGATCCTGAACGTGCGCCGCTCTTTCGTATAGTCCTCGGTTGCCTCTCTGGGCTACTCTGCTCTTCCGGGGTCTCCATAGATGTGAGGTAGAACAGGTGCTTCGCTTTTGCTCTTCGAAAAGGGAATGAGACCCCCGGTTGCGTCCCCTTGAAACGATCTGATTTGTTGCTCTACTACCTGAGCTGATTTGTATCCTGCAATAAGCCAGGATCTGCCTAAAACAGGTAACACCCCTGTCAGCCGGTCACGGCATGTCCCTGCTCATTTATCTCATGCACTTCCTTGTGCACCACAGTGTATATCCCACTCCCGGCTCAATAACACCCCCTCCCTCCAATCACCTTACACTACTTTCACTAGAGATTTCTTTTCACTCACTGATCCCTCCTTCCTTTAAACTTTCTCAAGAGATCCCAGGAGGGGGGAGATGAGGGAAAAAAGGCACAAAGTCCCGCCTGTTAGTGATGGACAGCTGTGTGTGCAGATATGTGTATTACAGGCTCCGATATCAATATCGGTTATCGGGTGGAACATCTGTCGGACCAAAGATGATATCTATATTGTAATCGTATAATATCCTCTCCCAGGGCCGGAGGAAGAAGTCACCAATATTCCATTAAATGGTCCTTCCCTCTTCTGTTTCCTATATTTGTAAGGATATGTTCCGTTTCTGAAATACAGAATTCATGTGCAAAATAGATCGGGGCGTAACTGACCCAAACGAAATCAGAAGGACCATATTAATTATTATTATTATTATTATTATTAATTAAAAAGGTCTGCTGGTTCAAAAAACGATGTAAAACACAACCTCCATAATAATTAGTAATGCATCAGGTGGGCAATGCACATGAATCCTGTTTGTCTGTTCTTTTAAATGGAAGACAAATGAAATTAACTGAAATGTGAACATCACCATAGCAATAACAATTCATCTAGCCACCAATGAGGCCACTGCTGAAGCTTCCACCGAGCGAAACCTTCCTGAAATGCAATATATAAGATGAGACTTTATGTGTTTCATGACTGAAGAATTTGGGTGATTGATGTTTAAGGCGTACAGTCATATTGTATTAAAGTGTTTTCCGCTTGGCACTGAAAATTGCCTACACATTTCGCATGTATACCCTTGATACCTGATGCCCTACGTTTGTGTCACTCCATGGAGTACAGATGCCTAGCATGCGGCACAATACAGGGGTGACAATGGGGATGGTATACATGGAAGGCCTCAACGATATGCAGAGGTGTTATCGCCTGACACTCACGTAAGGCTGAACCCTGCACTCCCTAACATTCCTATATGGGTCCTGCTCCCTTCGCCGCCATGTGCCTGGGACCTTACTTGCCTTAAACTAACTCAGATTAGTGTGCAGGATGGTGAAGATGCTAGCTTCACATCTACATTAATACAACACAGGGAAAGGTACGCAGACCGAGGGAAAATAGACAAAAGCTCTACAATTGCAGTGTGCCAGCTACAATAGTCACCACTGCAACTTCGTCCAGATGTAACTATAGGGAAGGGGAGCTGTGGTGCCCCACCAGGTAGGCCACCACCAGAGGTGCTGCACTCCTCCATTAGAGGGAGAGTTTTGCCTCTGGTCTCCAGGTGCTGGGATGGTGTAGTTGAGCTTCACACACACACCACACATAGGACCCCGGAACGGTGGGTGGACACAGAGGGAGGACCCAAGTATAGCCGGGAGGGAAAGTGTAGACTTAAAAAAGTTGGAGAAGGAGAAAGAACAGAGGAGAGAAAGGAGTAGAGTGGAAGTCAGGAGTGTAAGGGCGGTTTGGTGCAGACTCCAGCAGCCTGGAGCCTTGACCATGCTCGCCCAGGGAGGGAAAGACCAATAGGTGTAGAGAAGAAAAGGAACCCTTGGGATACGGAAAGAGACTTAGATTCCTGTACGCCCATATCTGGCGAGACAGAGGGGCTGGTGGACGACACAGGGACCTGGCCGTGAACACGGCGCAGATGCTTTATACTCGAACCATTGAACTGGAGGCCCCAAGTTCCTAACAGGAGCTGTTGCTGAAAACCCGACACAACTTGGAGAAGGTGGCCGAACTAGGGAGCAGTGCCCGGAAGAGGTACAACAGAGCACCTGTGGCTGTCGGTACCTGAGCTCTGTGCTACGGAGGTGCTGAGAGGAGTGGTGAGACTATCTTATATTGCTGAGGGACCACCAAAGACAGAAACACCTAGTAAGAGAGGAAGGAACACCAACCGAGTCTCGACTGCACTGACCCGGTTCTGGAGACAACCCTGAACCGGAGGTTGGCAAGGGAAGTACCCGGCGACCATGCTGAAACCACTGAGCAAAAGTAACAGAACTCCAGCTGTGGTGTATGAGACTTTCTTTAGCGGTGACCACTGGCTGCAGAGGCCGCATGATACATCGGGGTGCTGATGAGTTAATGAACATCTGCCAAGGAATGAATTGAATCCTCCATCCTGTTGCCCTGGGGACTGCACTCCTCCTGCGGGGAGCGGAACCATCCAAGCTGCCGGTCACCGTCCCCAGAGGTTCTGAAGCAGCGGCAGCCGTCCTGGCTGCATACCACAGGTGGCATCACGAATACCCCTTTTCCCTGTCATTCCTCGTCATCTACCCCCGTTTATTAAAATACACCATCAGGTTCAAAGGAACGGGTCTTGTCCCCCGTCTGTCTCCATGAAAAGAACCAAGAGTGAAGAACAACTGCGGCCCGGTTCCCGAGTGCCCCCGACCCTGGAGTGGGCGTGTCAGAATGGTCACAAAAATGCTGCACCTGAGATTAGACTGCAAAGAGCAACCAAACAGTAAAAGGTTCTTAACTCCTGCATTACCAAATAAATTAAATACATTTAAAAACAAGTATGGACCTGATCTAACAGGTATAGCAACCTTCAGGTCCAAGACTCTTCATACATTTGGTCTCCCAAGGGACTATTTGCCTCTGATTGCCTCATACATTGAGAACGGCATTCCAACATGGCCACCACAATGGCATATGGAGCAGTGGTAAATCTGAAGCATGCCTCCACAGCACAACAAAGGCAAATGAGGTGTGGTTCAGATTTACCACCATGATCCACAAGCTTGTGCAGTGGCCATCTTGGATGTAGGAGGGCTGTAACAACCTTGGTCATCTCATAGGGTGACGATACTTGACAACTATATGGTATTTTTCAGTGCTTTATCATGTATCATTGACACATATCCCAGCTTTTGGCTTCATAGTATTCTTGAACTTGTAGTTCTTCTCTTCTACCCCAGACAAGAGTTGGATAGGCTTTAGGCCTACACACACCATAGATTTATCAAACCTGTCTTTGTTGTTCATGGCAACCAATTAGAGCTCAGCTTTCATTTCATAAACTGCTCTGGGTTAATGAAAGCTGTGCTGTGATTGGTTGCTATGAGCAACAAAGACAGGTTATGTTTTTGCTGTGTTTTTGACACACCCACTCCGGGGGTACTTGTTACCCGGCGAGTTCTTACAGTTCTTTTTGGGGGAATGTCAAGGTAGCCACCCAGCTCCATGACCCTGACGGTGTCATTTAATGAAAAGGGGGGTTGACGGGGAAGACAGGGAAAAGGGGTATTCGTGACGCCACCTGCGGTACGCGGTCATGGGCGGCCGCCACTGCTTCGGAACCTCTGGGAATGATGACCGGCAGCTTGGATGGTTTCGCTCTCCGCAGATGGAGCGCGGTCCCCAGGGCAGTTGGAAGGATGTTCATTAGGTCATCAGCACCCCGGTGTCTCATGCGGCCTCTGCGGCCGGTGGTTGCCGCTAAAGAAAGTCTCACACACCACAGCTGGAGTTCTGTTACTTTTACTCAGTTGTTTCAGCATGGCCGCCGGGTGCTTCTGTGGCGTCCCCTGTGAACCGGTCGCCGCAAGAAGTTGCAACAACCGGGATTGGTAAATCCAGTTATCCAAATACACCCCCAACACACTGTGATCCCAAGACTAGGGACTCTATGCCCAACAACGGGATGGCGGGAGGAGACAAGTGGAGGGTGGGAAAGTTAGCACAGGAAATGGTCAGGGGAGGAAATAAAACCAGGAAACACCACAGGACGTTAGTCAGTTAGCCAGTTCAAGCCAGTTTGAGGAACAGTTCAGTCAGACGGAGAGGAGAGAGAACAACATCATTAAGCGAGACAGAAAGGACACGGACCCAGCTGCCTGTACCCTCCAAAGGCTGTTCTGGGTCCCAGGCTACAGACCGTAGAGAGACAGAAGGAGTCCTAGGGGCACGTGTAGTGAGTGCCCGAATTAGCTGGAAGCTGAGGGACGGGGCAGGAACCAGGGTGCCGGCTCTGAGGTGGCCAGGACGGTCCACGCTCCAACCACCAAACCGGTCAGTTGCGGGGTCTTTATGTCTTGTGACCAAACCCTGGCGCAGCAAAGAGAAGGCCACCGTACTAGGGCCAGGGGACCAGACAGGTCACCCAACAAAGGCTCGTGGCCGCTGGATCATAGCTTTGCGTGCAGAAGAGTAAGGAAGAGAGGCTCATGGAAAGGAACACAAAAGGGGGTGACCTGGATGAGCCATCCCGGCTGCTAAAACACAACCGGAGCCTCCACTGCACTGTCTTGTAACTTGAACACCTGCTGAGAAAGCCAAGTTAACGGGGTTGAAGCTCAGCACTGTGTGAGACTATTATTTCTGCTGTGCCATGAGACTGTTATTTCTGTGCTTGAGATGAGGTAGACTGAATCTCTAAGCCAGAAGCAGGAGCCTGCCTGAGAGTGTCCCTGATCCCGGTCAGCAGCCAGCTCAGCCCCACTGGCCCTCAATTCTCCAGATTACCTCCATACACTATACGGTTGTCCTGGGGACCCGCTCTTCCAGTGGAGATCTAAACCATCATAGCTGCTACTCCTATTATCCCCAGTGGTCCCGACTGCAGTCTGTACCAGCCACATTCCACGGGTGGTGTCACGACAAAAACTCTTTTATTTTTATTTTCGTTTTTCTTTTCATCCCTTTTTCAACTTCCCCTTTTTAACTGATCACCCGACGAGGGGATCACAAACCGGGTCACACCACCATGACATCCCGCAGCCCAGACGATGATGAGAGGGCCTGGTTCCGAGTACCCCAATGTCCCCGCCAGGGGCGAGTCACTTCTCTTGCCAACCTCCGGTTCAGCGTTGTCTCCAGATAAAAAATGCCTGACGTTCATATCCTTTTTTACCAGTCAGGCTGATTTCACACTGCCATTTATTGGAATCCAGGGGGATGCAGGTAAAAGCTGCATCTCCCTGAATCCTCCAGAATCCCCCGCAATTGACGAACTGAATGCACCCACACCGGTATTACCATTGATCTGCCTCATGCATAATACCAGTGCTGAACAGTTGCTTTTTTTGCATGATCCGGTGTAAAATTAACGCCCCCTAGTGGGTGTGTCATTTCAAATCTGATTTTGGGCATGGTCAGACCAAAAACCCAGATTCGGAGCCCGGATCCAGCGGGATCTGGATTCCACCAGATCTACGTTCAATAGAGCCCCGCTGTATTTTCATATGCATCGCCTCGGATTCAGGTGTTCACGGTTTTGTCATGGAGACCAAAATCGCTACAAAATGCATTTTTGTTCTCAGTCCAAAAACTGTGAACTGGATGCACCCGCAAGTGCCTATTTAAAGTCAATGAGGAAGTAACTGGAGGACACCGGGGTTGCAGTTCTTGAACCTTTACTCACAGTTCAGCACTTCCAGCTCAGCTGGGGTGCCGTGTCCTCCGGGTCAGCAGTCCGGTCAACTCCCAGGCAGTCCAGGTCCACTCCACCTAGACACTCTTTGGTACGCCTTTCCTGGTTGACTTCCTGCGCTGGCCACTCTCCTCTCCTGCCCTGCACCTTCGTGCCACAGTGTCCCAAGCAGGTGGCTGCGGGCCCTGTCGAGTCCACTGTTGTTGGTTACTGGGCCTACTGCTTAGTAGCCTCCGGTTCCCTACCTCAACCATACAGTGTTGTTGCCAGATTGGGGCCGGTCCCATCTTGTAACCTAGTTCCTCCAGCAACAACCTCGGGGTGATTGCTGGAATGGAGTCCACCTGGCCAGGGTTCTGTGGCGACCTACCCACTGGTCCCACTCCTCCCCTGGTGCTAGTCTCCCCTAGAACTTCATCTTCTGGTGGTCCTCTCCTCAGAACTTCTCCTTCCAACTCCACTTCCATCTGACTGACTTATTACTACTCCTCCTCTTCCTCTTTACTTTCATATTCTCTGTTCCCACCCCCCTATGCCTATTCCCTCCTCCTGCCAGAAGATGGGGCTCCTTGTATGAGGTCACTTCCGCCCCCTCTATCTCCTGGAGTCAGGTTGGGTGTTGGGTGCAGGTGTGTGTGTCTCGGGTTTGTATCCCCTCCTTACCTGGGAGTGGGATACCACACCTATGGATTAGGTGCAGTACCTCTATGGCAACCAGACCACAGGGGCGCCATATGAGCATATAGCCTAAGAGTTTAAATTGCTGCAACCTGAGATAGACTTGGGTTCCAGCTGTGTGAAAACAGCCGGCACCGACCCTATATCATTTTTCGGCATCCGTATGACTCCAGCTCAATCTGGGTACACCCGATTCCATTTTCGGCCCCATTGAATGTCAATGGGACCGCAGGCACTTGCTGGTGCATCCAGTTCTTTATTCTTCCCCCTCATCCAGGTGTTCACGGGTTTTTTTATTGAGGCCAAAAGCACATTTTGGAGCGATTTTGATCCCCATGACAAAACCGTGACACCCATTTTTGTGTGTGTAACAATACTATGGGGTTCTATTGAACTTGGTACCGGCGGCAATGCAGGATTAATTAAAATAAGGCTCTATGTAACCTGGATCTGGGACAATGCATGTAACAATTCAATGGGGATCTACTGAACCTGTGGAATCTGGGAGGATGCAGGTCCAAAAATCAGTAGTGTGAAAGCAGCCTATGCCAGCTACCAGTGGCTTAACGTGAAGCTCATGGGCCCCAATGCTAAAGCTTCAATGGGCCCCCAATTATTGCAAATCTTTAATAGAATTACTCTTTCTATAGGCTAAAGGGACTTTTGGGGCCCCCCAGCCTCCAGGTGCAATTTTAACCCCTGCACCTGTTGTAGTTACGCTCCTGCAAGCTCCATACATGCGCGTACATCTGTCTTATATGCACGGTGGCAGTGGCATAACTTCAGGCCCTGGGGCCCCGATGCGAAAGCTCCAAAGGGACCCCCAATTATTGCAAATCTTTAATACTATTAGTTTTTTTCTATAGGCCAAAGGGACTTTTGGGGCCCCCCTAGGCTGCAGGGCCCTGGTGTGATCACAACCCCTGCACCTATTGTAGTTACGCCCCTGCACGGTGGATATTACGAATGAAAAACTATGCAAAGTGGGCCCCCAAGCACTAAGGGCCCCAGCATTGCTGGCGTCAACCCTGTTTGCCAGTTTTATAAACATGTAATTATTGCATTTGCATGAAACAAATCAGTAATTCTTGTGTTTCCCATGTCTCCAAGGCATTATAGCTCATTAGAGGGAAAAATAGTGGAGCCAGGGAGCAGAGTAGCAGGTGCTTTTCGGTATTCTCTCATGTACTACAAGCCTCATCATGCAATGTATAATGGTGACTGTATGAAAGTCTCAGAGCTCAAGGAATACATTTGTGAATAAGACATTAGTTGCTGTACATAAACTCGAAATAGCAGATGACATGGAGAAGAGAAAGGGTTAGCAAGATTAGTACAACTTGGAATCTAGTAGGATTGAGTATGACTTGAATAGGAGGGTCTCCCCTGGGGCGTCTCACATTACCTGGTAAATAATGCCCTCCGGCATACTGAGATTTCAGGGACACATGACTGTGAACCGCTCCAGAATGAACATTTGTATGCATGTTAGAATTCCTATGTAACTGATAAATTGGGAATTGTTCCTTACCCATAGATGAAAAAATCACACAGGGGCGTAAAAGTCACCTGGGGGGCCCTAAAGGTCCCACTTCCATGAATTGTACATGATAGGATGGGGTGGGGGCTGTACAGATTTTATATTCAAGCCCAAAGCTCTGCTATATTCCCCTGGACCCCAGACATTGGCCCACAGCTCTGCTTTATCCCCTTCCCCCCCCAACATTGGCTAACTTTTTAATTCCACTCTAACGACAAAAAATGCAATAGTGATTAGCTCCAGATTTATTAAAGCAAATCTTTCACAGCACTAACTGTATGCATTATTGCATAGATCTCTTAAACAAAAACCCTCATCCACTCCCGCCTAGAATATTGTAATTCTGTATTAATTGGCCTCCTCTTCACTAGACTCTCCTGCAACGGCCGCAAGGGTCGGTAACTGGGCAGGCTGACTTTCTGGGAAGTCACGGTGGCTGTGGCCTAGCTCCGTGGCCCTGGCTGTGCAGTAATGGAGATTATTTACAGGGGACAATGAATTTGTATATGACGCCACCTGTGGTACTTGGTCATGGGTGACCAGCGCTGATGTTTTTTCTGGGGCAGATGGTGAAGCAGCTGGGATGGATATGTCGAGCCCCAGGCCCTAGGGTACTCGGGCATCAGGCTCGTTGGATGCTCTCGAGGGTATGTCACGGATGGCAGCGCCTGAGCCCGTGGCCTGGGTGACACTTCAAAAAGGGGTGTATGTACAGGGGATTAGAGTTTGTCATGTGACGCCACCTGTAGTACCTGGTGATGGGTCACCAGCGCCACCACAGTCCTCCGGAGGTGGATGGTAATGCGGCTGAGATGGTAAAGCTTCCTACAGGTGGAGGTGGTCCTCCGGGGCAGCATTCTTGAAAACAAGCAGGTTGATGGAGAAAACCACACGCAGGCAAAGTTACTTTATCCCAGGTACTTTACTGTAAACGTTCAGCAGTAAATACAGAGTCCACAGTTCAGCATCAGATGTTAAAGTAACAGGTAGCTTTACGGGTCGCTGCAAGTGGATCCCAGGTGGTATGGTGGGACCCGTGGTGTACCTTAGTTGACAAACCTGCATCCTTTCTTTCCCGCCTAGGGTGAATCTATACCCAATGGGTCCGTGTAGTTAGTATTGGGGGTCCTCTCTCTCGTGGAGAGGAAGCAGGCAGACCGCTCCGTCTGGCAGGGTGCTGGAGCGATATACGAACCACAACAGCCGGTTGCCGACTGCAAAGATAAACCTTGGCCGGATCCTCGGGCCCAGCGTTCCCGTGGTGGACTGGAGAATCCCCTGGAGTATGGTCGCTCCACGCTGGGGTTCCCCCTCTCTTTCTAGGACCCAGACTCCGCTCGTCGGGTGCCCTCTTTCAGGATCTCCTCAAGACCCTCTTTCTCCTTCACACCGGTTCAGCGTGGAGCCCTTTCGCCTCGTTCCACACTCTTTTCTCCTCTCCTCCTCCTCCGACTACTCCGCTCTCTCAGATGTCCATTGTCTGACTACTCTTTCCTACTCACTACTCTCATTTTGTTCCCCCTAGAGGGGAATATATCCCCTCCCGGGTAACCTCCCACCGCTCAGTTAATGTGGGAGTGCAGGAATGGGGCCCAGCCACCAACCTAGGGTCCACTTGCAGCTGGGGAAATTACACCTCTTTTACAGGTGCGATACCCTTCTGTGACACCTGACTACGTGGGGCACCAAAGTAACGCTCCCCACAGGTGGAGCGGGGCCCCAGGGTCAGTATAATAGTCTATAGGGATGACGGTAGTTGCAGTTGGGGTGCAGGAAGGAGGGCGCAAGAAATAACCGGAGGACACAAAGGGTGCAATTCTTTTAACATTACTTGGCAAAACATGGTGCAGTCTGGGGGCATTGGTTAGCAGGTCCAGAAGGGTCCAGTCAGCCTGGAAGCATTCGGAGTCCACTTCGCCAGGTGGGTTTGGAGGCCTTCCTGCTGTGCTCTTGGTTTGGGGTCCTGGCAGCTTGTGAGCTATGCTGCGGCCCTCTTTCTGCTTTCTTGCCCTTGCTTCCGTGTGGAAGACAGCATGAACCTATCACGAGCACCGCCGTACTGGTGCCAGTTCTCGCTATGCTGTTGTGCCACCGGGTCTTTAGAGCGGCCAGGAAACTTCCAGTCTCCTGTCCTCCAGATTTGATCAGTGGAACGTAAAGTTCCCGTCTGACCCAGGACTCTGGCATCCTCTGTAATGCCTCGCTGGGGTGAGTTTTCAGCAGCTCCACTCCCCAGAGCTCTCTCCTATGTCTTCGCCTCTCCCTCTCCTCAGATGAACATCTCTACTTCCTCCCCCTTCCCGCTCTTTCCTACTCCTAACTCCTCCTCCTTGCCAGAACTAGGGCAGCTCCTCTGGATTCGGTGTAGAGCTCCCCCTTCTGGCCCAGAGTCATGAATGGTAAATGCATGTGTGGGGTTACCTCGCATGGAGATCTCCTCCTGCTTCCAAGCATGACATCACCCCTGGTGAGGGAGGCAATGTCAGTTTGGCAATCGGACCACTGGGGTGCCACACTCCCCTCTCCAGTCTATCCTTAATACGGTAGCGAGGGTCACCTATCTGGCTAACCGTTACTCGCATGCTTCCGCTTTATGCCAGTCATTGCACTGTCTGCCTATACACTATAGGGTCCAATTCATATTGCTTGTTCTCACCCACAAAGCTCTTCACAGTGCAGCACCCCCCTACATCTCCACCCCCATCTCTGTCTATCACTCTGCCTGTTCTCTTTCACATTTGAGCCAAAATGTTTGCTATTTTATACTTTCTGATTAATAAATCTGTTTTAAACCTGGAGTCAGTCTATGGCATTTCTTTTCTCCAAGGTTTTCTGCAATATCTTTTGAGTAGTGTCATATAAAAGTTGACCGAAACTCAGGAACTCAGTCACAAAGTGGAGACCCCATAACGTTATAGAGTGGGGGGCTCTGCTTACCCCATAACTGTGCAGATCTCCATAGGACTGTAACAACAGCACAAACACTGCGCCCACCAGGAGCTTCATGGCTGAGCCGCTGCAGCCGTACATCACCAAGAACAATGCTGAGCATCGGATGGAGCAGTGTAAAGCCGTACATCACCAAGCACAATGCCAAGCGTCGGATGGCGCAGTGTAAAGCCGCCATTACTGGACTCTGGATGAGACGTGTTCTGTGCATTGATAGATCACATTTCTCTGTGTCAGACAGAGGAGTCTGGGTTTGGTGAATGGAGGAGAAAGTTCCCCCCTGACTGATTGTTCCCACTGTACAGTTGGTGGAGGAGGATAATACTCTGGGCTGTTTTCAGAGCTGTTGGTTCTGGTTATGGGAAATCTTAATTCTTTATCACAAGACATTGTAGACAATTGTAGCCTTCAGCTTTGTAGGAACCATTTGGAGAAGACCCTTTTGTGTTCCCGTGACTGTACCCAGTACACAAGGTCCATACAGATATGGAGGGAGAGTTTGGTAGAAACACAGGAGAGCCCAGACCTCAACTTCATCCAACACCTCTGGGATGATGGAGACTGCGAGCCCGGCCTCCCCCAACATCAGTGCTCTTCTGGATAAAACGGCCTCAGACTCCTCCAAAATCTTGTAGAAAGTCTTCCCGAAGGGTGCGAGCCATTACATCTACAGAGAGGCCGACTCCATATCCATGTCTATAGGGGTAAAACGTGACATCAGAAGAGCTCTTGGATGTGTAAGGTAGAGGGGGTACAATACTGTATAGAATGATTATATATATGTGTACAAGGTCGGACTGGTCCTTCAGAAAACCAGAGGATCCTACAGAAGTCTACGATTGGCCCAGGATATAATGTATAGCATGAATGACCAAACCTAAGAGATGGAATCTGACCACACCATCAATCTACATCTCATCCTCTCCATGACACTGCCGCACTGAATGTACAAGACCATACCGCATGAATGCACATGGAAAGGCAAGACCACCATGCTGTGAGGAGACACAAGAGCGGACAATAAGTATACGGGTGACATGACAGCAGGATACATCCTGTGTGCAGCTAATATGACAATAAGGCCCTCCATGGCCTCTATGAGAAACCTCAATATTCTACAACTACTGGATGTATTGGATTCTCCTACAACGTCCAGTATATCAAATCATGAAATAAAGGGTTTCCATTATGAACAGTGAGATGGTGCTATCCCCAGTGGTATCTACCCACTTTGGGTATTGGTCACCAAGAACCCCTGGGGCCAGACCCAATCTTGCAGAGTTTTGGAGACTTTTTGGCTTTGTCCATCATTTTTTCAGCTCTACCTATCTCAGATTGTGCTTCATGAAACTGAAAAAGTGTGAAAAATAATGCATTATTCCAGGCTTGATCCTTGTGCTTGAATGGCTTTATTTAACATGGAGCAATATGGTCTCCATGCACTGGCATACAGGGCCAATACAGTGCCACTCAGTCTCTATGCCCTGGTCTGCCACCATCACACACTGGTATACTGGAGTCAAAGAAACCTCATATATACTGACATAATTATATATGAACTCAAAACAGCATATAATATAAATCATCACATGAGTACAAGATCATGGCATATAGTCTTAAGTAAAATAATGTGATTGAAAGCAATTTAAAAATACCAATAGATATATAGATAAGAAACGACAAGGTTGCTAAAAATGGGACATTTGGTGAGCCAGAATATGTATATCGGCAATACGAGTAACAATTATCTTACTGCAAGCTGCTGTACAGTAATCAATTGATCCCAAAGTGCATCAAGTGATAGCATAATGGTGTCACGCTGGGGAAGGAAGGCCCTGATGATATGGAGAGGGGTCACCTCCTGATATTCACCTGAAGTTGAACCCACCCTTTGCTCCCTAACATCCCTACATGGGTCCTTCCCCCTGTCGCTGTCACATGCCTGCCTAGGCACTCACTTTCCCTGAACTTACTCTGGTTAGTAATCTTGCACTCCCTAATGTCCCTATAGAGGTCCTTCCTCCCATTGCCGTCACGTGCCTTTGGCCCTCACTTACCCTGGACTCACTCTGGTTACTAACCTTGCACTCCCTCTTGTCCCTATATGGTTCCTTCCCCCCAGTGCCATCACATGCCAGGCCTTCGCTTTCCCTGAACTTACCATGGTTAGTAATTTTGCACTCCCTCATGTCCCTATACAGGTCCTTCCTCTCATTGCCGTCATGTGCCTAGGCCCTCACTTGCCCTGGACTCACTCTGGTTAGTAACCTTGCACTCCTTCGTTTCCCTATACAGTTCCTTCCCCTCAGTGCCATCACGTGCCAGGCCTTAGCTTTCCCTGGACTTATCCTGGTTAGTGTGCAGGCTGGCAAAGACACTAACCTCACCTCTACAATGATACAACACAAGGCAAGGGGGACAGAGAGAAAATAGACTCAAAAGGATTTTACACAAAATTGCTCAATTGCTGCCAGGCACTGCAGCTGCAATTGTAGCAACACCACTGCTTCTCTAGAGACTGGATCCTTCAAAGTGGTCAGCATGTACAGTAGAATGAGATTCTATTACCGGCATCAGCTGATAGGACATATGACTCTTTATAGCGAAGGGGAGTGGTCACCAAAACTACACCTGAGATTAAGGTTTACAAAGAACGACCAGATAGAAAAGAATCCTTAACCCCTGCAGCACCAAAAGAAAGTATACACATTAAAATACAAGACCTGCGATCCATACAGCGTTGTAGCCTTCTGGTCCCAGACTCGTCAACGGTGGGATACACGTGTGACAAACGATCTGATATTGATGACATATTCTGTGGTTAGTGGACTTTTATATGGATGTGAATAATAGTCACTGATTTTTATTTTGATGATTTTATTCTGATCAAGCCTTAAAGTGGTGCGACTTTCACATTCATCACAAAGCCACATCCACCTACAGAGATGAATGAGCATGAGTCTGCCAACCTATGGGCTTATTTGTCCCCCAAGGTTGGTGCAGCTTACGGGTTGGATGCGGCAGCCACACCACTGAACCCTAATCTTAAAGGGTGAAAAACGTTATCATCTATCCACATGATAAGTGACCATTGATTGATTGGTGGGAACCTGCATTGATTGACAAAATAGGGAATTGTTATCCCGGATGGTGAGTTTGCATGCTACCTGCCAATCCATTCCGTATGAGAGTACTGGAAAAAGCCAATAGCAGCGATCAACAGCCCTGCAAGGGGGTGTGGAAGTCTCCCACTTACTATTAAAAATACTCTGTACCCATAGGAGTTGTAGTAGATACATAAATATGTATAGTAATTGAGTGTAACCATGTGTTCATGGCCCTCTAGTGGTCAGGGTGAAGACTGCTCCCCGGTGTCCATGGATTATTAATATTAATTATGCATGCCCTTAGTTGGTGGGGCCTGGTCTATAAAGAGGCCTACACGGTATTTGAGCAGGAGAGTCCCCAGAAGGAGAAAAATGAACGTCGATAAGTGTACTGATTAGGCTCTTCCACTGATTCTCCCATTGTATATAGTGGACGTTAGCATGGACCTGGATGGCCGGGCTGACATGGTACTAGCAGTGAAGGAACTCTGTCCTAACGGACAGCCTCAACCGTCTCTTGGAGCAGATCCCTGCGGGAGGTACATGGTTGGAGTCAGTGGAGACTTGTTGGGTGTGCAGCTAGATGATGGGAGGCTAGATGTGGCGAGCAATAGCCCGGAGGTACTGGAACGAGGGAAGCAGTCTGCACCAAAGTTAAATATTGTAAATGCCCCAAAAACTGTAACGTTTAAAGAATTGTGCCTGTGTTTAACGAAATTGTTTAAGTAAAGGATTACTATTCAACGTAATTGACTGATTGTGTGTTTTGACTCTCACCAAGGATAACAGTAAACCAAGCTTTTTCATTGAGGAGCTGGTTGGAGCATTTGCTGCCATGGGACTCTGTGGCCTGGGCCTGCACTTGAGCATGACTGTCTGGTCACCATGCCGCCGGAATGTGTGGAACAGCGGTCAAGCATACGCACTGTTAGGCCTGTTTCACACTGCGGTATGATCAGGTCTGGGGCTGTCCGATGTGAACGGGACAGCCCCGGACCCAATTTGCAGACAGAACCGGAGGGAAAATATGCCCTCCGGTCCGGTTTGCAGCCGGATTCCTCTGATCGCAGCCTTAGCTGCTGAAATTTCAAGATCCTGAAGATGCTTAAATCTCAGCAGGAGACAGCTCACAGTGCTGAAGTTTAGCAATGCTCGCTGCTAGACTCCAGCACCCGGCGTCCGGCTCCCGGATCAGATTTTATGTCGGATCCGGGGCGATCCGGCGCCATAGACACCCAGGTGAATTCCCAGGAGGAGAGGTTCCCTGGAGGACGCAGAACCTTGGAGGCAGTTTTCCAAAGGGAGAAAGCTTGCTCTAGAGACAGAGGCGAGGGAAGAAGCACCACAAGCAGACACACCCTACAGCTAAACACCACAAAGTAGTGGAAGAACACCGCGCCCGGCAGCCGTCACTAATATAGCTGGCCGGAGGACCCAGAGCTGACAACTGGAGAGATAGAAGGAGCCTGGTGAGCCCAAACTACACCTGAGTCACTGGAGGGCTAGGCCAGGACAGCCAGAGAGCCGACTCTGTAAAGATGACCGGGGAGACTCTAAGATCCTAATCACAAGACACAACCGGCGTGGTGCGGGGACTCTATGACCCGCGACCTACCTACCGCCACAGAGTAGGAACACAGCCATCGTACTAGGGCTAGTTACCCTAAAGCAGATGGAAGCATCACTAAAGAGCCCGTGACGGACAGATCGAACCCGTGAGCGAGGACAGAGAGAGAGACAAACAGGGCCTGAAAGGTACTTTGAGGGAAGCAACACAGAGGAACCCTCTGAGCTGCAGTAGAACCTGGGTCCCCGGATAAGTGTAAGAACTAAGACTGAGAACTGTAACTTGTGTGGCGCCCCTGCGTACAGGTGGCCACAGAAGGGTACTGCAGCCAGGCAGTTAGGACATGGTAAACACTACACCCTCACAGCCCACATCCCCACGCATAGAGAGGGTTCACATCCAGCTCTGAGGTCGGAGACTATATGAGACCAGAAGGAGTGGTGGATGAGGAGTGGGTTGGGCACACCAGAAGGTCAGGTGACTGACAGTATATAGAGAGGGGGAGGAGTGAAGGAAGTTAGTAGGCTGAAGTAGCTGAGAAGCAAAGACCTAGGAGTAAGCCATGGTGCTGAGCAGCAAAGACAAGGAGAAGCTGAGCTGAGCTGAGACAGAAAGACACATGCTGCCTGGAAGTGCCTAAGCTGAGGAGCGCTGACCCGTACTGAGCCAATGCGAGCCAGATGGGGGGGAAAAGCCCATCCAAGATGCTGAAACCACCAGGAGTGTGATAGACAGAGAAGGGACGGTGCAACCCGTGCCCTGGACAGCAGCAGAAGCTACTAACAGCAGGTGGAGAAGCCCTCCTAGATATCTGAAGGAAGCAGAGGAAGGAGCCTGGCAGAGCCTCACGCTAGGGGGACTGTTGCAGGCTGGGCTAGAGCAGAGTGTCGGCTCTGAAGGGGACTGACGGTTCACCCAGTATCCCCAGATTCACCGACGGGGAGCTTTAGTTTCATGCTGGAGTTCCTAACCCAAAGAACAGGCAGCTCAGTGACACACTAGGACTCACAGAAGCCCGAGTCACCGCCATACTGTTCAGCGTCCGCATACACCCGTGTAAGACGGAGAAAGAGAGTATTAGCCCGGAAAGGCACACTTAAAGACTGTGTGAGGGGTCACAAGGAGAGAGGAGCCTGGCTGCAGGAGAGAAGGGAACCCGGAAAGGGAGAATGCAACTGAATGTTAAGAACTGTGTAACAACTAACTTGTAAGCTGACTGAAGGAACTAAGTAAAGCTTTGGAAACCCTGCATTGTCTCCTGCCTGCTTCCATCTGCAGACCCTTTCCCCCCATACAGGCTTGCACCAGGAAGATCTCAACCTGCAGAGCTACAGCCTGTCAGCACCAACGCTGAGGAGAGATCCCTGCAGCTGCAAAGTAAGTGTGCTCCACTACACCAAATAGACTTTAACTCCTTACTGCCCCGGGGGATACAGTTCTCCCCACTAGAACTATACCATCCCGGCTGCCATTCCATCACCCCCGGAGGTTCTGCAGCAGCCGCGGCCCCATTACTGGCCGCACCAAGTGGGTGGCGTCACCCGTGACAATATCCCTTGTAAATATTCCCCTTTTATTGTGCTGAGCCAGGGACACGGTCCGGACCAGGCCACCAGTGACATCCCCAGCAGCAGATCGGTCCGGTACGAGTACCCCACGTCCCTTGGGGCTCCACAACCTGGCGTCACGAACAGGATCTACCCGGTCCAAAAGAATTGGACCTTGTGTGCCCAAATCCTGTGTTCTGGACTTTTCCCGCCAAAATCTGACCCCAATGGCGGCCACCAGGGACTAGCGCCATGTGCAGAGGGGGCGTTCCTAAGCCTCCCATCGTGGGCCGGTCCGGTCCAAGGCGCGAAAAGAGGGTCCCGCCCTGGCTCTCCTTAACTCCGGGAGAGCCAGCTGTCACTCTCAAAGAAGAGCCGCCGCCCCTAGACCCTCCTACCAAGAAGCTGGCGCGAAATGAGAAGGAAATCGTCATCAGGAGGGGGCGGAGCAGGCAACCGGAAGAGAAGCAGTCGCCATTCAGAGACACGAGGACGGAAGCGGAGGACGCAGCAACCAGCGCTCTGTGCGAGAGACCACGAGTGATCCCGGAGGGCCCACAGATTGAACCAGTGGAGGAACCCGGCCGAGGAGAGACCCCGCGTGATCGCGTAGAGATGGCTGAAGGAGGAGAAGAGCGCCCCTATGTCCTAGATACCCGGAGGGGTATATTGCGGCTGCTGCCCCAGCAGATGACCCGGATCCACGAACAGCATACCCGGATCCAGCTTAATATCGAACAGCATCAGCGAGGCTACGAGTCGGTAACTATACAACCCGGCTGGGTTGCCAACACCCGTGACCGCATGCAGAGCGAGGGTGGATGCCGAACAGGAAATCTCGTGGATGTGACCGTGCCGCGTGCTGCCAAGCGAGAGACCGACCCGCTCGGAGCCCTACCGGAGGGAAACTGGGCGTTGCCGGAGCCCCTGATACCAGCGCCCAAGACAGTAGAGGTAAAGGGAGAACAACTCCGTTGCTGGTGGGAACGGGACAAAGACTGCGACGATATGATGGGCTTTCTGGGAGATCCTGCGGGCGGAGTAGGTCCCGTGGAGGTAGTTACCAGAAATGAGTACCTGAGAAGATGCGGTAAGAGATGGGAACAGGAGGAAGAGAAAAGGCAAGAGCAAAAGCGAGAATTAGTAGCCCTGACCCAGTACTTGAAAACAGTTGCGAGGCGAGACAAGAGTGTTGCCGGATCCCAGAGGCATGAGGGCAGGATCGTCAAAGTTAAGCCTGAGGAGGGATACGCCTTTGCCCGCGAGGAAGGGATAGACTGTGACATATTTATCAACCGCCGTGATGTTGAACAACACTTGCCAGAGAAACACCCGGACAGGGAAGTGCAAGTCGGTGAGCAGATCTCATATGTTATCGTCCAAGGAGCTAGAGGCCCGTATGGCATAAGAGTACACAGACTTTGCTTAGATGCCAGTTATGATGACATGCCTGCCTTAGAGGAAACTAACCCTGAAATGCCACCGGACCCAATCATGAACCCGGGTCCTACTACAGACTTAGTACCTGCTGCTGAGACCGTTGCAGTAAAGAAAACAGCAGATGTTGCAACGCAGACTCCGGAGAGTTACCTGCTAATCGACGCCCTGCAGGGACTTGAGATGTTCCCCAGAAGAAGAGGACCACCAACACTTCCGTGGAAGGTCAAGCTGGAAGGAAAGAAGGAGTGAACCCGGGTCCTTAAAAGAAGTACAGATGAAGCAGAAGAAACTGTAAGTGTGAATGTACATTGCTCCTTATTGACCCCCAACCTTACCTGAATGAATGTTAGCATTCCCCTGTCTGTGTTATGTGTTTTACCTGAACATTTAATATCATAGACAATGACATGATACTAACTTTCTTGTAAATAGTTAAGCACACTTGTGTGCTCCCCTTTGGTTTTAAGACCAGATGCAAATGCGAAGTAATGCACGAACTCTGCATTTTGAACTTTCAAGCTGCTTTTTGAGCATTTTTGCACTTTTTGAAAAGATGAGAGATTTTATACTTTTATATGAAGCAATGTCTTATAATGTCTTTTACAGAGAAAAGAGGGTAATGATGAGTATAAATACCCCTGCACTCATGTTTATAGTTAATGCAACGTTCCAAGAATCGTGCCTCCCGGAAGGGAAGAAACCAAGAATCCATAATGTTTATTGTTATATATACTATAAAAATGTTTTCAGGGTAACCAATGTCGAGTCGCGCGCGCGGACGCGCTGTTTAACTCCGGGAGAATGTGGCGCCCCTGCGTACAGGTGGCCACAGAAGGGTACTGCAGCCAGGCAGTTAGGACATGGTAAACACTACACCCTCACAGCCCACATCCCCACGCATAGAGAGGGTTCACATCCAGCTCTGAGGTCGGAGACTATATGAGACCAGAAGGAGTGGTGGATGAGGAGTGGGTTGGGCACACCAGAAGGTCAGGTGACTGACAGTATATAGAGAGGGGGAGGAGTGAAGGAAGTTAGTAGGCTGAAGTAGCTGAGAAGCAAAGACCTAGGAGTAAGCCATGGTGCTGAGCAGCAAAGACAAGGAGAAGCTGAGCTGAGCTGAGACAGAAAGACACATGCTGCCTGGAAGTGCCTAAGCTGAGGAGCGCTGACCCGTACTGAGCCAATGCGAGCCAGATGGGGGGGAAAAGCCCATCCAAGATGCTGAAACCACCAGGAGTGTGATAGACAGAGAAGGGACGGTGCAACCCGTGCCCTGGACAGCAGCAGAAGCTACTAACAGCAGGTGGAGAAGCCCTCCTAGATATCTGAAGGAAGCAGAGGAAGGAGCCTGGCAGAGCCTCATGCTAGGGGGACTGTTGCAGGCTGGGCTAGAGCAGAGTGTCGGCTCTGAAGGGGACTGACGGTTCACCCAGTATCCCCAGATTCACCGACGGGGAGCTTTAGTTTCATGCTGGAGTTCCTAACCCAAAGAACAGGCAGCTCAGTGACACACTAGGACTCACAGAAGCCCGAGTCACCGCCATACTGTTCAGCGTCCGCATACACCCGTGTAAGACGGAGAAAGAGAGTATTAGCCCGGAAAGGCACACTTAAAGACTGTGTGAGGGGTCACAAGGAGAGAGGAGCCTGGCTGCAGGAGAGAAGGGAACCCGGAAAGGGAGAATGCAACTGAATGTTAAGAACTGTGTAACAACTAACTTGTAAGCTGACTGAAGGAACTAAGTAAAGCTTTGGAAACCCTGCATTGTCTCCTGCCTGCTTCCATCTGCAGACCCTTTCCCCCCATACAGGCTTGCACCAGGAAGATCTCAACCTGCAGAGCTACAGCCTGTCAGCACCAACGCTGAGGAGAGATCCCTGCAGCTGCAAAGTAAGTGTGCTCCACTACACCAAATAGACTTTAACTCCTTACTGCCCCGGGGGATACAGTTCTCCCCACTAGAACTATACCATCCCGGCTGCCATTCCATCACCCCCGGAGGTTCTGCAGCAGCCGCGGCCCCATTACTGGCCGCACCAAGTGGGTGGCGTCACCCGTGACAATATCCCTTGTAAATATTCCCCTTTTATTGTGCTGAGCCAGGGACACGGTCCGGACCAGGCCACCAGTGACATCCCCAGCAGCAGATCGGTCCGGTACCGAGTACCCCACGTCCCTTGGGCTCCACACTTGTCTGCTAAGAACTTGAACAGTAAAGTACCCGGTAAACTCAAAAGTGCCTGAGACTGTTGCTTTACCGCACCGCTGTAGAGATCTCCACCTGCGGAACCGCATCCCTGTTGTCCCTGCGTGCTGGCTGGAGAAGCTGCTAGAAAAGAGCCGGTGCAGCATCCAGAGTACGCAGCCTCTTACACTACACCTGCCCTGGGGACACCCAGCCCTACCCGTGGAGGGCTTACCATCTAAGCTGCCCCTCATCACCGTCCCCTTGCAGGAATACGGCAGCGGTGGTCCCCACTGACCACATACTACGGGTGGTGTCACGACAACTTTCCCTATGCATATCTCCTTTTTCAACTGACGGCCAGGCCACAGAACCGGATCACGACCCCCGTGACTCCCCAGCGACAGTTGCAGCGATCCGGTTCCTGAGTACCCCACACCCTTCTTCGAATTGGTGTAGATTCCAGTGGTTGGACCTCCACTGATAAATCCTGTGAATAGGTAATATCTTGTTGTCACATAACTACCCTTTCATGCCTTAAAATGGCTAAAATTTTGGGACTCATCAGCAGACTAGGAGCAAAGCTGTGCAAGCAAGAAGTCACCAAGTTGCATGCTTTATCCAAGCGTGCACCTTTCCATTGATCAACGTGGCACACCGGAGCCTGTATTGGTAAATTACCCTTTGTGGCATGAAATGCTAGGCTACAAAATATTCCAGAAATCTACCATGTGTCAGTCACAGAGACATTGCCCTTCTGTATCCCATTCCTCATCAGTAGTGTGATTACCGAATCAAGCCTTCATTAAAGCGTGCATTGTGATTATTCCATTTCTGCTGAAAATTACTAACTAGTGTGTGTTCTTTCTTATCTTAGCACACGAGACCCTTGACCTATGTAATTAGTGTCCCTGTTCCCCACCCTGCTGTGCCCTTAGGTCTCCTGTTGCTAAGGAGGCATTGAGGGCCCCAGAAGCTAACAGCTGGAGTTCCGCCTTTTGCAAAGACTTCCAGCCTAATTGTTTTAATGAAGGTGGTCCCCGAGCTTTGTTCGGAGTGCCAGCACCAGACTGATACATGGTGCCTTCCAATGTGTGCAGCTATTTTTCAAAGCACGGTTCATTTATCATTTTAAATGTGAGCCCTTCTCCTCCCGAGGTGGAAAACAGAGCTGGTGAGCATTGATCGGTTGCACACGGTCCCACCCTACCCTTCTGTTCATGATTGAGCAGACTGTAGGGACCATATTGGTCCGAGCAGAAGTCGTCCTGGCTGCATTGTGGCCGATGTAAAGCTTGAATTCACATGAACACTTCATCATTTCTACATAAAGGAACCAAAGTATAGTGTGCAACTGTAGCATGCAAATAGAAACACAATGGAGGGGCCCCGGTGCCCCCACTTTGCATATTTTTTTGCTAAGCTATAATGTAAAAAAATAGCTTGAGCAAAAAGGAGAAATGGTATACGGCAATGGGTACTTAGTGGATGGACAAGTTAGACCGGTTTATGGGAGATCTTTAACATTTGTATAAATCCTACTTTATTGGTGATCTCTGGCTCAGAGTTAGGCCATCAGGATGTTTTGAAGATGAAGTATAATTAGGGTATGTGCACATTTGCCGGCTTTGTGCCGGTGGGCGGCTGGGCGGACCTGCCAGGAAGCTCTGCAGCCGTCCACCGGCTTCCTGGCGGGTATGTGCGGCGGGTGACGGGCGGGTGCCGGGCGGGTGCACACCGGGTGTCGGTTTCCATAGGTTTTAATGTTAACCCAAAAGCCGCTTTTGGATTAACATAAATTTACATAAAACTCATGGAAACCGACCGGCTAAACCTGCACATACCCGGCCAGTGTGCACATACCCTTAGTTTTTTTTATCAGGGTTGGGTTTCTAGTAAGTGTCACAGGGTGGTATAGTGAATAGGGAATCAGGAGGCAGGATAGTAAGATGGGCAAGACATTCAGGGGAACTAGACTGACCCTTAGATTGGGGTTCCTAACTTACCCTGTTCCCAGAGGTACTCCAGATGGCAGAGAGGTCTGGGTCACAACTGTAGCCCTTCACTCCTAGGCTAAGAGCCCCTACCTCCACCCATGAACCGGGAGAACCCACAGCTTCAATTGTAGTCATTGGCAGCAAAAACACAGCACAGGGTCCAAGTACAAATGAACTCTATCTGCGACACCTAGTGGAGGGAAGTGGAGCTATTTCAAGGCTGGGGGAGTGGAGATCTGAATACTAAGGCACACCTCTCCACCTCCACCCAAATGTTATGACTCACCCCTCCACCTGCAGATCTGCACACAGCAGACTAAAAACTCAGTTTAATCACAGCAGCAGCAATCATGGATTGCCAAGCAGTGAACATGTGACAGTAAGGTCTAGTCCAGTGGTGTAACTTGAAGCTCATGGCCCCAATACGAAAGCTCCAATGGAGCCCCCAATTATTGCAAATCTTTAATATCAAGAATTCAAGAGTCTTTTTCTATGGGACAAAGGGACTTATGTGGCTTCCTAGGCTTCAGGGCCCAGGTGCTATTTCAACCCCTGCACCTATTGTAGCTACACCCTTGGTCTGGTCCTTAGTGTTAAACTGTGGAAACATTTGCAAATATTCCATTTAGCCATTTCCCATTTGGATTTTGTAGAAAGTACAGTACCAGTCCAAACATTTGATGTCCCTGTTCATGCTTGTTCTTATTGGAATGTACACATTATAGATTCAGACTGAAAGCAGCAAAACCATGAATGAGCACATGTGAAAAGAAGGCTTAAAAAGAAAAAAGTGTGAAACAAAGCAGAATATGTGTTGCACCTTAGATTCCTCAATACAGTGGCGTAACTACCGTGGTCGCAGCGGTCTGGGGGGGGCCCGCACCCCCCTGGGGGGGCCCCGTGACCCGTGCTGACAGCCGGTCGCCGCCACCGCGATAGCGCCGGCCGGAGAGGAGGGAGGACGGGAAGTGAGAGAAAGCTCACTTCCTGCTGCTGTGCCCGCCCCTCCTTCCCCCCTTGCTACGGACCGCGGGACAGTGGATCTGCGCACGGCGGCGCGGTGAGTATGACTGGCAGCGGAGACACACCGCTAGCACCCCCACCCGGTCTTCATGTGAGGGGGAAGAGGCTCAAAAATTTCTGACAGCAAAACACCCCCCCCTCCGGGTCTTCACATGGGGGGCCCGGGGGCTGATCTCGCACCGGGGCCCGGAGCAAGGTAGTTACGCCACTGCCTCAATATATCCCTCTCTTAAACCAAGTTGGCATTCTCTGAAGTAGTGTCATCAGTCTTAGGGCCCTTTCACATCAGCGTTTTTTTCAAATCGCGGCAGATGCGGTGAAAGAACCGCATCTGCCGCGAATACTGCATACCGGCTGCACTTGCGGCACAGTTGCGGCGCGGTTGCTGTAAACGCCATACAAGGTATAGGCGGACTTGCGGCAGGTGCGGCAAGTGCGGTTTTGGCATTTGCGGCAGGTGCGGCCACAAAAAAACCGCGGCTGACAGCATTTTTTTCGCGGCCGCACCTGCTGCAAGTGCCGAAACCGCACTTGCCGCACCCTTACCGCAAGCCCCATAGACATTGCATGGGGCTTGCCGCAAGTGTGCCGCAAGTGTCGCGGTTATGCGTTAAACGCGGCAGATGCGGTTTTTTCACCGCATCTGCCGCGAATTTCAAAAAACGCTGATGTGAAAGGGCCCTTAAAAGAGGTTCTCAGAGGTGCTGAGCACTTGTTGGCTAAATTGCCTTTACCTTGTATCCAACTCATCCCAAACCATTTCAGATTGATTAAGGTTGGGTGACGGATTGATAGATTGTTGAGGCCATGTCCTCTGACACACCCTCCATCCCGATCCTTCTTGGTCACATAGACCTTACATAGCTTGGAGATGTTTTAGGTCATTGTCCTGTTGCAACACAAGTGATATTCCCACTAAGGGAAAACCAGATGGAATGGCGGTCACTGCAGAAGGCTGTGGTAGTCATGCCTAGTAGGTATGGCTTGAATTCGGAATAAATCACCAGTAACACACTCACAGCTTCCCATCCATGCTTCACAATGGCTACCACACATGTAGAAACCATCAGCTCACCTTTTTTGATTTTCAAACACGTGGCGTTTGGTACTGATAAACTCTCATTATGACTCCTCAGACCACAGTACAGATTTCCACTGATCTAACAATCCAATGTGTTGTTTGTTCCAGGAAACTTTCTTCTTATCTGTGGTCCTCAGTCTTTGCAGCAATTCAACCATAAAGACCACAACAACTTGCAGACTCCATTGACAGTTGATGTTAATGTGGCGCCCCTGCGGATCCAGTCACCACAGAGGTACTGCACCTCAGCCAGAGGTGTAGTACCCCACTCTCGGGTAAGGGGCAACATTGACCGGCATCCGGACACCCAGGTAACCACACGCCATTCCACATCGGCGTCAGGGCAAGAATGCTCCTAAGGGAAAGCACAGTCCCTGATCCTGTCTGGAGAAGAGGAACCAGGGAAGTGGGGATGGGTGGAGAGCATAGTTTAGGGGAGCACCCGGGAGGGAGTGAAGTCAGGGAGAACACACGCAGGACATGTGACAGACAATATAATAGGACGGAGGAAACACCTAGAAGACGGTTTGTTGGAGAGAGGCTGGCGTGAGCAGTGGGAGTCTGTGAGGGTCAGAGTGTCTGTCAGAAAAAGGGGTAACATCTGGAAAGAGACATCCAGGTGACTGGAGCCAGTGGGACTTCGTCCTAAGACCTGAGAGAAGCAAGACTGGTCAGAGAAAGTGAACGAGAGTGCTCCAAAAGACAGATGGTGTTCCAGAGGACCGGGAAGTGACCAATCCACCTAGAGATGCTCGCATCCACAGCAACTGTGACCATGTGGAGGGACCAGACCGCCGAGCCCCAGACCAGTGGAGAACAACCTCCTCAGCTAGCAACTCGGAGGCTGCGGTATCTCCAAGTGCTGCCACCGAATCAGCACACACCCACTGAAAAGGTGTCCACATAGGGTCAAGGGACAGACAACATAGAAACCCTAATGAAGACCTGCAGTCATTGGCTCAGGGCACTGTGCCAGAGAGGCACAGGGCAGGAGGGAGAAGCAAGGGCAGAAGAGTCGACCGAGAAAGGACAGTAGAAAGGGGTATCAGTTTAGTGCCACCACGTTACCCCGGAGTTAGCTGGATCCACTTCCCCACCACCAAGGACTCAGCAGTCCGTGGGGTTGTTGCAACGGTGACGACTGCTGTAACTGGGAATGACAAAGCTGTAAATAAACATCATGAGACTGCACCCTGCTGTCTCTGTGTCTTTCTTGCTGCGCCCCTGCGCTGTAACAACAGCACCAACTCACAAAGTAACATCCGCTGCCCTGGGGAGTCAGCCCTAGCTGTGCAGGGCATTTCCATCAGGCTGCTTTATCGTCAACCCCCCCAGTGGAACTGTGTAGCAGTGGTGGCCACTACTAGCCTCAACTCACGGGTGGCGTCACGTGAACAAGTATCCCCGGGTCTAATAACTCTATCCCAAGAAGCACCTTCCCTAATCTCTAATCACTGAAGCCAAGTCCCCTGTTATTGCCCACCATGCCTTGACCTCTCTGGGGTCACGGGCCAGGTCACACCACTGTGGCATCCCCACCAATGACACCAACAGGGCCCGGTCCCGAGTACCCCACGGCTCCCACGGGGTGAGTCATTACCATACTTGATGTCTGTTCCTCATTAATGAAGGCTGTTATCTGAGGTGATATCAATTTGTGGTTTATGCAATTGGTAACTCTAATGAGCTTATCCTCCGCAGCAAAGGTAATTCTTGGTTTTCCTTTGCTGGGATGACCTCATGAGAGCCACAGCGATTAATGGCTTTCATGATTACACTTGAGGTTACATTGAAGGTTCTGCAAAATTTCAGGATTGACTGATCTTCATCTCTTACAGTAATGATTTACTTCCATATCTCTTTACTTTGTTGAGCGTTTCTTACCATATACTGGAATAGGACTCGGTGCCATATGGAGCTGTGTACCAACACTCCCTCTACAAAACACACCTGATGGTTGCAAACATTCTGTAGACCAGTGATTCTACAAATGAACTACAGATGATGCGACCTGTTCATTGGAGAAAATCCAAGTAATGACCTGGTAAACTGCTTCAGAGAATGCCAAAGGAGGGGGGGAGTTATTGTTGTCATCAGAGTAAAAAAGGGATACCATGAGGAATCTTAGGCTGGCTTCACACCACGGCAGAGTCTGGTCCAGGGCTGTCCGTTGTAAACCAGACAGCCCCGGACCGGATTTTGGCCCCATAGTATTCTATGGGCCAGATGGAGCCGTATGGCAGCTCTCTGCCATCCGGTTTCCATCTCTCTGGCAGAATCCGGGAGAAATCAGATTTTTCTCACCGTACACAAAAACATTGCTTGCAACGTTTTTGTGTCCGGAGAGAAAGATCTCCCCAAATTACCGTATCCTAGATTCTCCCGGATGCCCCCGGATCCTCCCGGATCGGGTACAATCCGGCGCTCCCTAACATGGGAGCCTATGGGGCCGGATTGCACTGGTCCGGGAGGATCCGGGAACCAGATACCTGTGGCTGCACGCCGCTGTTATTTCAGTACCGCGGCTAGCTCCCTGCGAGCCGCGGTCCTGATTAATCAGTGGCGGCAGCTGTGTCCGGCAGCACACCGGACTGGAGGGCATATTAGCCTTCCGGTTCTGTGTGCTGATCTGGTCCAGGGCTGTCAGGTTCATCCCTGACAGCCCCGGACCGGACTCTGCCGTGGTGTGGAGCCAGCCTTAGATGTAACACATATTCTGGTTAGTTTCACACTTTTCTTTACTCCTTGTTTCCATATTGATCCCTTTTTGTTTTGCTACCTTCAGCCTGACTCTACAATATGCACATTCCAATAACAAGGAAAACCATTCCTTGAACGGCAGATGTGGTACTTGCGGCGGTGAAAAAAATCGTGGCTGACCGCGTTTTTTTTTCGCAGCCGCAAGTGCCGCACCTGCAGATGCGGTAAGTTTGCTGGATCTGCTGCATTTTCAAAAAACGCCAGTGTGAAAGGGGCCTTACATGGTTTTTATGTATACCCCAATTATGTACCATATGCTGATCTTATTACCTGTTACACTTTATTGACTTTATGGTCCTGCATTTGTTGTTAGTAACAAAAAGATAGCGACACTCAAACCCTAAGTCATGCTATTTTAAATATAGAACAGCATTATAGCTAAGGAAATATCAAAAAATGAGACACTTAGTTTATAAATATGGCCATATCCATAACCGCCCAGTAGCTACGTCGAGGCGGGTCTCTTATACTGGGTGCTACTCTACTTTTGTACCTTTTTCAGCCACAGCCTCTCTCTGGATTAAAAATCTATTCGCCCATTCAAAGAGAGGTTTTCAATCCAGGGATACGCTGTGGCTGAAAGTGTAGGTGCATTAGTAGATTAGGACCCAATAAAAGAGACATGGCTCGACGTGGCTACTGGGCGGTTATGGATACGGTCATATTTATAAGCTAAGTGTCTAATTTTTTTCATATTTTCTTAGCTATAATGCTGTTGTATATTAAAAATAGCATGTCTTAGTATGTCAGTATCTGTCTTTGTTACAATGTGTTGTGTTCAGCGTTGCACCTACATACATTACATGATGGAGTGCTGCAGTTTTTTCTTGAATTTGTTGTTAGTGTCCTATACAGTGTGAAGTGCTCTCTTTTATATGTAATTGTCGATGTCATTGATCAATAAACGTTCAACTTTTTAAGTTAATATTGAGTTGTCACTTGTTGTCGGTCCCCTCCACTTGTTGCCTGTCCCATCCACTTGTTGCCGGTCCCCTCCACTTGTTGCTTGTCCCCTCCACTTGTTGCCGGTCCCCTCCACTTGTTGCCGGTCCCCTCCACTTGTTGCCTGTCCCCTCCACTTGTTGCCTGTCCCATCCACTTGTTGCCTGTCCCATCCACTTGTTGCCTGTCCCATCCACTTGTTGCCTGTCCCATCCACTTGTTGCCTGTCCCCTCCACTTGTTGCCGATCCCCTACACTTGTTGCCTGTCCCCTCCACTTGTTGCCTGTCCCCTCCACTTGTTGCCTGTCCCCTCCACTTGTTGCCTGTCCCCTCCACTTGTTGCCGATCCCCTCCACTTGATGCCAATCCCCTCCACTTGATGCCAGTCCCCTCCACTTGTTGCCTTAGCAGTGTTACTTGGGGGGTCGGCAGCCGCATAGTATTGATTTTGGTTTATGATTGGGCGACTTCTAAGTTTTATTCTTACAGAAACTTTTTGATTCTAATAAACTTTTCCTGCCAAGTAAAAATTCCCCTTGATATAACGTGTCCGGAGATATATGGGACCACACTGGTTGGTAATTGGCTAATCAGATCATTAACTGTCAGTTTTCCTTTGGTAAAGCCACATAATAACACTGGCAAACAGTAGTACAAATGTGGAGCTAATCTAATAAATTCCATGAGCCTCATCCTCCGAGCTATTCATCGGGCGGCCCGCATTGGAATGAATGGGATTCTCTGCGGTAACTGCAGTGACAGACGGCTTCCCGGACCTCTCTTTGTTCTGGGTGACAAGTGCAGCGCGGCACGGCTGTGTGCTACCAGTCCGGCTGTGAAAAACATGGGATATTAATGACTCCTAACTACAGCAAATCTATTAAACCTGGTGAGCACATTTCCAACTAAGGCCAGATTCACGTATCCTTTTTTTCACATATAATACAGCTGCCTCTCAATGTATTAGAATATCATCAAAAAGTTCAATTATTTCAGTAATTCAATACATAAAGTGAAACACATATATTATATAGAGTCATTACACACAGAGGGATCTATTTCATGTGTTTATTTCTGTTAATGTTGATGATTATGACTTACAGCCAATTAAAACCCAAAGGTCATTATCTCAGAAAATGAAAGTAGGGAGGATGAAGGGTCTGAGAGATAAAATATGACCTAAATAGGTATCGGAGGCTTCACCTTGTGTGGTTGTGAGAGTCACAACCACTATAAAAGCAGATCACGGCTGCTGCAGTCCCCAGTGTGGTGCATATAGAGTAGGGAGGATGAAGGGTTAAAAACCGTGCTGCCGTATTCCATGAGACATCAAAGGGTGAATATAATATTGATTTATTAGTCAACTTGTTTCAGAGCTCCCTGGCCCCTTCCTCAGGACAAATCAATATTATATTGGCATGCTTCAGGGCGTTTCAGGGAGTCCTGAAACACGTTGATTAATAAATCAATATTATATTCACCCTTTGATGTCTGGTGGAATTCGGCAGCATAGTGTTTAACCCTTCATCCTCTCTACTCTGTGTGTGGCAGAGTGGGGGAGTGTGTGTAGCAGAGTGGGAGTGTGTGTGTCGCAGAGTGTGTGTGAGTCACCCGCCAGGGCCGTGGGGTACTCAGGACTGGTCCATTTCAGTCTCTGTTGCGTGGGGACGTTACAGTGGTGGCCGCAGGCCGGTTCCGTGGCCCTGGGCGACATTAATAAAAGGGAAAAAATAAAATGAAAAAAATGAAAAAGGGAAAGAGTTTGTCAAGGATGTGACGCCACACGTGGTTTGTGGCCAGTGTGAGCCACAGCTACTTGTCACAGTCTTGGGGATGATGGCGATGGGCAGCAAGGTGTTAGTCCTCCATGGGTAGGGCTGGTTATCCCTTTAGCTGGTATATAGTCTATGTGTGTACAGTGGTGACTAGGGATGGGCGAGTCTACTCGCTAGGACTCGGGACTCGGCGATTCTGAAGGTACTCGCAGGACTCGTTACTCGGCGAATCTCCCAGCTTGGACTCGCACAGTGACGAGTCCAATGGAATTCAATGGCAATAAGCTTGACTCGTCACAGATACCCGCTGTCAGCAGCGAGTCTGAGCGAGTCTACGATTCCGAGTCCTACGAGTCTACGAATCCGAGTCCTGTATACTGTATTCGGGATTCGGACTGTGGAATACAGAATCTGTTATGTTGCGAGTCAGCACAGCGTGCGTGTTAGGTCAGAAAACTTGTGAAGATAGCCAATCATAGTCAGTAATGGCATAGCAAAGTTGGTTGTGTCAGGACTATGATTGGCTGCTGTCCATCGTCATGCCTATGTCATCTATGACAGGCAAGGCAGTATATAAGGCTTGTCCCCGCCATTTTGGGCACATTCCTGAGACGATCTGACCTAGTATAGGGAGAGAGAGATATATGCTGGAGCAGATCAGGGATTGTCAGTGTAGGGAAGATTCCTTATATTAACCCAAAAAGCTCTTCTGAGAGCTAGGAGGAGGACGGAGTAGTGCTGTGTAGGCAGGCAGGCAGGGAGGGAAGGAAGGAGAAGCCTTAGTGCACACAGGACGGACCTCATAGCTTAGCTTACTCACTCAGCTTTGCTAACAGCTGCAGTCAGAGGCTTAGCTGAGGTGCTGTTTCATTTTTGTTTTTGCACCAGATCGATTTTTGTTCCTAATAAGCCATAGAGCGTTATTTTTTCTGTGGCAGACCAGTGCGTTGCTGCTAGCACGTACTCCACCTTAGGGAGTGTAGTGTGCGGCTTCACTGCCAAGTGTGACAGCGCACACTTACCCCGCCAGCAAGTGACGCATTCAGCTAACCTAACCACATCTCGGTGGCTGTGCGCACTTGAAACTAATTTTTTTAGGGAGTGTAGTGTGCGGCTTCACTGCCAAGTGTGACAGCGCACACTTACCCCGCCAGCAAGTGACGCATTCAGCTAACCTAACCACATCTCGGTGGCTGTGCGCACTTGAAACTAATTTTTTTTAGGGAGTGTAGTGTGCGGCTTCACTGCCAAGTGTGACAGCGCACACTTACCCCGCCAGCAAGTGACGCATTCAGCTAACCTAACCACATCTGGGTGGCTGTGCGCACTTCAAACTAATTTTTTTAGGGAGTGTAGTGTGCGGCTTCACTGCCAAGTGTGACAGCGCACACTTACCCCGCCAGCAAGTGACGCATTCAGCTAACCTAACCACATCTCGGTGGCTGTGCGCACTTGAAACTAATTTTTTTAGGGAGTGTAGTGTGCGGCTTCACTGCCAAGTGTGACAGCGCACACTTACCCCGCCAGCAAGTGACGCATTCAGCTAACCTAACCACATCTCGGTGGCTGTGCGCACTTGAAACTAATTTTTTTAGGGAGTGTAGTGTGCGGCTTCACTGCCAAGTGTGACAGCGCACACTTACCCCGCCAGCAAGTGACGCATTCAGCTAACCTAACCACATCTCGGTGGCTGTGCGCACTTGAAACTAATTTTTTTAGGGAGTGTAGTGTGCGGCTTCACTGCCAAGTGTGACAGCGCACACTTACCCCGCCAGCAAGTGACGCATTCAGCTAACCTAACCACATCTCGGTGGCTGTGCGCACTTGAAACTAATTTTTTTAGGGAGTGTAGTGTGCGGCTTCACTGCCAAGTGTGACAGCGCACACTTACCCCGCCAGCAAGTGACGCATTCAGCTAACCTAACCACATCTCGGTGGCTGTGCGCACTTGAAACTAATTTTTTTAGGGAGTGTAGTGTGCGGCTTCACTGCCAAGTGTGACAGCGCACACTTACCCCGCCAGCAAGTGACGCATTCAGCTAACCTAACCACATCTGGGTGGCTGTGCGCACTTGAAACTAATTTTTTTAGGGAGTGTAGTGTGCGGCTTCACTGCCAAGTGTGACAGCGCACACTTACCCCGCCAGCAAGTGACGCATTCAGCTAACCTAACCACATCTGGGTGGCTGTGCGCACTTGAAACTAATTTTTTTAGGGAGTGTAGTGTGCGGCTTCACTGCCAAGTGTGACAGCGCACACTTACCCCGCCAGCAAGTGACGCATTCAGCTAACCTAACCACATCTCGGTGGCTGTGCGCACTTGAAACTAATTTTTTTAGGGAGTGTAGTGTGCGGCTTCACTGCCAAGTGTGACAGCGCACACTTACCCCGCCAGCAAGTGACGCATTCAGCTAACCTAACCACATCTCGGTGGCTGTGCGCACTTGAAACTAATTTTTTTAGGGAGTGTAGTGTGCGGCTTCACTGCCAAGTGTGACAGCGCACACTTACCCCGCCAGCAAGTGACGCATTCAGCTAACCTAACCACATCTGGGTGGCTGTGCGCACTTGAAACTAATTTTTTTAGGGAGTGTAGTGTGCGGCTTCACTGCCAAGTGTGACAGCGCACACTTACCCCGCCAGCAAGTGACGCATTCAGCTAACCTAACCACATCTCGGTGGCTGTGCGCACTTGAAACTAATTTTTTTAGGGAGTGTAGTGTGCGGCTTCACTGCCAATGTGTGAGAGCGCACACTTACCCCGCCAGCAAGTGACGCATTCAGCTAACCTAACCACATCTCGGTGGCTGTGCGCACTTAAAACCAATTTTTTTAGGGAGTGTAGTGTGCGGTTTCACTGCCAAGTGTGACAGCGCACACTTACCCCGCCAGCAAGTGACGCATTCAGCTAACCTAACCACATCTGGGTGGCTGTGCGCACTTGAAACTAATTTTTTTAGGGAGTGTAGTGTGCGGCTTCACTGCCAAGTGTGACAGCGCACACTTACCCCGCCAGCAAGTGACGCATTCAGCTAACCTAACCACATCTCGGTGGCTGTGCGCACTTGAAACTAATTTTTTTAGGGAGTGTAGTGTGCGGCTTCACTGCCAAGTGTGACAGCGCACACTTACCCCGCCAGCAAGTGACGCATACAGCAACACCTAACTCCAACTTGGTGACTGTGCATTCATCTACAATGTCTCAAAAAAAAACAATTACCAAAAAGGATGTTGCAAAGGGACAGGGACGAGCTCGTGGCCGCAGCAGTCTTGCCCAAGAAGGCACTGGTACAAGTACACAGCCTAGGATTGATAGAACGTCCTTTTTTCTACCTAGAAATCCCAGTACTCAAAGAAAACGTGTGTTGAGGCCGGATGAGCATGACAAGATAACATCTTGGATGGCTCAGACGCCCTCGACCACTGGTTCTTGCAGTACGCAATCATCCGTGGCAAGACATTCTAGTGTCGCTACAGACAATGCAGCGCCATCCAATCCTCAAAGTCGTCATATTGCCTCAACCCATCGGCAGCCAGAGGAAAATTTGAATATGGACCTTGGTCACTCGGATGACTTATTCGGTTCTTATCAAGGGGTTTCTTTGTCACTGCCTGACGAGATACTTGAAGTAGACGAAATGTCTACTCATGGCCAAAGTTTGGAAGTAGCGCGTCCTGAGGAAAGACACTTTCACGAAATGCAAACAGTATCTCAGGAGGTGGATGATGATGAGGATGATGAGACACACATCTCATCTGGCCAGCCTGCTCAGTCAGTTTATCCAGAATCCTTTGAACTGGAAGGGGTGGATGATGACACCACAGATCCTACCTGGATTGCTGAATTGCATAGCCAAGAGAGCAGCCAGGAGGACGAAAGTGGCTATGTACCACTGGCAAAATCACAAAGGCGTACTGTCTCCAGAACACAAACTGTGAGAACAGTTGCCCAAATAGCGTCAACTGTGGCACAAACTGTGCCAACTGTTGCACAAACTGCAAACACAGTTGCCCAAAATGTGTCCACAGTTGGTGTTGAACAGAGTCATCCTCCTCTTCCTCCAATTAAAAATAAAGGACGAACAGCCAGTGTGTGGAAATTTTTTAAGGATAGCCCAACATTACCAAATATGGTTATCTGTAAGATGTGCCAGGCAAGGCTTAGCAGAGGCACGGTAAAAGGAAACCAGAGCACCAGCAGTATGCGCAAGCATATGTCTCTTAAGCACCCAATTCAGTGGGCACCCTATCAGGGTTCAAAATCAGTGCCTTCTGATCCAAACACTTCCAGGCCACCTCAGATACATCCTTCACCAGCAAGTGTTCAGGCTTCAGCTCCTGCTCAAGCGTACTCCTCCCAAGGTGCTTTACAAGACAGACATGACAGTAGTCAATCCTCTTGTCAGTCTGGTCCAAACGTGCAGTTGTCAGTGCCACAGCTGTATGAAAGACAGCGGAAGTTCCAACCGACACACCCATATTCCCAAAAAGTGACAGCGAAAATAGCCAAGTTGTTAGCTGTGGAAATGCTGCCGTTTAGGCTTGTGGGTACAGAGTCTTTTCGGGAGTTGATGGCTGAGGCAGCACCACGATACTCTGTACCCAGCCGGTACTTTTTCTCACGTAGTGCCGTTCCCGCCTTACACCAGCACGTGGTTAACAACTTAAAACGTGCTTTAACAAATGCTGTCACCGCCAAAGTCCACCTAACTACGGACACGTGGACAAGTAGTTGTGGACAGGGCAGATACATTTCACTAACGGCTCACTGGATCAACCTGGTGGAGAGTGTCCCAACTTCTAAAACTGTACCATCTGACATACTTCCAACTCCACGAATAGCGGGCCCAACATCATTCCGGGTGTCTGCCTCCTCATATATGTCCAGTGCCCAATCTGCTTCTGCCACTTCCTTGTCCACTGCTGAGCCTCAAGCACCATCACGTCCGAGTTGGGAGCTTTGCAGTACTGCTTCTGCAAGGCGACAACAGGCTCTTCTGAAGCTTATCTGCCTAGGTGACACACGTCACACTGCAACAGAGTTGTGGAAAGGTCTCAAGCAACAGACCGATGAGTGGCTGGCCCCACTGGAACTACAACCAGGTCTAGTTGTGAGCGATAATGGTGCAAACCTTGTGGCGGCAATAAAGCACGGTAAACTTGTACATGTGCCTTGCATGGCTCATGTCCTGAACCTGGTAGTTCAGAAATTCCTCAAAATATACCCAGAGTTATCTGAGCTACTGGATAAGGTGAGGCGAATTTGCGCCCACTTTAGACATTCGTCCACAGCAGCTGCAAGTCTTTCTGCCCTTCAAATCCAATTTAACTTGCCGAAACACAGGCTAATTTGCGACATGCCTACGCGATGGAACTCCACCTTCCATATGCTGGCAAGGTTTAATGAGCAGCAGAAGGCAATAGCGGAATTTCAGCTGCAACATGCCCGTCAACCTGGAAGTCATACCACACACATCGGTACTTTCGAGTGGGTCTGGATCGCTGACCTTTGCGAGTTGCTGGATAACTTCGAATACTGTACCAAACTCGTCAGTGGGGATCAGTCGATTATAAGTCTCACCATCCCCATGCTCTGCCTGCTCCAAGAATCCCTATTGAATCTCAAAACAGATGCTTTGAGAGCACAGCGGATGGCTATGGAGCCAGAATTGAACATCGCTGATCCTAGCCACCCTAGCCAATATCAGCAGGCTACATTGGTTCAGGAAGATGTTGATGAGGGTGATGATGAAGAAGATTTATTTTTCTCTGGTACTGATGTGAACCCTGATGGGACTCCCAACCCTACGTTTATGTCGGTACAGCATGGGTGGGCTGAAGAGGAGGAGGCGGACACCGATTTAGAGGCCACGACGCGTAGTGATCTTCATTCTGTTGTAACCGAGGAGATGAGTCTTTGCAGCTTAGCACACATGGCTGAAGTAATGTGTCAATGTGTCTCCAAAGATCCACGCGTCATACACATCTATGACAGCGACCTCTACTGGTTGTCAACGTTTTTGGACCCACGGTACAAAGACAAATTTCAGTCGCTGCTGTCGCACTCATCCAGGGGCTTAACGATGGATCATGTAAAGAGGGTTCTTCTTGATATTTTGCTGGCAATATCACCGTCTGAATCCGCTATACATCGAAGAACCAGCTCTTTCCAACAGCAGCCTTTGGTTGGGACACAAACGCCATCAATGACAAGAAGAGGTGGGGGTAAGATGTCCGCCAACTGGGCGATGTTCAACAGACCTTCCAATCAAGAACGTAATTTGACTACGGTGACCTTGAGTAGGAGACAACAATTGTCCAACATGGTGCAGCAGTATCTCAGTGACAGTACCAGCTTCCTAACCGACCCTTCTGTACCCTTTAATTACTGGGTTTCCAAGCTGCACACTTGGACTGAGCTGTCATTGTATGCCTTGGAGGTGCTGGCATGCCCAGCTGCTAGTGTGACATCAGAGCGTGTTTTCAGTGCCGCTGGGGGTATAGTCACTGATAGAAGGTCCCGCCTCACCACAGAAAATGCCGACAGGCTCACTCTAATTAAATTCAACAAGGATTGGATATCATCACAGTTCCTAAGCCCTCCTGACGACAGTACACAATCCTAGATTAACCTAATCATAATTTATATGATTGGGATATTGCGCTGTTAACAATATGCCCATTTTGGACAGGAATTAATGACAAGTCCCGTAGCTCTGTTGATTTCATTCGGCACCCAGTCCAAGCAATAATATGCAATGGGCCAAGCGCCCTGCTTTATGTAAAAAAATACGTTATTAAGCCCTTTGGGCTAATTTTTTGAGGCACCAAGCCTACGACTGCATAGTTGGCCTTGCTTCTTCTATGCTCCGAGTCCAAGCAATAATATGCAATGGGCCAAGCGCCCTGCTTTATGTAAAAAAATACGTTATTAAGCCCTTTGGGCTAATTTTTTGAGGCACCAAGCCTACGACTGCATAGTTGGCCTTGCTTCTTCTATGCTCCGAGTCCAAGCAATAATATGCAATGGGCCAAGCGCCCTGCTTTATGTAAAAAAATACGTTATTAAGCCCTTTGGGCTAATTTTTTGAGGCACCAAGCCTACCACTGCATAGTTGGCCTTGCTTCTTCTATGCTCCTAGTCCAAGCAATAATATGCAATGGGCCAAGCGCCCTGCTTTATTTAAAAATAAACTTTATTAAGCCCTTTGGGCTAATTTTTTGAGGCACCAAGCCTACGACTGCATAGTTGGCCTTGCTTCTTCTATGCTCCGAGTCCAAGCAATAATATGCAATGGGCCAAGGGCCCTGCTTTATTTAAAAATATACTTTATTAAGCCCTTTGGGCTAATTTTTTGAGGCACCAAGCCTACCACTGCATAGTTGGCCTTGCTTCTTCTATGCTCCTAGTCCAAGCAATAATATGCAATGGGCCAAGCGCCCTGCTTTATTTAAAAATAAACTTTATTAAGCCCTTTGGGCTAATTTTTTGAGGCACCAAGCCTACGACTGCATAGTTGGCCTTGCTTCTTCTATGCTCCGAGTCCAAGCAATAATATGCAATGGGCCAAGGGCCCTGCTTTATTTAAAAATATACTTTATTAAGCCCTTTGGGCTAATTTTTTGAGGCACCAAGCCTACCACTGCATAGTTGGCCTTGCTTCTTCTATGCTCCTAGTCCAAGCAATAATATGCAATGGGCCAAGCGCCCTGCTTTATTTAAAAATAAACTTTATTAAGCCCTTTGGGCTAATTTTTTGAGGCACCAAGCCTACGACTGCATAGTTGGCCTTGCTTCTTCTATGCTCCGAGTCCAAGCAATAATATGCAATGGGCCAAGGGCCCTGCTTTATTTAAAAATATACTTTATTAAGCCCTTTGGGCTAATTTTTTGAGGCACCAAGCCTACCACTGCATAGTTGGCCTTGCTTCTTCTATGCTCCTAGTCCAAGCAATAATATGCAATGGGCCAAGCGCCCTGCTTTATTTAAAAATAAACTTTATTAAGCCCTTTGGGCTAATTTTTTGAGCCACACAGGCTAACAAGCTTATCATGGTTTGGGAGACACCCTGGCTAACAAGCTTTGTATGGCCCTTAGACCTACATGTATACCAAAAATGGGAAACAGCCCCTTGGGCTAATTTTTCGAGCCACACAGGCTAACAAGCTTATCATGGTTTGGGAGACACCCTGGCTAAGAAGCTTTGTATGGCCCTTAGACGTACATTTATACCAAAAATGGGAAACAGCCCCTTGGGCTAATTTTTTGAGCCACACAGGCTAACAAGCTTATCATGGTTTGGGAGACACCCTGGCTAACAAGCTTTGTATGGCCCTTAGACCTACATGTATACCAAAAATGGGAAACAGCCCCTTGGGCTAATTTTTCGAGCCACACAGGCTAACAAGCTTATCATGGTTTGGGAGACACCCTGGCTAAGAAGCTTTGTATGGCCCTTAGACGTACATTTATACCAAAAATGGGAAACAGCCCCTTGGGCTAATTTTTTGAGCCACACAGGCTAACAAGCTTATCATGGTTTGGGAGACACCCTGGCTAACAAGCTTTGTATGGCCCTTAGACCTACATGTATACCAAAAATGGGAAACAGGCCCTTGGGCTAATTTTTTCAGGCACCAATCCTATGCCTGCATCGTGGGCGTTGCTTGGACTATCATCCTGCTGGAGCCTGTTGAAGGGTCCCACTGTACGCTCCATACAGACGCGATGTGTAGCATGTAGACGTCCCAGCCTCTCACATGTGTGTTCATAGTCTTGTTGCCATAGCGAGGCATAAAGTAACCCCACAAACACAGGCACTGTTTGTCATCAACAGTTGTATGTGGAGTCATGATTTGACACTTAGTAACCAAGGTGACTTCATGCGCCATGCGGGCCGTAAAGTACTTGCTAATGATGCTCTCTCCCCTGTCCACCACGCCAACTGTCTCGGGGTAATCCTTGACTCCTCCCTCTCCTTCAAGCCCCACCTCTAGTCCCTAACCAAGTCCCTGTGACTCCAACTCAAAAATATTTAACCAATTCGGTCGTTCCTCAATCCTGACACTGCTGAAACACTCATAAATGCCCTCATCATCTCCCGCCTTGACTACTGCAACCTCCTTCGCATAGGTCTCCCTGCCAACTCTCTTGCAACTCTCCAATCTATACTAAACTCTCCTGCCCGGCTAATCCATCTGTCCTCACGCTACTCCCCTACATACCCCCTCTGCCAAGCCGTTCACTGGCCCCTACGGCCCACAGAGAGCTCACTTTAAAACACTGACCATGACATTCAAAGCCTTACACAACCTATCCCCACCATACATCTCCGACATGATCTCCCGATACCATCCCTCACGCAACCTGCGTTCATCCCAAGAAGTTGTCCTACAGTCCACCCTCATCTCCTCTTCCCACAACCGCATACAGGATTTCTCCCGGTCATCCGCCATGCTATGGAACTCCCTGCCCCACCTCATCAGTCAGTCGCCTACCCTCTGAACCTTAAAGATACTTATAAAGACTCACCTCTTCCGACAGGCCTACAACCTGCCATGAGACCCCGCTACACGCCCCACGACCGACACCTTCCCCACCCTATTGTATCCCCACCCACCCCTCGTAGAATGTGAGCCCACGCGTACAGGGTCCTCTACTATTGTACCTGTATGACCTTATTGTCTATGTTTATTGTACTTGTCCTTCTCTACCTTTTCCTCATGTACAGCGCCATGGAACCTATGGCCGCTATATAAATAAATAATAATAATAATTATGATGACTTGAAGCCCAACCAAAAAAAAACTCCACATTCATTCCTTGAAAAAAAGACAGACACAAAGCTTGTTTTTAAAACGGTGTTTAAAAAAAAAAAATGGCAGCACTGTTTGGACATTCAACAAATACTACCTTTAATTAAGGTAACTACAAATAAATGGAGCCCTACAGGTCCTGGTAGCTGGGCTGTCCGTCCTGCAAAAGGTCAAGGGCCCCACGGATGGCCTGGCCGAACCCTTCAGGGTGGATCATCTGAACAGGTCTAGGGAACGGTGGTAGGTCCCTGTTCGCTGGCCACTGGCAGTGAGGCAAAGCCCTGTGGGGTGGGACTTGGCTGTCCCGTGTTGTGGGCCTGCCCAGCCTGGTAGAGTTTATTTTCCAGCCATCCAAATACTGGAACACATCACCGGGGTCGTTTCCTGGCTGACAGGCTTCCAGCACTATCTGTAATGCTGACCTTGCCCGCAGTAGCCTGTCAAATGGAATATTATCCATGAATGGTATAATACTGCGGGCAAAGTCAGCATTACTTTGTTGCACACTTAATTGTGCAGACCCCGGGATGGGACCATAAGCTGGGCCTGCCGCTGGTGGTGCTGGCCCTGCCGCTGGTGGTGGCGGTGGTGGTGCTGGCCCTGCCGCTGGTGGTGGCGGTGGTGGTGCTGGCCCTGCCGCTGGTGGTGGCGGTGGTGGTGCTGGCCCTGCCGCTGGTGGGGGCGGTGGTGGTGCGGACCCTGCCGCTGGTGGCGGTGGTGGTGGTGGTGGCGGGGACGGCGGTGGTGGTGTTGATGGGCCTGCCGCTGGTGGCGGCGGTGGTGGTGCTGGCCCGGCCGCTGGTGGCGGCGGTGGTGGTGCTGGCCCTGGCGATGCTGGTGGTGGTGGTGGTGGTGGCGGCGGCGGCGACGGCGGTGGTGGTGGTGGCGCCGGCCGTGGTGGTGGTGGTGGGTGTTCTCCACGCCGCCTTCTGTTTGGCGGTGGAGGGTTCACAGCACGCCGCCCTCTGTAGTAAGCTTCTCTGTGGGTAAAGTAAAAAAAAATTTGGTGAATGCATTGCATTTGGAAACAAAAACATAGGTCAAACATTAAGTTGCACGCTTTTTAGACTCTGTGTATCTGTGTATTATTAATCAGATATTTGTTATTATTATGAAAGAATAACCAACTGTACATAACATAAAGGAATACGTGACTTTCTTTGCTAATTCCATACTAATACATAATCTTTCACCCCCTGATTAACACCCACCCCCCCCCCATCCCATCTAATCTAGACGATCAATAACACCAATGGTTCACATGAAAAAAAAAAGTCCCCCTGACTTCACTTTTTACTTGACATACTTAATTCACAAAACGTTTAGCTTATATCATCTATATAAAGCAGGGAAGGGGTTGAAAGGTATACAATATATATATATATAATCTATTTATATAATCGGGAGTTTGAAATTCCGGCACTGTAGCCTAATCCCAAACTCCTTAGCGTCACTGCGAGCGGAGACGCGTATGCGCCTTCGCGAGCCGCAGACGCTTAACTCACACAGCCGCTATAGCGTTTTCTCGAGCGGCCTCGCGCCCTCCGCTCACAGCAAGACCTGCGCCCCTCACAGCGCCCAATCCGCCCCGGCATGCTGGCATTTGTACTTCCCCCGTCTGTGCACCCACAGGTCTTAGCAGATCACTGATGCTGACAGCGGGGGGGACAACACAGACAATCAAATCAGGAGGAGGTCAGTGTCAGGAGGAGATGACAGACGCCCGCCGGGGCCTGTGACACTGCAGAGGTCACAGCGGGGCTGTGTGTGCGGACAACGGGGAGGCCGGGGGCTACGGACGTACCGGACACGTCCTCTGCTCCTGGAGATGTGCCGCGGTTCCGCGCTCGCAGCGTATCTGACGCTGGAGCTGCGCTCACCACGTCCACACCACGCCCTCTGCCAAACAACCCACACCTCTCACTAACCTCCTGCAGCTAACCACACCCCATGTTTACCTTTGCCATAATGTCATTTAGCTGCGGCCGCTATCTTTAATAAGGTCAGAAATTATGGCAGTAATCGGATCTCTGCTCCCTCTAGCACGCCCCAACACTGTAGCACCATCTATTAACCCTATTCTCATCACCTATATACTCTGCTACCCACAGAGCCGTCTTTATACTCTGCTACCTCAGACCCGCCTGTATACTCTGCTACCTCAGACCCGCCTGTATACTCTGCTACCCACAGACCCGCCTGTATACTCTGCTACCCACAGAGACGCCTGTATACTCTGCTACCTCAGACCCGCCTGTATACTCTGCTACCCACAGACCCGCCTGTATACTCTGCTACCTCAGACCCGCCTGTATACTCTGCTACCCACAGACCCGCCTGTATACTCTGCTACCCACAGAGACGCCTGTATACTCTGCTACCTCAGACCCGCCTGTATACTCTGCTACCCACAGACCCGCCTGTATACTCTGCTACCTCAGACCCGCCTGTATACTCTGCTACCTCAGACCCGCCTGTATACTCTGCTACCTCAGACCCGCCTGTATACTCTGCTACCTCAGACCCGCCTGTATACTCTGCTACCCACAGAGACGCCTGTATACTCTGCTACCTCAGACCCGCCTGTATACTCTGCTACCCACAGACCCGCCTGTATACTCTGCTACCTCAGACCCGCCTGTATACTCTGCTACCTCAGACCCGCCTGTATACTCTGCTACCCACAGACCCGCCTGTATACTCTGCTACCCACAGAGACGCCTGTATACTCTGCTACCTCAGACCCGCCTGTATACTCTGCTACCCACAGACCCGCCTGTATACTCTGCTACCTCAGACCCGCCTGTATACTCTGCTACCCACAGACCCGCCTGTATACTCTGCTACCTCAGACCCGCCTGTATACTCTGCTACCTCAGACCCGCCTGTATACTCTGCTACCCACAGACCCGCCTGTATACTCTGCTACCCACAGAGACGCCTGTATACTCTGCTACCTCAGACCCGCCTGTATACTCTGCTACCCACAGACCCGCCTGTATACTCTGCTACCTCAGACCCGCCTGTATACTCTGCTACCCACAGACCCGCCTGTATACTCTGCTACCCACAGAGACGCCTGTATACTCTGCTACCTCAGACCCGCCTGTATACTCTGCTACCCACAGACCCGCCTGTATACTCTGCTACCTCAGACCCGCCTGTATACTCTGCTACCCACAGACCCGCCTGTATACTCTGCTACCCACAGAGACGCCTGTATACTCTGCTACCTCAGACCCGCCTGTATACTCTGCTACCCACAGACCCGCCTGTATACTCTGCTACCTCAGACCCGCCTGTATACTCTGCTACCTCAGACCCGCCTGTATACTCTGCTACCCACAGACCCGCCTGTATACTCTGCTACCCACAGACCCGCCTGTATACTCTGCTACCCACAGAGACGCCTGTATACTCTGCTACCTCAGACCCGCCTGTATACTCTGCTACCTCAGACCCGCCTGTATACTCTGCTACCTCAGACCCGCCTGTATACTCTGCTACCCACAGACCCGCCTGTATACTCTGCTACCCACAGACCCGCCTGTATACTCTGCTACCCACAGAGACGCCTGTATACTCTGCTACCTCAGACCCGCCTGTATACTCTGCTACCTCAGACCCGCCTGTATACTCTGCTACCTCAGACCCGCCTGTATACTCTGCTACCCACAGACCCGCCTGTATACTCTGCTACCCACAGAGACGCCTGTATACTCTGCTACCTCAGACCCGCCTGTATACTCTGCTACCCACAGACCCGCCTGTATACTCTGCTACCTCAGACCCGCCTGTATACTCTGCTACCCACAGACCCGCCTGTATACTCTGCTACCCACAGAGACGCCTGTATACTCTGCTACCTCAGACCCGCCTGTATACTCTGCTACCCACAGACCCGCCTGTATACTCTGCTACCCACAGAGACGCCTGTATACTCTGCTACCTCAGACCCGCCTGTATACTCTGCTACCCACAGACCCGCCTGTATACTCTGCTACCCACAGAGCCACGTGTATACTCTGCTACCCACAGACCCGAAATGGAACCTAATGTATATATTAATAAATAATACAAAATGTACACAACAGTGCTGCAGACACATACCTTGGCATACGGGCCACCGGGTGAAGGAAGGACAGCCGGTCATAAAAATGGTAGTGGTTGGGCAATGGAGCGGCTCCCGGTTGTCTCTCAGAGTACTGCCGGTACTGCTTCTTATGCTGGTCCCGGCAGCTCCTCCACCGTTTTTTAAGATGGTCAACTGTGAAATGATTTGAAACCGGCTTTAGAGATGTGTAATATTTGAAACAACAAAAGTATGTGTACAAATCAACAATAACATTTTATTCATTTTGTGTGTGTAATGTGTATACAAGGCACAGTGACACGACAGTGTGGAACATCATCAACAGCATTACGGACATTGAGCTCACGTGGCCACAATCACAAATGAGGCAGGACACATGTCAACGCATAGAGAATGTAATAGTGCGGGCACCAGACTCTGGTCATTAGTGGTATTTATATACACCCAACCCCTTGGCCGAAAGAGCCAGGAGGATCAGACATTAAACTCATTGTACTGTTGTGACCCCATCCAAATATAGGCAACTATGCGGTGGAGCATGATAACACATTCAGGGTCCTGTATACCCTGCTATGGGGGCCCTGTATTCCCACTGCTGGGGGCCCTGTAAACCCACTGGGCCACTGTCTACCCACTGCTGGGGGCCCTGTATACCCACTGCTGGGGGGCCTGTACACACACTGAGGGCCCTGTATACAGGGACTGACTGGCACCCTACAGTTTGGGTCGCAACCCTCCCTCACTGGCCCGACACAGGTGAGGACGGGGTGTGTGGGGGGGGGTGATGACTGGCGGCCGCCTCACAGTCACCGCAGCTCCCGCATTATCCTATGGCTCGCTCCCAGCCGCAGCCTCGCGCTCCTCACAGCCGCTCGCTACCAGTCGCAGCCGCACGCCACTCACAGACGCTCACTCCCGGACGCAGCCGCGTGCTGATGACGTCATCGCGCGGCCAGGAGCTTCCGTTTCCGCCTGCTGCTTCAGGGACATGCGGATTATTCATGCTCCTGCAGCCGCATGACCCGTGGCACCTGGGCCAGTCCGCCCCTGCCTGTATACCACAATATGGGGGCATGTATACCCAGCTGGGGGCCTGTATACTCTGCAGGGGGAGGTGTATACTCTGCTGGGGGGCTGTCTACCAGTGATAGCCGCTGTATACCAGGATGGCGGTGAATATGTTTTCATAGTTTTTCGGGGCAAAAATAGGGGGGTCGGCTTATACACGGGTCGGCTTATACACGAGTATATATACAGTAAATGCAATATATAACGTGTAAACTCATTTAACTTACTTAGATTGCTCTGTTCCTCATGGTCACTCCGATGGAACGCAGGGAACATCTCTTGGGCGATCTCTCTCCAGGCTGTATTAATTAGGGTCGTATCCCCATACTCAGGATCTGTAGGGAGCCATAGAAATGGACGAGCCTCCACAAGTGCAATAAGACGCAGCGTGTTCACCATGCCACGTCCTGCTGCCATGATTGCACTGATGAATGGATCGCTCTGTGTGTGCGCCTGTCAGCGCGACTCGCTTCCTGTTTCCTTAAACCATGGTGTGTGCTGGAGAATCCCTTCCCTCGCATCATCGGCTACAAGCCTCAAAATAAGAGAAAAACCAGCGAGTTTGGACTCGCACACTTTCAGAGACACATCAGCGAGTTGTAAATGTCATTATTCGCTATTACTCGGGTCCCTATTCATTAACATTGGACTCGCTGGACTCGCAACGAGTCCCGAGTCCTTGACTCGGACTCGTTGGGGTCTTGCGATTCCGAGTCTTTTCGGACTCGCCCATCTCTAGTGGTGACACTTACTGGCATCTCTGAAGCTCCCGAGGCTCCTGTCCAGACACGGTCTTCTATGTTCCTGCAGGCTGTCTATGCCTGCGCAGCAAATGTAGCTGGTGGCTCCGCAGGTGCAGGCGAGCCCCGGCTGTTCACCACAGCAATAAGTCTCTCGCACACAAGCTTGAGTTTGACCGGTATTTTACTTCACTGCTTGTTCTTTATTTTACACAGTACAGTCATATGGTTCAGCAGTGTTCCTTCGATCCCGGTTGCTGGTCTGCAGCTGGGTCGGCTCCCTAGAGGCTCCCCCTCTCTTGTACCTTTTGGGCCTCTTCAATCTCGCGCACATACTCCGGGCCAGCTTTCGCGGACTTTCAATGGACGTCCCACCCCGGGACTACCAGTCCTATGTGACTGACTTTCCTTCGTTGTGATGGGGGTTGGGTTCCGGGCATAAAGTTTCTTCACCCCGCCGGTTACTTCGTGGATAGGGGCTTGAAGTTTCCCCGGCCACATCTACAGGGCCAGCTTCCTGGTGTCGACTCGGTCCCTCAGTGTACCTGGTCGCCCAGATGCTGCTTCTGTCTCCAGTCGGTAGCTTGGACCTGAACTGGCCATACGGTGGCACAGTCCGCAGGGACTTTGTTCTTCCTGGTGGGTGTATCAGTGCCTTGGCTGACTGGGCGTCTCTGCTTGGGTACTCTCCCTATTTTAACACCCTCCAAAAGCCTTCCCCAACTTAATTTTCCTAGGGTTTATTCTAGTTCCTCCAGCCCTTTCCCGGGTTTCCTTCACTACACTCCATCCACCACTCAGCTTCCCCCCACTATCCCCTGCCTCACATGAAGTAGTAAGTCTAGGGATTGGGGATGTGTTGGGTGTTGGTAGTTTACCTGTCCCAGCTGCAGTACCATACTGTGGCCACCGGTCCACAGGGGCGCCACATGTGTGTGGCAGAGCAGAAGACGGGCTGCATTATCTGGTTGTTCTCTGTCTGTGGACAGGGCCTGTGATGATGTCTCAGTAATGTGATGTAACTCCGCCCATGATAGTGACGTCACCACAGGTCCTGTAAGCCCCGGCGGTGGCGGGGAGATACCTGGCAGGGGGCTGCGGCGTCGAGTTAGTGGGGGGATTGCAGGGGATCACCGGGTTGGGGTTCACTGGGGGGACTGCTGCGAGCGGGCAGGGGGAGCATACAGTGGGTTGCGGCCGCCATATTTCCATAGCCATCACTTGGGTGAGGAAATATGGCGCTGGTGGAAGTGACATAGGCGGACATCCAGAAGGAAGTGGATGAGACAATTCACAATTATATATAGAGATTCCTGAAATAAATTAACTTTTTGAAGATATTCTAATTTATTGAGATGCATGTGTATATAACACGGTTGGGGGGTTTCAGTGCGTATGACCTGTGATTTCTCCGTATTTACAATCCTTGTTGCTTCTGTTTTTCACTAATGAAAAAGAAAAAATAACTTAATTCTGCCAACCTATTAAATAGTTAAATATCTGTGGCGCCTCTACGAATCCAGTCACCACAGAGGTACTGCACCCCTGTTAGGGTGTAGTATCCCACTCACGGGTAAGAGGGGCACAGACCGGTCCCGGGACACTCAGATAACTCTAGGAACCATTGTAGTGGGGTTGGTTGGTGAAGGAAGTAGTTAGAGGGAGCACTTGGGAAGGTGTAAGGTCAGGAAGCACACACGTAGATGACATGGGACACGTGACAAACGGTATAAATAGAGAGGGAAAGATCTAGAACGAAGGAGAGACAGTTGCAAATTGTCACTTCAGTGAGGAAGTGAAAAACTCTAATGCCACCCAATAAGGGTCTAAAAAAGGATAAATAGGGAGCGCACATAGGGTGTTATCGTCTTAATAAATAGTCCAGTCCCCCCAATCGCTGTGACTCACCTGCGGTGGTTGTGAGAGCCACAACAAACTGAGAGAGCCTGGTAATGGTCGCTGCAGGAGCCCACTGAAGATAAATGATTTCCACCGAAGAAAAAGCTGGGCTTTGTAGTCCGCGCTGACCTCAAGAAACTTCCAGTCCAGTAAAGGGTTAATCAGGTTCTGGTTTATTTGCCTACGCATTTCGTGGCTTTAAATCTGCCCTGATGAAGTGGCAGATTTAAAGCCACGAAACGCGTAGGCAAATAAACCAGAACCTGATTAACCCTTTACTGGACTGGAAGTTTCTTGAGGTCAGCGCGGACTACAAAGCCCAGCTTTTTCTTCGGTGGAAACCCAATAAGGGTAGCAATCCTTGTGGTCATAGTCGACTCTTTAGCAAGCCTTTTAATATGACCTAGGATTTGTGCCAGATCAGAACCCCAAACTACAGATGCTGTGGTTCGGGGTGATTGCCCCTCATCAGTGCAGTGTGTGGGATTCTGATCTGGCTGTATGAGAGGCTGAGAGGAGGTCTGGGGGACTAGCTATTCTCCTAATGGAGAGGAATCTGCCTGCCGGCATAAGGAGACAGATAAGCTGATAAGGAGACTTATAGCCGCAATGCTCCTCTGAGAAATATGCAAATTGTCACTACAGTGAGGAGGTGAAAAACTCTAATGCCACCCAATAAGGGTAGCGATCATTGTAGTCATAATCGACTCTTTAACAAGCCTTTTAATATGACTTAGGCTTGTTTCACATAGCGTTATTTTTCCTGTCCGTGGGATCCTACTTTTTGCAGGACCACATGGACAGGAACGGACACCACAGGAGGTGACCTATTTCTGTATCCGGGTCCTTGGTTTTCACGGGTTTTCACGGGTTTTCACGGGTCTGGACACAGAAAGAGCTGTGCTGGGCACTTTCACTTCCACAATGTATATATACATACATTGCGGAAGCGAAATTTAAGTAAAAGCAAGGGTTAAAAAAAAAGGTGAAAATAGAGATTTTTTTATTTTTAACCCTTGCTTTTACTTAATTTTACTTCCGCAGTGTATGGATAAGTGAAATTAGATGGCACAGAGCAGTTTTAGTGTACTGAACATGCTCAGTACACTGAAATCGGGTCCGGGAAACGATCAGCTGTTTTCTCGGACCCGTGCTCCACAGGCCCCCATGTTAAAGGCCGCAGATTGAGTCGGATCCGATTCGGTCTGATTTGATCCGCTGTGCCCAAAATCGGTGCAGACTCCCATTTTGGGCACAGCAAAAAATCGGACACAATCGGATCCGACAAAAATCAGATGTCAATTAGGCCAAATCCGATCCGTGCCCATAGGATGACATGAGGTCCAAATCGGATCCGTGGCTGTCCGTTTTACAATGGACAGCCACGGATCCTCAAAAATCGCAATGTGAAATCACCCTAAGGAGACAGTTGTACAGCAGAAGGAGAAACAGCTGAGCAGCCGAAAGGAGAGTGAAGCAGCTAGAGTCGAGTTGGGAAGCCAGAGCAAAAAATCCTGTCACAAAAGAAAGAGCTGTCCAGAGGCCAGACAGAGGAGCAGAAACAATAGCTAAGTGGTTCAGAGGAAGAGAGAGGGTCCCAGAGGCATGGGCAGTGACCATTCTACCCATGAGACTCATTTTAATTGACAAACGCAGGCAGTGGAGGGACTAAGCTAAAGAACAGGGGCACCGGGAACCCCAAGACTAGTGGAGAATCCAGACCAGCCTCAACTAGCAACCCGGAGACTGTGTCACACTTCCACGGTGACACAGTCGACAACCGCGCACATCTGCTGAAAAGGTGGCAACCATAGGGCTAAGGGGAGATACTGCAGGTTAACCCCTAAGGAAAGCCCACTGGCTCAGAGCTCTGTGTGGTGAGGCACAGGGTCGGAGGGCGAAGCAAGCGCAGTGTAAGAGGTTGAGAAAGGACAGAGAAGGGGTGCTGGTTATATGTCATCCTGTGTAGCTGGATCCCTGCCTCCGAGAACCCAGTGTTGCATAAAGACTGTGAATAAAAGAACTGAAGACTGCAACCTGCTGTGTCTATGAACTTTCTTACACACCCAAAAGCACCAGAAACACAACTACCAACTCACTCAGGTACACTTGGCCACTTTAGGGGTACCCATAGAGGGCTTAAGAACATTTCTGCCTCCCAACCATCGGCCCCTAGGAGGACTGTCATGCAGCGGTGGCCATTTATAGCTGCAACCTGCGGGTGACGTCATATATAAATTAACAAGTATCCCTAGGTCCAGTCATCCCTGCCCAGAATGAACTCTCCGGGCCAGATCCCTATCCCTAAAAGAGAGCCACCCACATCAAAGTTTTAATGACACCGCCAGGGTCACAGAGCTTGGTATCGGTCCCTGTGATTCCCGTGATGAAGCCTCAAGAAAGCCCGGTTTCGAGTATCCTAAGGCCCTGGAGGGGCGTGTCATAGCACATGTACCACGAAAACAGACTAGTGAAACAGGCTCAAAGACATGTATCACACCCCAGGGACTGCGGTACTCGGAATCAGGCCCTCCTGCATAAACCCAGTTGATAGCTTCTGATAAATGGAATCGGTCTGCCACTGGAACCGTATGTTTGCATCCACTATAGACGCTCCCACGTTGTTTCTGGGTTTTACATGATCGGAATAACTAGAAGTGCGTCACCGCAGGTCCTTTAGCATCGATACTGGTTGCCGGGCGATGCCATGTCCTTTGCCTGGAGATGTTAGAACTTGGAGCTGCTCCTGCCGCTAGCCCCTCAGCGAGGGAAGGAAACATATACAACTTGATGTAGCGGTCTTTTTGGAGCGTTGGGGTGAGGGATGAGTAATAAAGAAAGCTTGAATAACAAACCTTTATTGCTCTTTACAAGGAGTTGTAAAGGGCAATTAAGGTTTGTTATTGCTTATTCAAGCTTTCTTTATTATTCACCCCTTACTCCAGCGCTCCAAAAAGACCGCTACATCAAGTTGTATATGTTTCCACCCTAATTGGGAGACTCATGGAAAACGGGAGATTTCCCAAACTCCTAAAATAGATGACAAATATCTCTGGTGCCAATATCATCCCTCTAGCATTAATTAAACAGCAAACATATAGGTGAAGAAAACATTTTGTATCAAATATTCATCTCCACTAAGGACTTCAAAAATAAGATCAACCAAATAAGGCACGCCTTTATTGTTCCACCAACCCAACCCCTTTGTATACCAGACCTCTGCCCTTTCCTCACAACCTCCCTCTCCAACATCACTGAAGAACAGCTTACTCATCTCCTCTCCAAATCACACCTCACCACTTATGCACTTGACCCCATCTCTTCCCACCTCCTCTCCAACCTCACCACCACACTTATCTCAGTCCTAACCCACCTCTTCAACCTATCGCTAACCTCTGGTACCTTCCCCTCTTCTTTCAAAAATGCCATAATCACGTCTATCCTCAAAAAGCCAAACCTAGACCCTACTACAATGCCCAGCTGCTCCCATTTGCTTCCAAACTCCTTGAGCAGAATGTCCATGCTCAACTTTCCTCTTACCTCTCGTCTAATTCTCTCTTTGACAACCTACAATCTGGCTTCTGGCCCCACCACTCCACCAAAACTGCCCGGACCAACATGACTAATGACTTACAGCTAAATCTAACATACAATTCTTCATTCTTCCACTTCTAGACCTGTCCTCTGTCTTCGACACAATCGACCACTGCCTCCTACAACAGATCCTATCTTCCTGAAAGACCTTGCCCTGTCCTGGATTGCCTCATATCTTTCCAACCGCACATTTTCCCACTCCCACATTACCTCCTCATCCTTCCCTCTCTCTGGTGTCCCACAAGGCTCTGTCCTGGGGCCCCTACACTTCTCCATCTATATATCCTTGGCCTATGACAACTCATAAAGTCCCATGGCTTCCAGTACCACCTATACGCTGATGAGGCTCAAATCCACCTCTCTGGCCAAGACGTCACCTCTCTGCTGTCCAGAATCCCAGAGTGTCTGTCAGCCATATCCTCCTCCTTCTCCTCTCACTTCCTAATGCTTAATATGGACAAATTTGAACTTATTATCTTCCCTCCATCTCACATACTGTATTTTCCTTACTTGATCACGGTAAATGGCATCATGCTCTCGCTTGCACCTGAAGTCCACTGCCTCGGAGTAACAATTGACTCTGCCCTGTCCTTCAAACCTCACATCCAAACTCTCTCCACCTCCTGTTGTCTCCAGCTCAAACATATTTCCAGAATCTGACTTTTCCTCAACGCTCAATCTACCAAAATTCTTATACACACCCTCATCATCTCCCGCCTTGAATACTGCAACATCCTCTTCTGTGGTCTCACTGCTAACACTATTGCACCTCTCCAGTCTGTCCTTAACTCTGCTGCCCGAATAATCCACATCTTTCTCGCTACTCCTCCACTTCTCTCCTCTGCAAATCCCTCTGTTGGATCCCAAATCCCCAACAAATCCAGTTCAAACTACTGACCTACAAAGCCATCCATAGCCTGTCCCCTCACTATATATCCGAACTGATGTCCCAATATCTTTCCTCATGTAATCTCCAGTCCTCCCAATACCTCTCTCCACCACAATTATTAATTCCTCTCCCAATCGCCTGCAAGACTTCTCCTGCGTATCCCCCAGCCTCTTAAATTTTGCACCACATCACGTCCAATTATCCACCACGCTCGGATCCTTCACATGGAACTTAAAGACCCCTCTCTTCAGACAAGTTTACAGTCTGCAATGACCACGCTGCCACCTCACCACCACCGGAGCTGCCGCCTCACCATCACCAGAGCTGCCACCTCAACACCACCGAGAACCTCAGCACCACTGGAGCTGCCACCTTACAATCACTGGAGCTGCTACCTCACCACCGCCACCAGAGCGGCTGCAACCCCCGACAATCTGTTTTATCCCAGTCATCATATAGAATGTAAACACGTGAGATCAGAGTCCTCTTCCCTCTGTACTAGTCTGTCATTGTTAATTCATCTACTGTAACCTATATCTGTATTTTGTATATAACCCTTTTCATGTGCAGGACCACAGAATTCATGATGCTATATACGGTAAATAAATAATAATTATTATTTAGATATACTCACAATCATTGATAAAGAAAAGCGCTTCAAGAAAAATATTGTTGCAATATGGAGCCAGCTTGTGGCAACACTGATCAATATGCCTGAATCAGGGTTTCGCCCTCAATTTCAGCTTCTTCTAGAGCAAGAAATTTCAGTAGCACATCTGCTGCATGTGAATATAGTCTGAGGCTGAATTCAGGCATACACAAACTGCAATGCCTGTTTCAACCTCGAGACTCATGACCCAAACTAACAGCTTCATATATGCATTTATTTAGTCTGGGCATTGTGGTCCATATAGGAACCGTAAAATATGAACATCTAAGTTCTCCGCCCTGCTCCATAGCACAACACTGAGCAGGGCGGTGAAATGAGAGGACGTCATAGCGGGAGGCGGGGCATGCATCTCAACATCACTCTGCACTGGCGTCAACACCACAAGGACGTGCAGAGCGAGGATTTCATGAATGGCACGAGCGAGGTGGCGAGGACATAGGCGGCACAGAGGCGCAGGGGGCGTGAAATGCCTCCGTGGACAAGGTGCCTGAAGCACAAGGGCCTGCCTCCATGGATTTTTACTGTAAATTGTTATAAGTCTATATATCGGGGTACCAGCCCCATGGGGGACCCCTTGCCTGAATGCAGCAGATATGCTGCATTCAGTGCTGGACTTAGGTTCTAATCCATGGTGGGGGGGGGTGACAAGTCCTCTTTAAACTACTCTCTACCCCTATTTTCTTGTATGGGAAAATTGGGAAAGAAATCTAACCACACAATCATCCAAACTCCGACCACGTATGATAGAGTCTGTGCAAGGAATTCCGTAATAAGCAGTTAACAGATCACAACGTTGCATCCCAGACACAATTATCCTATAATCCCTTTACAATATGCTGATTTACTGCATTTACACCGTTCTTGGGATGTAATTGTAGGAAAGGTGTGGTGAGAAGGGACGATTAAAGAAATTAGCCCTACTGCATGACCGTGAGGTGGGATGTGACCTGACACTGAGGTCTCCAAGCTCGGACTGTCAGGGCATGCTGGAAGTTGGAGTTTTGCAGCAGTTGTTTTTTTCTATTTTGCTTCTTTTTGTTAAATTAATTGCACAAAACAATTTTTTGTCAACTTTTGAGACGTGAAATTAGATGTGCACATACCCTTTAAGGCATCCATTCTCTAGTACGTATGGCATCTGTGTAGCCACATGCCAGAGAAAAGGACACACGTATACAAATATTAGTCAATGGTCTTCTTTACACATCTGTGTTTCTGCACGGACAGTGTCTTCGTGTGGAGTAGACACATGTCTGTGTGCTCCACACAGCGACATGTCCATATGTGGGTGGGAGCACAGACACACGGACCCATTCAGGTCAATGGGTATGTGCAAAAACGTCCCGCACACAATGTCATCCATGTGACACCTCCAGAAGCAAACATGTCACTAAAAATAAATGGATCTTTACACTTTCCTGACTGCAACGATGCTCCTGTCCTCTCACTTCCAGGTCCGCTCATTAATCTCATGAATATTCGCTGCCCTGAGAGCTACAGCAGACCCGGAAGTGAGAGAAGCAGTGTGGCACCCCAGAGTCCAGCTACCACAATGTCATTATCTCCCCCCGGGGGTAGTGACATACCTGAGATCAGCAGACGGCAAAACCCAAAGCACACAACACCTTTCTGCCTCCAGGCCTGAAGAGGAACTCTAAACCTGGGTTCAGTGTGAGATCCCCTATAAATTCTGGTCTGGGGCGGAGTTAGTCAGTTCAGTACGGAGCAGTACTGAGGAATACATCCTGTGGACTGGGCAAGTGCTGAGCTCGTCCCAGGAGAGCCAGACTTGGTTTGAGTTACCTGTAGGTATGGGTGCGTACACACATATTGTATTTGCTCTTGCAGTTTTTGTAGCCAAAACCAGGAGTGGCTAATTAATACCAGCAGTGGGTGATTAAATACAGAAGTGGAGCACTTGTTTCTATAAAGGTACCGTCACACACCGCAATCTCGCCTGGCGATATGTGGTGATCGAACGTGCGCGCTCACGGTTTTTGTGGTCACCTCAGATCGCCGATGGCTGCTTCACACGCGATGTGTCGCTCCGGAAATCGCCTCAGCCACAGCGGAACCAATCTTGCCTAATTCCATCGCCGCTTCACACGCTGCAAGCTCAAAGGCAATGTGGGCGTACGTGTTCAGTGCGGCGAGGAGATAGGCGTGCCACAGTGGTTTACACTGCGTACCATTCACGCTCATTGGACAACGCAACAGTGTTACAATTCGTCAGCCTGCTCTGGAAGGCTGGCTAATACATGACGCCATTGCCATTGTGTGGTGCTGAACGGACAGCTCTTCAAATATGACGCCCTGTGAACTGACAGCCAATGGGAACACAGTAGCCCACACCAATCATCTAAGACAGGGCGCGGACTACAGCACGCTATGGCACGCCTACGGGAAATCATAGACAACGCTTTTTCCATCACTATCGCCCTGTCACACGCCACAACACAGAAATATCGCCTTAACGATTGTGGCTGATTACAAAGCACTGTTCAGGAATCAGGCGACGCCCAAGGGGTGATTTATCGCCGCGAAATTGCCCAATCACACGCCGCAACCGTGAGGCAATTTCACGGCGATTGCTCCGGGGCGACATATCACCTTTATTATCTTCAGGAGATATTGCGGTGTGTGACGGTACTTTTAGACTTTTCCTCTGATTGTTCCACTCCTGGTTTTGGCTACAAAAACTGCAACAGCACTCGCGTAAAAATGAGGAAGTGGAGGAGAGCCTGGGGAGCAGAGCGGTGTCAAGCTCACCCCAGAGGAGTAAGCGCCAAGAAACGCACACCGGAGTACGAGGCTGTCCAGGGCCTAACATCGCAGCATCAAATACCGGAGGGTGGGGGATTCTAAGTCCCCCATCCACACCAAAGTGCCAGGAGGCAAAGCAGCGTGAAGAGCACAGGAGCCGCCTGTGAAGTGGGGCTGGAGTAGGACTCGAGCTGCCTGTCATACAGTACACAGCAGGAGAGAGGGACGAAGCTAAGGTTAAGCAGCCGCAGGGACCTACTAAGAAAGTGACCCGCCCCAGGGCCATGGGGTACACGGTTCCAGGCGTTGATTTACTGGGGATGTCCCGTGGCCCTGGTGGTCGCTGAAAGTCAGTAAAAATATGAAAATAAAAATAGTTTGTGACGCCACCTACAGTTCCGGTGTGGTTACCGCTGCTGCGGGTCAGACCTCCGGGGTGATGGTAGGGCAGCCAGATGGTTACGCTCCCTGTAGGTGGAGCGGGATCCCCGGGGCAGTGGTAGAAGCTATTAGTTGCAGGACAGTCTATGAAGGGAGCAGGATCAGGGGCCGCAATAACAGTCATACACAGGGTTGATGTTTCTGTACCTTTACTGATGTTGTAGGTATAGTACAGGGTACCGTCACTGATGTTACAAGCCTGGGTGGTCTGGAAGCAGTTCGGGATCTCCACACCCGGCAAGTTGTGAGGCCTCCCTGTGATGCTGTGTCTGTTTCGGTCCTAGGCTGCCTGAAGCTAGGCCCTGACCCTCTCCTACTGTCTTCACTTGTATGGCAGGCGGCGAGAGCTCTTCTGTGGGACACCACAGTATCCGCTGAGATCCCTGAGCTCTGTGATGCTGCTTTGCCTTCAGGTGCTGCTGTGGGCAGGAAATCTGGAGTCTCTACGGCCTCCGGTCTTTACTGCTGGGCGGTTAGTTCCCTCACAGTCTCAGACGCCGGTGTCCGGGCTTACACTGTTCCTCTGGGGTGAACTGATATGGCTCCACTCCCCTTGGCAACTACTCTTTGCCTCCGACCCTCGCTCTACGGTCCCTCACGCTGGCTAACAACTCTCACTGGTACGGGTTTAGCGCAGCTCTGTCACCAGGATGTCTTTACAGTCCCCCCTGGAACTGCACTCACTGACTCCACCTCCAGGCCTGAATTTGTAGGAGACCTCGTCTGAACTCGGTTTGTAGAGCTCCCCCTTCAGGTCTGGAGTGGAAGGTGCTGTGTGTGGGCTTACCTGATGTGGAGATCTTTCTCTGCCCCAGGTGTATCTGTGGCAACTGGACCCTGGTGTGCCACAAAAGCGCAGCAGGGAGACCTCAGAACTTGCTGGGTGAGGAGAACCCCGAGTTGCCGGATTCCAGCGATACCATCTGTCCTTCTGTCGGTATCACCAGTAAAAGACTTGAGGGACCAACAAACCATGAGTCTGTCAGTTACTTTGCGCTCTCCATCCTGCACCCTTCTACATCCACTGCTCTGGGGATCCGCTCCACCTGTGGGGAGCCACTACATTCTAGCTGCCCATCCATCGTCCCCAGAGGTTCTGCAGCAGTGGTGGCCACGCATAGACACAAACCACGGGTGGTGTCACAAATTATCCTTTTTATAATTTTCCCCAAGAACTATCATTAACACTGAACAAAGGGTCACGGAGCTGGGAATCGACCCCTGTGACTCCCCCAGAAACATCGCAGCCCAGTTCTGAATACCCCAAAGCTCTGGTGCGCGTCAGCAGCAGCACTGGAAACAGGTAAGAATACAAAGTCATGCTGTCTGTGTGCTATCCAGGTATATTGTCTAACTTTGGGCTACTGATTGTGTATATCCAGTGAACGCCCTTACTAGTCTCATTTGTATCCTCAGTCTGGTATCATACTTGTCACTGTGGTGAAATTTATTTAATGATGGATTTTTGAATAAAGCACTTTTTGCATCTTATATATTTGTGGATCCTTTTTACCTGCCATCTTGTGTCTCCTGATCTTGGGGTGCACGGACTGGTTTGATACCTTTTAGGTTTATATAAATTTGGTGATCCATTGGACTCATAGTCCAATATTTAGGTTATCATATAACTTTGCATACTTACCTGTCTCCGGCGCTGCTGTCACGCTCATCTGCATGTCCACATGATTAGTGATGAGCGAGCACTACCATACTCAGCGCTCCAAATGAGCAGGTCGGACACTCAGATGGACTCAACCCATGGAGCGAGTAAAATGGAAGTCAAGGGGGAACTCATCGAGGAAGATCTTTCATAAAATATACTTGAGTTTCCCATTGACTTCCAGGTCCACGGGTCGAGCCCATCTGAGTGTCTGACTTGATTGTTTTGAACGCCCAAACATGAACATCAACACTCGGACGTCATGCTGTGTTTGGGGGACAAAAAGCACCAAAAACAGCACAAAGAAGTAGCAACATGTTGTGATCATGTATTAAGTCTTATATCATGATAACTGATTGTACAGTCATTGTTTCAAATTAAGCTTTTTTTTTTTTTTTTAAATAATGACTAAAATTTGCAGAACATGTATTTCCCTCTCTTTCTGTCTTGGTAAACCACGTTGATTTTTTATGTTTGTTGTGTATCTGTCATGCACACAATTATACCACCTCCGGTCTGAGCTAAAAACCTCACAAAGATATGACATCCAAAATCAACAAGGAAGGGCCGTGTTTACTGAGCAGACAGACATGCTGCCTGTGCAGACACACCCGCATTGTCCCAGCGATGGTCATACATCTGTGTCATGGTAAGTACACGGAGAAGAAGCTGAATCATTGCAAAACACAGCAGAGACCTGTACACGCAAGACCGTGTGCCTGCACAAATAACAACATGTGGTGGAGACACGTCCGCTTAGTACACGGATAGCCTTCTTGTCCTGTCCGTTTTTAATATTGTTAAAAGGGCAGAAGAAGCTTTTGCAATTTACCGTATTTATCATTTTTTTGCAATTTCATACAGTGAAAAAATTGAGTGCAAAGTCTGACGTCCATGTTTCATCCGTTACAGGCTTGGTGCAGACAACCGCGTATTCTCTCATCCAAGAGAATGAGGTCAGGTATGGAAATCACTCTGATCCGAGTCTCTCGGATCAGGAGAAGGTGGAGTAAAAAAAAATTCTCAATCTTCTCCATTGTATCAGTCTGTGAAAATTGCACCCTGCTCAGATGTAGTCCCATGTTTTCAATGAACCTATTGATTGGGATGGCCGAGGGTGATCCCATTCTCGGAGGCAAATCGTGCATGCTGCAATTAGTTTCCTCGGATCCAAGGAAAAAAAATCAGATGTGCACTACCTTATTGAATGACATCGATCCAAGTACGATCCACATTTTTGATGGATGATTGTAGAATAATGGCTGCTGAGAAAACAAACACATTGTATATGGATGGCATATGAATGTTAGGAGAGAAAGCACTTGCATGACATATAGAATACCAAGTGGATATCACTCGTCCAACTATTCGGACTGATTTGTTTATATGCAACTGGCAATGATTCCTTATCCTCAGCCTCCTATGTGTTTCCACTTATATTATTATATTTGCATCATTTACAATTTTCATCTTCCTTTAACTCCCTTTTCCTTTCCCCTCTTTTCTCCAACTCATCATTTCCTAGCTCTCTCTCCTCCCATTTTTCATGTCCGTTTGGTTCCACCTTTTTCAATTCCAGCATACACTCCTCTTAACCATTTTTCCCTGGCTCCTTTTTTCCCTCTCTCCACCCATCTTTCTTTAGCTCCTTTTTTCCCTCTCTCCACCCATCTTTATTTAGCTCCTTTTTTCCCTCTCTTGATCCATCTTTCCATAACTCATTTTTTCTCTCCTCCCATCCTTCCATAGCTTTTGTTTCCTTTCTTCTCCCATCTTTCCCTGGCTCCTTTTTTTCCTCTCAACCCATCTTTCCATAGCTCTTTTCCCCCTCCCCACTTCGGACCGCGTCGTCGTCTGGGGCGGTGGGATGTATAAGTGGCGTGACCCAGTCCGTGATCCCCTCATCGGGCGAGCAGTACTAAGGGGATTGTGAAAATGGAAACAAAAATAAAAATAAAAGAGTGTTGTGACGTCACCCGTGGGATGCGGCCGGTATAGCCGCTGCTGCAGTCGGGACCTCTGGGGATGATGGGAGTAGCAGCCACGATGTTTCAGCTCTCCACAGGAAGAGTGGGTCCCCAGGGCAACCATAAAGTCTGTGGATATGCAGGGCTCGTTAGGGGTGCAAGGACTTGGTGTACAGAAGAACTGACAGACACAGGGGTGACAGTCTCCTTTACCTTTATTGAAGTCAGAAGCAGGTTCATCCAGGGCACTGTTCACAAGTGGTGTCTGGTCGCAGGGGCGCCACATTAGGAGTCTGGAGACTGGAAGCAAGTTGGGCTTTCCACACCTGTTAAGTTCTGAGACCTCCCTGCTGCGCTCTCGGTGAGCCCTCACTGCTTGAAGCTGTGCTGTGACTCTCTTATCTGTCTCGGCCGTGTGACAGGCGACTTGAGCCCTTTTTGTGTTATTCGCCTTCACTGCGTCTCCTGAGCTCTTTTATGCAGTTGTGTCTCCTAGCGTTTCTGGTGGACGAGCAACTTGGAATTATCCACCCTCTGGTGTTGGTTGCTGGGCATAAAGTCCCTGGCGACCTCGGACTCAGGTGTCCATCCTGCGCTCGGTGCTGGGGCGAGCTGGCACTGCTCCACTCCTCACATCTTTTCTCCACTTCCTCAGACCCTCAGGGCGGGTCACCCACACGGTCACCTAGGACGAGCCTAGCATGGCTACCATTTGTAGGATGTCTTCCACAGTCCTCCTAGGAACTGAACTGCCTGACCTTGCCCCAGACCAGAATTTATAGGGGACCTGCCCTGAACTTGGGTATAGAGCTCCCCCTTCTGGCTTGGAGTTGGGAAGGTGTTGTACGTGTGTTCTACCCGAGGTGGGTGCCTTCCCTTGCTTCCAAACTTAATATTATGGCAACCGGGACCCTCGGGCGCCAGATTCCCATTTCTCTATGGCTCTTTTTTCCCTCACTCGTCCCTTCTTTCCATAGTTCCTTTTTTCTTTCTCTCAAACCCACTTTCCATAGCTACTTTTTCTCTCTCTCAACCCATCTTTCCCTGGCTCCTTTTTTCCCCTCTCTCAACCCCTATTTTAATAGCTTTTTTTTCCCTCTCTCCTCCCATATTTCCATAGGTCTTTTTTCCCTCTCTCAACCCATCTTTCCATAGCTCCTTTTTTTCCTCCCTCAACCAATCTTTTCATAGCTTCTTTTTTTCCTCTCTTCTCCCATCTTTCCATAGCTCCTTTTTTCCCTCTCTCAACCCATCTTTCCATAGCTCCTTTTTTTCCTCCCTCAACCAATCTTTTCATAGCTTCTTTTTTTCCTCTCTTCTCCCATCTTTCCATAGCTCCTTTTTTCCCTCTCTCAACCCATCTTTCCATAGCTCCTTTTTTTCCTCCCTCAACCAATCTTTTCATAGCTTCTTTTTTTCCTCTCTTCTCCCATCTTTCCATAGCTCCTTTTTTCCCTCTCTCAACCCATCTTTCCATAGCTCGTTTTTTTCCTCCCTCAACCAATCTTTTCATAGCTCCTTTTTTCCTGCTCTCAACCCATCTTTCCAAAGCTCTTTTTTTCTTTTCACCTCCAATCTTTCTTTAGCTCCTTTTTCCCTCTCTCCTCCCATCTTTCCATAGCTCCTTCATTACCTTTTTCCACCTCTCTTTCTCTTGCTTCTAGGTTGAAGGGAACCACTTTTAGAGCCTTTTTTACTATTTCTTCAACTTTCATGTGCACTTTTACTGTATTTAGTTTGATGAATGGATTTTTTTTTGCAGTGTTTTCAGAACAGAAACAAAGCAAAACATTCAAGTTTTTGGGAAGTTTTATATGAGTGGAAATGTGTAGGCGGAGTCTTTTTGAAGACATTTTTGACAATAAACTAAGCAAAACATCCAAGTGTTTGAGGAGTTTTGACATTTATAGGAGAATTTGGAGTTTTTACTCACTGGCTATGTGCACATGAAGTCTTTTTGCCAAGTTTTAGAGCAGGAACTACACTGTGTGCAGAATTATTAAGCAAATGAGTATTTTGATCACATGGTACTTTTTATACATGTTGTCCTACTCCAAGCTGTATAGGTTTGAGAGCCAACTACCAATTAAGTAAATCAGAAGATGTGCATCTCTGTAATGAGGAGGGGTGTGGTGTAATGACATCAACACCCTATATAAGGTGTGCTTAATTATTAGGCAAATGCCTTTCCTTAGGCAAAATGGAAGAAGAGAGATGTGACGGCTCTGAAAAGTCCACAATTGTGAGACATCTTGCAGAGGGATGCAGCGGTCTTGAAATTACCAAACATTTGAAGCGTGATCACCGAACAATCAAGTGTTTCATGGCAAATAGCCAACAGGGTCGCAAGAAGCGTGTTGGGCAAAAAAGGCGCAAAATAATTGGCCATGAATTGAGGAAAATCAAGCGTGAAGCTGCCAAGATGCCATTTGCCACCAGTTTTGCCATATTTCAGAGCTGCAACGTTACTGGAGTATCAAAAAGCACAAGGTGTGCTATACTCAGGGACATGGCCAAGGTAAGGAAGGCTGAAAAACCACCACCTCTGAACAAGAGACCTAAGATAAAACGTCAAGACTGGGCCAAGAAATATCTTATTATGGGACTGATGAAATGAGAGTGACTCTTCATGGGCCAGAGGCTGGATCAGTAAAGGGCAGAGAGCTCCACTCCGACTCAGACGCCAGCAAGGTGGAGGTGGGGTACTGGTATGGGCTGGTATCATCAAAGATGAACTTGTGGGATCCTTTTTGGGTTGAGGATGGAGTGAAGCTCAACTCGCAGACCTACTGCCAGTTTCTGGAAGACAACTTCTTCAAGCAAGTGGTACAGGAAGAAGTCGGTATCATTCAAGAACAGCATGATTTTCATGCAGGACAATGCTCCATCACATGCATCCAACTACTCCACAGCGTGGCTGGCCAGTAAAGGTCTAAAAGAAGAAAAAATAATGACATGGCCCCCTTGTTCACCTGATCTGAACCCCATAGAGAACCTGTGGTCCCTCCTAAAATGTGAGATCTACAGGGAGGGAAAACAGTACACCTCTGGGAACAGTGTCTGGGAGGCTGTGGTGGCTGCTGCACGCAATGTTGATCGTAAACAGATCAAGCAACTGACAGAATCTATGGATGGAAGGCTGTTGAGTGTCATCATAAAGAAATGTTTTTTTCTAAATTTTGTGCAGTTATATTGGTTTATCTGGTGAAAATAAACAAGTGAGATGGGAATATATTAGGTTTTAATTAAGTTGCCTAATAATTCTGCACAGTAATAGTTACCTCCACAAACAGATATCCTCCTAAGAGCCAAATCTAAAAAAAAAACCACTCCAACTTCCAAATATATTAAGCTTTGATATTTGAGTCTTTTGGGTTGATTGAGAACATAGTTGTTGAACAATAATAAAGATAATCCTCTACAATACAACTTGCCTAATAATTCTGCGCACAGTGTAAGTAGAACATCCAGGTTTTTGAGGAAGTTTGAGAATTAGAGTAGGATTCACAGTTTTTAATCAGTGGCTACGTGCAGTTGTGCACATAGAATCATTTTGCAGAGTTTTTGGAACAGAAAGTAAGCAAAACATCCACGTTTTTGAGATTTGGGGATGACTTGGACAATTTTAATCAGTGGGTATGTACACACGGAGTCTTTTTGCACAGTTTTTGGAGCAGAGGGTAAGCAAAACATCCACGTTTTTGGGGAGTTTTGCATTTTGAGGAGGATTTGGGTAGTGTCTGCTCAGTTTCTGCTCCAAAAAGACTGTGCACATAGCCAGTTTCTGATCAATTTCTACTCCATAAACTCAATGTGCACATAGCAAAGAGACATGATCTACTTTATGCCTATAATCGTAGAACATTGAACTCCATTTAAACTTGTTAAGGTCTGCAAAGAAAATTCAGAGACTTGTCTAGAAGAGTATACAAGGTATATAGGCAGCAAGTTAGAAGTGTATCCGATAGTGACCAGTGTATTCCTTTATTCTGATGCAAAAGTCATCATTCCTTCCTGCAAATTCTTGCCTCTCCAGTGGTCTTCTAGGGATGTAATCTCTTTATGCTGGAGAATTTGAGCAGGATAAGGCTTCCCGGGTGCTGGAATGCCTCTGAGTGACACCGGCCATTCTTGTCTCTAATGGAGGAGAGCAGGAATTTTGCAGACAAAGGGCTTGGTACAATTTGCGCTTTACAGCCCAGAGCTCAGGCTGAGTGCTCTTATGGCACAGAGGTATCAGATTAACACACATGCAAATGTGGAACCACGATCAAACACGTGAATGGGGAACTTTCGTGATAAACGACTTGAAGTTCGCGTCGTTCATGCAAATAATGAGGTGTGCCGGTTACTTCCAGAAATACGTTCCAGTGTTTAACTTTCACATGCGGCTGTTGCGTAATATAACGTAGCAAATATCATTTTTCCATTCAGGTGGAATTTGGACTGAATTCACAGAAGTGTAAGGACAAGTGTGAAGAATCGCGTCTGCAGCCGGAGCTGTGCTGACATCAATGATAGATATTCCCTGGAGGCAAGGAGTGCAGCTAGCGGTGTAACTTGAAGCTTAGGGGCCCCAATACAAAAGGTCTGACGGCGCCCCCAATTATTGCAAATCTTTAATAGCAATAGTCTTTTCCTATAGGCCAAAGGGACTTTTGGGGCCCCCTAGGCTCCAGGGTCCGGGTGCGATTGCGACAAGGCTAAGTTCACACTGTGCGTTTTGATACGTTTTTTTGTCATCCGTTTTGCCTGGAAAACATACCCCTTTCTGTGATGCCAGCAAAGTCAATGAGTTTTCAGAAATGCTGCTCAGATGCTGCATTTTTTACTAGTCCATTTATGGGGCCGAAAACACATCCAGAAAAAGAATGAGTCAAGTCAAGTTGTGCAACATTTTTTGTGGTCCAATTTGTCCCTTGAAATCATTGTTAATGGAAAAACAAATGCACCACTTAAATAAGGATCAAAAAGACATCAAGCGGCTGATACGTTTTTTGCAAAAAACACAACAAATTCATCAAAAGCGCAGCACAAAAAAGGATCAAAAACGCACAGTCTGAACTTAGCCTAACGCATAGGGTATGTGCTTGCAACATTTCTTTTTTTCCGCCTGGATCCTGTCTGAAGTGCTAAAAAATACCCAAAATAATGAAGATAATGCACACAGCATGGTCAAAAAGGAACTTTCTGTGCATATGTTCCATCTTTTGTCACGTCGTTTAACCTCTTCAGGCTTTGAAAGCTGTAAAGCAGTTAAAAGAAACGACCGTTCCATTCCTCTGATGGTTTCAGCTTGGAAGCTGTCACTGTGCGATATGTTGAAGTCACTGGACAAGGTCTTAAAATCGAGGAACATCTAACTGACGACAAAGACACGGCTCGAACATAGTATGGACTTTTCTGTAGTAACATATGGAAGTGAAACCTGAACAATAAAGGAACAAAACAGAAGAAGAATGAATGCCTTCAAAATGTGGAACTGGATAAGGATGTTATCAATACCATGGATGGTGAGAAGATCAAACACATCAATACTGGAACAAATGAAGACAGACATGCAAAATTACCAAGATACAAGTTGTCTATGTGGCGCCTCACCGGGTAAGTCACCACTAGAGGTACTGCACTCCCACGGGTAAAGGGAGTGTAGTGCCCCTGTTCTCCAGGTGCTAGGATGGTGCAGTTAAGCCCAAAACAAAAACACACACACGCAGAGACAGGCCCCTGGGACCGAACCGAAGAGAGGTGAAGCAGAACAATGAGTAACCGCCCGGTACCGAGTCTTCCCCAACCCTGGAGGGGGCATGTCAACATGGCATCAAGAAGAGGATGCAAGCGGCCCGGAGAGAACGGGTCTCGTATGCCTTAAGAATTGTAAAAACTGTGTAAGAACTGGCTCGCAAAATGGCAGCAGGGAAGAGAACAGGCGCCATGTGCAGGTCTGTGGGCATGTCATGACCTTCGTCGTGGGAAGGACCTTGGAGAAGGTATGAAATAGGAGGCCCGCCCCGAGTACTGAAGAGAAGCCAAGGGGGCCTGCTATCGAGAGTTGTTGACCTCACCTGGAGAGGAGATGAGGCCTGAAGGGCGAGGCCTTGAGGACCTTCGGGAGGAGAGGACGATCTGCGGGCAATTGGCCCTATCCTCTAAAGACCGTGAAAGTCACTGTATACAGTAGTTACAATGTGTAAATAAAGCGTTAGTTAGATACCGGAGAATGTACAAATGTAAATTATATTTTACCCGCCATGGACACTGTACACCTGGGCGGAGGATATTGATTAGGACTTGTTTTGTGCCCCAGTAGGGGTAATGCTCATGAGACTGTGGAGTTGTTTGTTTTTCGGAATGAGCACTTTTTATTTTTATTATTTTCGAAAGCTTTCATATTTTTTTATACGACTAGACTTTGTTATGCAACGTTTAAGAACCCTGTGCCTCCCGAAAGGGAAGAAAAGTACTGCTTATGTTAGCTACTGTTATTGTTGAAATGCATGCATATAAAATTTTTTTGTATGTGTCCGAGGTACCAGGTCGCTTGGGGACGAGCTTATTCTGCCAAGGGGGAATGTGGCACCCCACCGGGTAAGCCGCCAACAGAGGTACTGCATTCGGTTATTGAGTGTAGTACCCCTGTTCTCCAGGTGCTGGGATGGTGCAGTTAGGCCCAAAACAAAAACACACACAGCGACAGGCCCTGGGAAAATGAGAGGACTCGGAGGGAGGGCAAAAGAAAACAAAAAGGGGAAACAGGAAGTGGTAGAGACAATAGAAGGAGACCAGAGGAGTAATATTGACTATCGAGCAGTGGTAGTCGAGGTGGTGTGGTGCCGACTCCCGTGGGCTGAAGCAATGCCACCCTGCTCGCCCACAGGAGGGAAAGACTGACGGAGAGAAGAGCCCTAAGGGTGTGGATGAGGCATCGACCCCCGTACGCCTGAAGCTGATGAGACTGAGGGGTTTGTGGAGGACAGAAGGACCGGCCCTGCAGACGGTGTGGAAGCTTCAAGCCCGAGCCGAAACCGGAGGCCTCAGACTTCTAACAGGAGCTGGGGGCCAAACACCCGACACATTTTGGGGAAGGTGGCTGAACTAGGGCGCAGTGCCCAGGAGGGATCCTAATGGTGTCCGCGACACACAGAAGCACCTGTGGCTACTGGTACCTGATCTCTGTGCTGCGGAGGGCGTTGAGAGCCTGGGGGGCAGAGCGACGACCCGCTCACCACAGATAAAAGTTATCCCTTATAATGCTGAGAGACGAAACCCACCAGAGACTGAGACACTTAGGAAGGAAAGGGCACCAACCGTGGCTTGACTGTACTAACCCGGCTCTGGAGAAAGTGCTGTACCGGAGAAGGGCAAGGAACGTACCCGGTGGTCATATTTTAACACCCAAGTAAAAGTTACAGAACTGCAGCTGTGGTATCTGTGTGACTGTCTTGAGCGGTGACCACCAGCCACAGAGGCTGCCCGGAACACAGAGGGTACTGTCGAAGGAGTGAACATCTGACAAGATACAAGCTTTGGGAAACCACTCCACTGTCCTGCGGACTACGCTCCACCTGCGGGGAGCGACGCCATCCAAACTGCCGGTCACCGTCCCCAGAGGTTCTGAAGCAGCGGCGGCCGCCCTGGCCGCATACCGCAGGTGGCGTCCCGATTACCCCCTTATTCCCTCAGACTTTCCCTAACATCAACCCCCTTTATTGAATGACACTACCAAGGTCACGGAACCAGGTCTCGGGCCCCTGTCTGTCCCCGTGAAAAGAACCAGAGAGGTGAAGCAGAACAATGAGTAACTGCCCGGTACCGAGTCTTCCCTGACCCTGGAGTGGGCGTGTCATCTACACATCATACAAAGAGAGCAATCATTGGAGAAGGACATCAAGAATAGAAGGAACAAGGCGAAGAGGAAGATCAACAACCCGATGACTTGATACTATAAAGATAATGGGGGAGAAGACCTGGGGGGAGCTATCTAGGCATGTAGAAGACCCTGGTGGACCTATCTACGCTTGGACAAGACCCTAGTGGACCTATCTAGGCTTCAAAATATCAATGTACCTACAGAGCATTCATTTATCAAGTCGCCATGGCTCTAGATTGAGATCAAGCTGAAACAAGCCACCAAGCAGTCGTAAATGACGTTCCAAAAAGAACAGAAGGAACAAGGTGAAGGGGAAGATCAACAACCAGAAGTCTTGATACTATCAAGATAATGGGGGAGAAGACCCGGGTGGAGCAATCTAGGCTTGTAGAAGACCCTGGTGGACCTATCTAGGCTTCAACAAGACCCTGATGGACCTATCTAGGCTTGAACAAGACCCTGGTGGACCTTTTTAAGCTTGGAATAGACCCTAGTGGACCTATCTAGGCTTCAAAATATCAATGTTCCTACAGAGCATTCATCCATCAAGTCGCCATGATTTCAGCTTGAGATCAAGCTGAAACAAACCACCAAGCCACTGCAAATAACATTCCAAAAAGAATAGAAGGAACAAGGTGAAGTGAAGAGGAAGATCAACAACTCGATAACTTGATACTATAAAGGTAATGGGGGAGAATACCCTGGTGGAGCTCTCTAGGCTTGTAGAAGATCCTGGTGGACCTATCTGGGCTTGGTGAAGATCCTGGTGGACCTATCTAGGCTTGGACAAGACCCTGGTTGACCCATCTAGGCTTAGAGAAGACCCTATTGGACCTATATAGGCTTGGACAAGACCCTAGTGGACCTATCTAGCCTCCAAAATATCAATGTTCCTACAGAGCGTTCATTGATCAAGTCGTCGTGGCTCCAGATTGAGATCAAGCTGAAACAAACCACTAAGATGCCACAAAAGTCATTTCAAAAAGACATCAGAAAAGATGCTTCTGGGAAAATGAGTCTTCTCCAAAGACGAGGCAGGTATGCCGAAGTCTAAAACTCACTGTGTGTCATATAGTCATATAGTCCCTTTTGGCATTTGTGTACTGGTCCTGCACTGATCATGTCACATATATGTACAAGACTTGGTTGAAGTGGTGACATGCATGTATGGAAATATCTGAGTAGGGAAATAAACAAATGCAGGTAAGGCTGAGTTCACATGTCTAGAATGGATCCAGCAGCAATCCGTTGTGCAAACATACATTTTTTGGCCGCTTTAAAAATGTAGCAAGATCCATTTTTTTAACATTAGAGTCAAATTAAAACAGATCTGGTAGTTGATCGCTATTTATCTTCCATTTGAATCTGATCTAGTAAGGAAAAAACGGATCCTGCATCAATGAAAGAAAAATGGAGGCTAAATAGCGATCAGTTACCGGATCTGTTCTCCATAGACTCCAATGTTAAAAAAAAATGGATCTTGCTAAAATCAAATTTTTTTAAAATGTACAAAAAAGTTGTGTTTATGACAACAGACTGAATCAAAGTTGAACGCACAAAGACACCAAAAGCATGTCAAAGAAAAACAATGCACAAAGCTCCGAAAAAAAGACAAATAAAAGTACCGTAGTTATAGACTCCCCGGCAGACCATCAGAACAAGCTCACTGACACAACACCTTATACCCGTCATGTCATGCATTTTCTGCATAGCTCTTAATTGAGGGAGAAAACAGCTCTATAAATGTGATACACACCATGTGTGCAAATTAAGCCATAGGTCTGGCACACTCTGAATGGTAATTCTCCCCCAGTGAATCAGTTTTGCCCAGAGTGCTACTTTACAGTAGAAACTTAGTCGAAAAAATGTTTTTTCTTTTACATATAATGATCTCTCCACCGATATTCTAGAAGTGTGGTTTGTTTAATTCCATGCTCAAGTTGTATCCAAACCTTTCAATATGGGCAACAGACTAAACTAGAGTCTAACTACATGCTCTCCAACCAGTACATGCTCTCCTGTATAGATAATAGGTCAGTCTCTGTCTTAGGCCGGCTTTACACTACGGTTTTAGGGATCTGGGGCTGTTCGTTGTGAGCCGGACAGCCCCGGATCTGATTTTGGCCCCATAGTATTCCTATGGGGCTAGATGGGTCGGATGGCAGTGATTTGCCATCCGGTTCTCTGCTGTCAGGGAGGATCTGGCAAAACACTTTTTTCCCCAGACACAAAATCGCAACTTGCAGCATTTTTGTGTCCAGGGCAAAAATCTGACAAAATCAGATCCTGCCGGATCCTCCCAGATCTGGTGCGATCCGGCGCCCCCTAACATGGGAGGCTATGTGCGCCGGATCGCACACGGATTCGGCTGCCGGATGCCGGGTGCTTTTAAGTTCAGTGGCAGCTTTAGCTTCAGTGCTGAGCTTTAGCACCTGGAGAGCTCCCGGCAGAAATTTCAGAACCGCTGCTAGCTCCCCGCTAGCTGCAATCCTTCAATGTTAGGACTGGAAAGCGACAGCAGCCGCGCACTGCCTATTCTGGTTCTGTTCTGTCTGGAGCTGTCAGGCTGTGTCGGATCCATCATTTGCATCCAGCAAAACACCGGACACAGCCTGACAGCAAAAAAATGTGGTGTGAAGCCGGCCTTACTCTACACTAAATGATGATATTGTCACCTATCAAATCTATCCTGGCAGCTCCAAACCCCCTGCTCTATTCCACCAAGTTCTATCTTTCTTGACAAGGAGAAACCTATCAAAAGCAGGAGGCAGGGAGACAGACTGAATGGATAACATTGGATATATTAAGTTTATAGCCGTTTTATGCTTTAACACTTCTTCCATTAGACAAGACTCAGAGTTGAGCAATTGCAATGTGATGAGAGTTCTTTCTCTCTGCATAGTAATCAGCATAGTCAGAAGTGTGATTTACTTAATTCCAGCTCAAGTTCCATCCAAGCCTTTTAATATGAACAATTAAGTAATCTCAAATATGACTACATGCTCTCAGTCCAGTAGATGCTCTCTAGTCCAGTAGATTCTCTCCAGGCCAGTACATGCTCTCCAGACTAGTAGATGGTCTCCAGTCCAGTAGGCAGTCTCCAGTCCATTACATGCGCTCCAGACCAGTAGATGGTCTCCAGTCCAGTAAGTGGTCTCCAGTCCAGTACATGCTCTCCTGTATAGACATTAGGTCAGTCTCTGACACAGCCTGACAGAAAAAAACCATGGTGTGAAGCCGGCCTTACTCTACACTAAAGGATGATATTGTCACCTATCAAATCTATCCTGGCAGAGCTAAACCCCCTGCTCCATCCCATCAAGTTCAATCTTTCTTCACAGGAAGAAACATATCACAAGCAGGAGTCAGGGAGACAGATTGAATGGATCACATCGGATACAATAAGTCTATAGCAGTTTTATGCTCTAACACTTCTGCCATTAGACAGGACTCAGAGTTGAGAAATTGCAATGTGTTGAGAGTTCTTCTCTGCAAAGCAATCTGTATTGATTTATTTAATTCCAGCTCAGGTTGCATCCAAGCCTTTTAATATGGAGTAATGGAGTACAATGGAGTCATCTCAAGTATGAATACTTGCTCTCTAGTCCAGTAGATGCTCTAGTCCAGTTCATGCTCTCCAACCTAGTAGGCGCTCTCCAACCTAATAGATGCTCTCCAGGCCAGTACATGCACTAAAGGCCAGTATATATTATCCATCCTAGTAGATGCTCTTCAGTCTAGTAGATGCTCTCCAACCTAGTACATGGTTTTCATCCCAATACATGGTTTCTAGTCCAGTACATGCTCTCCAGCCCAATACATGCTCTCCAGCCCAGTAGATGCTCTCTTGTGTAGGCAGAAGGTCAGTCTTTGACTTGCGCTGAACTAAAATCCTTGATATAGTCAACTATCAAATATATGCCGGTAGCTCTAAGCTCCTGCTCCATTCAACCAACTTCTATCTTTCTTCACAGAGAGAAAGCTATCACAAGCAGGAGGCAGGGGGACAGGTTGAATGGATCACATTGGACACATGAGTCTAAAACAGTTTTATGCTTCAACACTTCTGCTATTAGACAGGACTCAGAATTCAGCCAGGGCAATGTGATGAGAGTTCTCCCTCATTGTTGTAAATGTAGACTGCATTGGTCCTCTTGCAAAATTGTGTATAAAACATGTATGTGAAAATCAGGATGGGTGTCATCAGTTTTTACATCATTGTGTCATCTGTGTTTTCCAGTATGGCTAAAGAATACAGATAATACGAAGCTTCTGCAATGTTAAAAATGGATATCACATAGATCATACGCTGATGCCATCCGTGTGCCATATGTGGTTTTCATGGACGGTACGGTATGTGTCTTTGACGGATGGATACGGTATCCGTGAAAAACAATGGATGCTACATGTACCAGATCATGGACATGTGAAGAAGGCCTTCGGGAAATCATACCAAAGAAAATGAAGCAGACAGCCCAGAGATGGCATATATATCTCGTTATATAGAAAAAAAAGTGTAATGTTGCTTTAAATAAACATTGAATCATAATATATATTTCCGGATGGCTTACATCCTCTTTTGGTGAAAGGGTTAAGAGCTGCAGCATTAGACATGCTCCCATTCTCAGGGCTAGGATACTTGAGCCTGTATAAATGACATGCAAAAGCCATGCAAATCATGCAAATGCAAAAGGCTCAGAATATTTGCATGAAAAAAATCTCTCCTCCAAATAGATTTTAAACCGTTTTGGAAACCTGATCTCCTCCACCCATGTCAGGCTGTGACCACACTGTGAAAGAATCCAGCAACCCCGAGATGTCACGATACTGCACAATAATGATGAAACGCCTATCAGGGCGCACGCCTCGGAGCTGTGCCCCTTGGTGCTGAACCTCTGTTACTCAGTAGTTATTTTGAGGTGTGATATTTCTTTAATGAATGAGGGAAGGAACATGTCATTAGGATTTCTGCCCACAAACCACCGCTAAGATTATTTCCAGGACATTGATAAATCGTTTTACTCCATCTGCAAATGAGGGGTTTTGGGGCACCCTTGGTGTGGCCAAGAGCTCAGCGAATACTGAGCAGTACCCCTGACTCTGGCTGACAGTGAAGGCATCACCTGTTTGTGTGGAGCACAAAGGGCTAGGGTACCCAGCAGTCGGACAGTGGTTAAGTTCTCGTTGGTAGTGCCCAGTGCAGTGGCGCTGGCTCACATTGAAAAGGGATAGGAAAGATGTAGAAATAAAAGCAATAAGAAAATTAAGTTGTGACACCAGTTGAGATACTGAGCCAGATATGGCTAGCACTGCAGGGGATCTCTGGAAGATAAATATAGTGGCAGTGCAGTTGTTAAAACCTTCCCAACCAGGGCTGGCTCCCAGGGGAATGGTGATGATGGTGGTGGTAGTAGTGGTACAGGGTAGCAGAGAAATAAACAGCAGTAAACGGTCTTTTGCTTTACCTTTTACTGAAGTCCTTGCACCGTGTCCAGAATGATACAACCTCCACCAAACATGTGGTCTGATCAGTCTGATGAGAATTGTAGTCTGCTCTGATGAGTTAGAAATATAGCCTTCCTGCTGACTTATGTAAGTTGATAGGTTTCTAGGTGCCTTTGTGCTGTCTTGCACCTCCTCTTTATCTGCTATAGATTACATCCTGCCAGGCTGGTAGTGCGGGTCCTGTAAGTATCAGTGCTCCACTCAGAGCAGTTCTTTGGACCTCTGTACTACTGCCCCGGAAAGGCCCACTTGAGTGGCTAGTGAGCATTAAACCCACTAGCCTCCAGTTTCTGTCACTAGACCTTGGAAGCCTAGTAACCTAGGACCTGGGACCCTGTCTTGCAGCTGGTCCCTTTGGAGTGCTTCCCAGCTACCTCCAGACTGAACCTCTCCTGTTGCTTAACTCAGCCTTACTACCCTAACCTCTCCCTCCAACCAGAGACTGTGACAACTCAACCCAGGCCTTTTAGTGTCCAGTCTTCTAATAGGAGATCAGGTTGTGTTGGATGCTTCAGACTTCCAGCAGAGGGAGCTTCAATTCATCCCAGACATGGAATTACAAATGATTGTGAAGTAATACCATTAGTGACAGCAAGACCGTAAGAGGGGCCACATTCCCCCCTAGTAAAGCGCAGTACGTCCCCGGACTGCAATCATAAAAGACAGGTTATAGGCAAAACATTATTTTTACAGTTAATAACAGTTTCAACAAATGAACATGTGTAGCAGCAAAACTACTCCCTGACTGGTGGTTTCATCCCCAACTGCAACTGTGGGGCACATAGACCATAATTTTGATCTTCGCTGCACTCGCTGTTTTGCCTTCACTTAAGTAACTATTTTAATTTGTGTGGATCCTGTCCCGGTACATTAGAACTATTAGTATGAAAGTGCAAGTGACTCGCATAGCGGGGGGGCTTGGGGTACTCGGAGCCGGGTCCCTCTGGCGATGTCGGGAGTCGGGGGATCGGGAGGTCACAGTGGCGTGACCCGGTCCGTGGCACAGGAGCGGTCAATAAAAGAAGGGAGAAGGGATGTTTATGGAATAGGGGAATTATAGGGATTTGTGGTGGTTGTCATGACGCCACCCATCGAATGCGGCCATTAGTGGCCACCGCTGCAGTCTGGGACCTCTGGGGATGATGGAATGGCAACTGTAATGGTGTCGCTCCCCATGGGTGGAGCGGATCCCCAGGGCATCCAGTGTAGAGATTATGGATGATGGAGGACCAGCGGGGCTGATCTGGCTGCAGGGAGTGATCGGAGCGTTTCGTGGGCAGGTGTTCTGAACCGATGACTCAGGAGTAACATTCAGATCCCATAGAGGTCATTGGTAACTGTACTGACCGCAATCCCTGACTACACACTGCAACTAGAAGAAGCCATGGGATGTAACTAACCAGACCTAGACACCTATGCACAGCCGGAGAACTAACTGCTCCTAAAGATGGATGCAGGAAAAGCTATCTTGCCTCAGAGCAGAACCCCAAAAGCATAGCAAGCCCCCACAGATATTAACTGGGAAACCAGAGAAAGAAAAACAAACACAGGCAGAGTGAAAGATTTAGCAAAAGAGGCCAAACTAGCTATATAGGAGAGACAGGATAGAATACTATTGCGGTCAGTATAAAACACTATCAAAAAACCACCAACAGCAGACAGTACAAAAATTACCCTGAGTCACTAAGACTCGGTGCCCTCTATATCTGCAGACTTCTATAAATGAAATGCCAGCAGAACTGGAAATGACAGATAATAGTGAATGGTAAAATTCCTAGGAAGAAAACTTCCTATCTGAGAGCATTTGTGGCCGTGTACAAATGGAACAATGTGTCTATGATTTCACTGCAACCAGAGATCTGCCAACAATCTCTGCACAATTATCTGTGTGTGTGTAACTGGGTCTTCCTTCAACCTTAAATACTATGTTACTATGTTCTGAGGAACTGTAGGCCCAGCAGCCAACACCGGAGGGCAGAAGATTCCAAGTCTCTTGTCCACCACGAAACCTAGGAGACACAGCAGCACTAGAGACCTCAGGGAAGGTGGCCAGAGGAGCGTTACTCATAGAGGGTTCGGGCTGCCTGTCATACAGGCAAGAGACTGAATGCAGAAGGAGAGGGTCGCAGCTTAGCTACAGGCAGCCAGGACCTGCCAAGAGAAGCACAACAGGGAGGCCTCAGAACTCACCGGGTGAGGAGAACCCCAGCTTGCTTCCAGGCCACCCGGACTCCTAACAACTCTTGTGGACGGTACCCTGGACGAACCTGCTGTTTCTACCAGTAAAGGTAACAGAGACTTCAACCCTTATGTCTGTCGGTCATTCCACGCCCTCAGTCCTGCACCCCCCAACGGCCTACAACCACCATAGACTCGACCGGCTGCCCTGGAAACCCGCTCCACACGTGGGGAGCGAAACCATCACAGCTGCACTCCCATCACCCCAGAGGTCCCGTACAGCAGCTGCGGCCACTAATTGCCACCTATTGCGGGTGGCATCATGATAATCATTCCCAAGCCACAAACCCAGAGGTGTATCTAGGTTTTCTGGCACCCGGGTAAGAGTTCAGTTTGGCGCTTTCCCCAGCGGCCTGAGTAGACGTCATGTGACCAAGTGACCAATCATCCATATGCAATTTTTACACTTACAGGCACAATGACTGCTGAAACCAGCAAGAGCTGTTTCTGACAGTGTGTATATTACACGTTGTTAGGAGCGGGCTAAGATGCGTTCGTGTTCCCTAAGCTTGTAAAAGAGCTGGATATTGACTAAAAGGGCCACTTAATATGGTGGTTATGGTGTTCTCCGCAAGGAGCCACCCCTTGACTGGGTCCTTCCCTGGAAGGATATCTGGCTAGTCCTGTGTTTGAGACTCCTAACCGAGGCTCCACAGACTTATTTGCATATTCATAATTCCCAGGAGGCAATGCGCCTAGGAATTCACTGTGTTGAGCGCTTTAGTCAGCTGCCCGCAGTGTTTTCTTGGACTGGTCTCCCTGAGATCAGTGAATACTTTGTGAAGAGTATGAACAGGTCTTCAGCAAACACCCCTTAGTCTTTCGGCAGGCAAAGGGGGTACAACATCACATACCCACAGATGACCATCCACCCATCAAGGAAAGGTACAGGCCTAAACCACCAGCTCACTGTCAATGTGTCAAAGAGATGTCATGGAAAATGAAGGAGGCTGGGTGATCAGAGATAGTTGTAGCCCCTGGGCAGCTCCATTAGTCCTGGTAAAGAAGAAAGATGGTACAAGGAGGATGTGTGTTGACTGTAGGCAGGTTAATCGCATTACACATAAAGATGCCTATCCATTACTCAGAATTGAGGAGACATTAGCTGCCTTGAGACCTGCTAACTATTTTTCCACCCTAGATCTCACCAGTGGGTATTGGCAGGTTCCCGTAGCAGAGGCTGACAGAGAAGAGCGCTTTCACGACTATGGGCCTATGCGAGTTCTACTGTATACCTTTTGGACTCTGCAATGCTCCAGGAACGTTCCAGAGGCTGATGGAGTGCTGCCTAGGGCACAAGAACTTTGAAACCGTGCTACTGTACCTAGATGATGTCATAATCTACTCAAGGACGTATGAAGACCACCTGAAGCACCTGGCAGAAGTATTTGAGGCACTGTCCAAGTTTGGCATGAAAGTGAAGCCGTCCAAGTGCCACCTACTGAAGCCCAAGGTACAGTACCTAGGACATGTAGTCAGCGCTGATGGTGTAGCCCCAGACCCTGACAAGGCCCAACACCATCAAAGTGGTGCGCAGTTCCTAGGGCTGGTAGGATACTACCGAAGATTTATCAAAGGTGTCACCAAGATGGCTGCCCCTTGCAAGACCTCCTGGTCTGCCAGTCCAAGAAGGCAAAAAGCCCTAGTCCCCTGCTGAAATGGGATGACAAGGAAGAAGACTCTTTCAAGCAGCTGAAGTGGGCTTTGACAGGGGAAGAGATCCTGGCCTACCCTGACTATACCCAGCCGTTTGTCCTGTACACCGACACAGGCAACGTGGGAGTGAGAGCCATGTTGTCCCAGGTGCAGAGAGGCAAGGAGACAGGGATTGCCTATGCCAGCAGGAAGCTCCGTCCTGCAGAGAGTTACTGGCCTTAGTATGGGCTGTGACAGAAAGCTTCAAGCACTACCTGGCTGCAGCTAAATTCACGATCTACGCAGATAACAATCCACTAACCCATCTGGAGACTGCAAAGCTAGGCGCCCTGGAACAGTGCTGGATGACCCGGCTTTCCAACTACAACTTCACCATCAAATACCGATCCGGGCACAAGAACGCCAATGCTGATGCGCTATCCAGAATGCACCACTTGCCAGATTTGGGAGAAGACCCGGAGGAGCTAGAAGAGATAGAGCTACCAGCCTTCCACCGCAGAAAAGTGACGCAGTGTTCCCACGAGGTGAGAGACAAGCAGCCTGGGGTACAGGAAGCCACCTTTGACCCGTTGCCCCACCATAGTTGGGCGGAGACGCAAGACAATGACTCCGCCATCAGCTTGGTGAAAGGGCTGCTTGAAGAGGGGGACGCACACCTGGCCAAGATGCCTCAGCAGAGGCACAGCAGCTGTCGAAAGAAAAAGGCAGACTGTTCATCTACGTGGGCAAGCTGTGCAGGCGCACATCGATTCAAGGACCCACGAGATGGTGTGGCAGATAATAGCCCCGAGGAGAGATGCCCAGATGGTCTTAGAAGCCTACCACGATGGAGCAGGTCATTTTGGCTGGAAGAAGCTGGAGGTGCTGCTGCGGGAGAGATTCTACTGGGTGGGCATGAGGAAGACCATCAAGACCTGGTGCAGGAACTGTGGTCCATGCAACCTGCGAAGAAAGGATCGTGACAGTCAGCGAGCCCCTTTCCAGCCTATTGTCACCAAACAGCCACGGAACTGGTGGCCCTGGACCACGTGAAACTGACCCCAAGCCGGTCCGGCTACATTACGCCCTCACCATTGTGGACCACTACTCACGCTTCTTGGTTGTGGCGCCAGTGAAAGACCTATCCGCAAGAACAGCAGCAAGGGCCTTCCAGATGCACTTCTGCAGACCCCACGGCTACCCTGAACAGTTGCTGACAGACCAAGGTCTCGCGTTCGAGGCGGAAGTGTTCCAAGAGTTCTGCAATTTGTACGGGTGCAAGAAGAACAGAACAACGCTTTATCACCCGCAAACAAATGGCATGTGCGAAAAGATGAACCAGGTGGTGATAAACCTACTGAAAACACTCTCAATAGAAGAGAGAAGCCACATTCCTGTGAACTCCACCAACTTCACCCCCGCCTACTTAATGAGAGCACGACCCGACAAACTGCCTATTGACCTGGAAATGGGAGTCCTGACACCTGAAGGCAGCATGCTATATGCCGATTACGACGCAGAACGCCAACAGAAGTACCGCCAGGTGCAGGAATGCGTACAGAGAAACATGTCACAGGCCCGGGAAAAGCAAGAGAGGGCCTACAACCAAAATGCACTTGCGACCTCCCCTCTAGTACCAGGAGAGCAAGTTCTTAAGAGTAAAAGGGGGACCCACAAGCTGGACGACCAGTGGGAATTGGAGCCATACAACATGCTACCTTCCCACTTTAACATCACTAAAGCCTGCCTAATCAGCAAAAACGGATGGGAAACCTCTGCAGCCGTCTCCAGAGACCACCTAAAAAGATGCCCAGAGCAACTGAGAAGCCAAGAAAAGACCTTGACAAGACCTGAACCCCAACCGGCAAGGGAAGAGATGATCCACAACGTATTGGGAGACTTCCCAAGGACAATGGACTCAGATTAATGTAGCCATTGTAGTCCCAGTATGGTCCTTCCCTCAAGTGGTCGTGCCAGAACCAATACAGAACCCAGTCCGAGCTGAGAGCCACCTCCATTGGCAGAGCCAGAAATTCAGCGCCATGCTATTGATGAATCTGTCAGTCCCATGGTGGGTCAAGGACAACTAGCTGCCATATCCGCACTATCTAGGCCCACACAAAGACCAGTGGGTAGCACACACACCCAACCAGTGATAGACACTACAGGCCAAGACAGACAATCAGAGACCCCTGCACTGTGTAGGTCCATGCATAATAATTTAGGACAGGCCCCAACCCATTACAGGGACTGTTAGCAGGGAAGGTGGACCAGAGTACCCAGTTTATAATGTAAATATGCTTTGTTTTTCACTGTGTGTATGAGAGAATTTTCTTTAGATAACCAAGTAACAATGCAACCACCAAGCGTATCGTGCCTACAAGACTTTCTGTATGAACTTTTACAAATTCTTGAACTTTTCAATAAATAAGGACCAATAATCCACAGGACTGGCTGTGGTAAAGACACTTTATTAAATAACTTTTCTTTAGCCATTGGTGGAAGGATTCAGTGCCATAGTGACTTTTTTCAAAATATTTCTAGGTTTTTATAGTTTTTCATTTTTGAGACTTTGTTCGTTATCCACTGTCATTGTCATTTTATGTCTTTGTGTGTACAAAAGTGTTTCCTCAGTCCAGGAGTACTGAATTTAACCAAGCGGGAATGTGGTGCCCCAGAGTCTGGTTGCCACGATGGCATCGCCTCCCCTGGGGGACCATGTTGTGCCTGAAAGCAAGGGAAGGAAGGGTCTCCACACCAGGTAAGCCACCACACACAACACCATCCCAACTCTGGACCAGAAGGGTGAGCTCTGAAACCCAAGTCCAAGGGGAGGTCCCCTGCTATAAATTCTGGTCTGGGGGTGGGGTTAGGCAGTTCAGTTCTGAGGAGAACTGTGAAGAGGTCCCGTGGACTGGAGCAGTGTAAGGCTCATCCCGGGACAGAGATTAGCCAGCATCAGGGTTCCATAGGAGAGTGTCTGAGGAAGTGGAGAAGTAGGCCTGGGGAGTGGAGCCGGTAGCCAGGCTCACTCCAGTGCAGAGCATCAGGAGCGAACATCGGAGTCCGAGGTTGTGAGGGACTCTAGGCCCAGCAGCCAACACCGGAGGGGAAGAGATTCCAAGTCTCTCGTCCACCACGAAGCCAAGGAGACATAGCAGCACTAGAGAGCTCGGGGAAGGCGGCCAAAGGATCGTAATCCATAGAGGGCTCGAGCTGCTTGTCATACGGTAAGAGACTGAACGCAGAAGGAGAGGGTTGCAGCTTACCTACAGGCAGCCAGGACCCGCCAAAAGTAGCACAACAGTGAGGCCTCAGAACTCACCGGGTGAGGAAAACCCCAGCTTGCTTCCAGGCCACCCAGACTCCTAACACCTCTTGTGGCCGATACCCAGTTTCTATCAGTAAATGTAATGGAGACTTCAACCCTTGTGTCTGTCGGTCATTCCGCGCCCTCAGTCCTGCACTCCCCCAATGGCTCACCACCACCATAGACTCTACTGGCTGCCCTGGGGACCCGCTCCACTCCACGATAATTATTCCAAAGCCACAAACCTCTGAACTTTGTTAACCATACCCCCAGGGCCAGGAAGCCGAGCCAAGACCTCCGTGACTCTCTGGCAGCACCCACTAGCTCGGCCCCAAGTAGCGCATCACTAGTAAAACTGGAGGCTGCTGGCAGCAGTCACAACCATGGGCGTTCCGCAAGACAGTGGCCATATAGGGTCAGGAGACCTCTTGAAGTTGCCCGACAAGGGCCCGCGGCCACTAGATTGTGACCCTGTCGCACAAAGATGTCGGGCAGGCGAGGAAAGTAGCCAGCGTGGGAGACGGTGAGTTAAGGCTCATGAAAGGTGTCTTAGTGAAGTGGCCTTGTATCATCTGAGAGCTGGCCAGGCTGCGCCATGGAGGAGCACAGCACCCGGCTGGGTGAACTTGAGTGATTGCCGAGTAAAAGGTAAAGAACTACAATCTTGGTCTCCTACAGTTATTCTCCGTGCCCTCCTGCACTGCTGCACCAACACCGTCACTATAGACTTTATACACTTCCTCAACCAATCCCTCGGCCCATGCTCTACCTGTGGGGAGTGATGCCAACCAGGCTGCCATTGCACCGGCCCAGAGGACCCATAGCAGCGCAGGTCACCGTGACCAGAATAACCGACCCACAACCCTGACGGGACATTGCAAGTCCACCCATCTGTCCCTAAACATTAAGGAGTCCTGAGGGTAGAGCCACATAGCAGAGGAGTCACATCAGTCTGTCCCTGATCATTAAGGAGTCATGGGGGTGGAGCTATGAAAAACTGTATCTGACAGGTACATTATTGTAAGCCTCCACTAGAGATATTTGGTGCATGCATAGTGTGCAGATGAAGCCGACAGCACTGCCCACTTGTCAATAGTCCCAGTCATGATCGAACAATACTGCAAATGCGAACCACAAAAAGAGAGGTATTTATCCAAACCCTTGAAGTGTTGGGGATGGTTTGGGGGTCAGGACTCAAATGTTCCGCTTTGGGATATTGAAATATTTGTAAGTATGCATACGTGTCGGATGAGGCGAGGGGTAGGGTGACATGATTTAGCTGGCCTATGAGATGTTAATCCAACCGGTAGAGGAACCAGCCAGACTGACTCCTCCCCTGTGACTCCTGACCGATCATTTCATTACAGAACCTTTCTTCTGGTTACACCAAATCTGCCATAATATAGAAGGACATTGTGGTGAACCTGTCCCCATCCTGAAAAGATGCTTGAGAACCTAAATCCCTATGCGAGTTCCCTTTAAGAAACCAACTAGAGTTTATGATATATAAAATGTGAGAGATAAGTTTCTTTTTCAGACATTTTATGGTCGGAGATGTTTTATGGTAGAAGAACCTGTAAACTAGTCAAAAAATTAAGAACCCAATGTGTTACTTATTACATTGGTGGTACTGCCACCTAGTGGACAGATACTTAAACAGTACACCTAGACATTTTAGATCAAGATTTGCATGAAATGAATATACTGTGCCCCAAATATAAAACGAATACACTGCGCCCTCCAGAATATAAAATAAATTGACCGTGCCATCTGAATATACAATAATTATAAATATATAATATAATATAATTTACTCCTAAATGTATACTATATTGTGCGCCACCGGGGACTCAAATATAAATGGGCCCATGTGCAAGAACAGCATATGGGCCCCTTGTAGTTTAATAATAATTCATGATGCAGCTGGATGTCGCCCTCTTACCTCTGCTGCAGCCAGCTGACAAACACAGGATGGAGGGGGGAGGCTCCTGCTGCAGCCAGTTGTCATACATAGGATGGAGGGGGGAGGCTCCTGCTGCAGCCAGTTGTCATACATAGGATGGAGGGGGGAGGCTCCTGCTGCAGCCAGTTGTCACACACAAGATGGAGGGGGGAGGCTCCTGCTGCAGCCAGTTGTCATACATAGGATGGAGAGGGGAGGCTCCTGCTGCAGCCAGTTGTCACACACAAGATGGAGGAGGGAGGCTCCTGCTGCAGCCAGTTGTCATACATAGGATGGAGGGGGGAGGCTCCTGCTGAAGCCAGTTGTCACACACAAGATGGAGGGGGGAGGATCCTGCTGCAGCCAGTTGTCACACACAGGATGAGGGGGAGGCTCCTGCAGCATCCAGTTGTAATACATAGGATGGAGGGGGGAGGCTTCTGCTGCAGCCAGTTGTCACATACAGGATGGAGGTTGGAGGCTCCTGCTGCAGCCAGTTGTCATACATAGGATGGAGGGGGGAGGCTCCTGCTGCAGCCAGTTGTCACACACAGGACAGTGTAGAGGAGGTATAGGGGCAACGTGAATGGCTTGAAATGTATAAAGGACAGTTCTCTATATATTAGTTTTGTTTGTAGTGCATCTTTTGTTTCTTAAATCACTACAAAACTGCTTCGTTTAGTAAAAAAATACAGTGTTGTTTGTTAAAACCTTTTAACATGAATATAGTTATTCTCATTGCGAGACATAATATGATCAAATAGAAAGAATGAAAATTAGGGGAGGAAGCACTGGGATATTTTTTATATTATTTGCTATTTATTTTTGAAATGTTATTTGTCACCGAGGTTTATGTTGCCTTATGAGGGCAGGGCAGCATAAAGTAGGGACAGAAATCCTGATTCCAGCACTGGGTCACTTTTTTTTTTTCTTACTATATGAATCAGTGCATCATCACCTGAGGTCTGTGTGATTTGGGTAGGTGATAGCTTGCCAGATTGGGAACCCCCCCCCTGTAACGCCATGTACTAGGGAGCGTCCGGCTACCATGCATGACAGTGGCGCATAGACCAATGGTGCAACAACAGACTGGGGAAACACTGGGGGACAAATACAATGGAGGGCCCTGCTCCTAGGGAATGGGAGAGCGGTGACCTCCTGCACTCACCTGCAGCTGTGCTCTGATCTTCCTTCCATTCATAAATGGGTTCTTTTACCTCGTCGCCGTGCTGGCCCTGATGTTAACGCTCAATAGGGAGATAGCCGGCAGGCGCACTGGTCCCAACTGCTGCACTAATAACAACAAAAGGGGAAGGAAAGACTGACAGGAAAATGACAAACACAACTTCACACCTGCTGCCACTCTCCTAGGCAGCAGACAGCTTGGCAACAGTCAGCTTCTCCAGAGAACTTCGTTCACCTCCGGTAGCCAGGCCAGGAATGGAGTTCAATAACCAGCAAGCAATGCTGGATCATGTGACCATATACAGTAGATGGGAGTGATCAAGTAGCCACACCTGGGAAGAGAACTATTGGAGCAATCAAAACTGACATTAATGGTGGGGTTACACATCCCGATATCGCATTGGCGGTTTACACGCTGCGATATCGGGAAACAACGTCCCTCCAATGTGTACGCCCACCAACCCAGTAACGACCATTTAACATGGGAGTTAATGGGTAGCGTCGGCGTACAGATCGGAGTTGGGCTGTCACACACGCTGCGATGCTGCTACAATGGCCATGCGATATCGGGGAGTTGAATAGCTCTGCTATTCAACTCCGATATCGTTTTGGCATCGTTCCAGCATCGCGTTGTACGCTCAAACCGTACAACGCGCAAACGATATCGGCTCCAACTCGCGACCCACGTGACTTTTTGTCAGAGTTGGGTCGGAGTTGGACGCCCATATCGCGGCGTGTAAACCCACCATAACTCCTACACTGCCAAAGGAAAGAAACACTTTTAAACTGAAGTCTCAGTACAGGAATGAGACACAGGTCCAAAGTGTCCAAAGTAAGAGAGACCATCATGACACTCCCTTTAAAGTCAACAATTCATTTGAGTCAGTTGCCAAAATTTCAATAAGCATGCACATGTGGCGCCCCTGCGAGTCCAGTCACCACAGATGTACTGCATCCCTGTTAAGGTGTAGTATCACACTCACTGGTAAGGGGGATACAGACCAGTGCCGGGACACCCAGATCACACTAGGAACGATTGTAGTGGGGTTGGGTGATGAAGGCATTAGTTAGAGGGAGCACTTGGGGAGGAGTGAGGTCAGGAAGAACACACATAGATGATGTGGGACACGTGACAGAGGGTATAAATAGAGCAAGAAACATCTAGAACGCAAGAGACGACAGTGAAAAGACAGTTAGTTTACAAAGAGAGTGACAGCTGTGGAGAGGTGGTAGGACAGCTGAGGAGAGACCGTTGAACACCAAGGTCGAGTTGGAGGGAAGCTAGAGAACATACGCCTGAGAAGTGTCCAGAGGACTGGAGCAAGTGGGAGCTCGTCCTAAGGCCAAACCCTAGAGCAGAACATCACCCAAGTGGCTCAAGGAGGAAGAGGGGGTCCCAGAGGCACGGGAAGTGAGCAATTCACCCGTGGGACTCGTATCCATTGTCAAGGGCAGGCAAGTGGAGGGACTAGGCCGCAAGGGACACCGGGGACCAATAGACTAGTGAAGAAGACCAGGATCAGCTAGTAACCCAGAGGCTGTGGCACTTTCATGGTGACTCAGCTGACAACCGCACACATCTGCTGAAAAGGTGGCAACCATAGGGCTAAGGGGAGACACTGCTGGGGAACCCCTAAGAAAAGCCCACAGTCACTGGCTCAGAGCCCTGTGTGGCGAGGCGCAAGGCAAAACGCACGAGGCAAGTGCTGTGTGAGATGACCTGGGAAGGACTAAGAAGGGGTGCCGGTTATGTGCCATCCTATTACCAGGGAGTAAGTGGATCCCTGCCTCCGAGAACCCAGTGCTCAGCGGGCTTCTGCACAAAGACTGTGAGTAAAAGAACTGAAGACTGCACCCCGCTGTGGGTGTGAACTTTCTTATGCGTCAAAAGCTCCAGAAACACAACTACCAACTCACTCAGGTACCTTCAGCTACCCTAGGTGTCAGCCCTACCCATAGAGGGCTTAAGAAGATTGCTGCCTCCCAACCATCGGCCCCTAGGAAGACTGTCGAGCAGCGGCGGCCAGATATAGTCGCAACCTGCGGGTGGCATCACGTGTAAATTAACAAGTATTTCCCGTTCCAGTCTTCCCTGTCCAGAATGAACCCTCCACGCCAGATAACTATCCCTGAGAGAGCCACCCACACCGAACGTTTAATGACACCGCAAGGGTCACGGAGCTCGGTCCCTGTGATCCCCGTGAAGATGAAGCCTCAAGAAAACCCGGTTCCGAGTATCCTAAAGCCCTAGATTGGCGTGTCACACACTCATAATACCAGACACATCTATCTTCTTGGATTAATGCATAATGCATGTTAACATACAACATGTGCCATCCATAGGTGTAGGTTGTATTTTCAGGGTACGATCAGGTTACCCCCTACAGAACCACAAATGGGTATCAGACAGTATCAGTGAGCATGGTGGCTGAAGAGTTAACATTGGATGAGATATTTCAGTCTCTTTAGGACAGCGCACCGCCCGGGGACAATGTCAAGTCCATGCACAATATTTGCTATGGCTATTTTTATCTAATACACAGTGTGCTACGTGTGCACTTTCACTGGAGCTGTCCAGTCTGAGCAAACAACCAGCAGCAATTTTAAGGCCCAATTTACAAAAAAAAAAAATCAGAAAAACAGGACTTTAAGGGGCAACTATCGTCATTATTTATTATTATTTTTTTTAAATAAATCAATAATACACTTGCAAATATGAAAATTTGTAATATATCTTATCAGTGAAATCTACTTCTTTCATGTTCTCAATTTACAGGTAAATCTATCTTTTATCCTCAGTTAATACAGTTTTTCCCATTATAGACATAGGAGACGACAATTGGTGCTTTTAAGATTCTATGGGGTGTGATGCAGCGGCTTGATGCATTGCAAATAACAGGTTGTGTTCTGCTATAAACTAACAAATGGGTATGCTGGAGCTTATAGTCCAGCAAGTTTAAGTAATGCATTATGCTGGGACTTGTAGTTCCACAGGTTCAGGTCATGCATTACAAATGCAGGACGGCAGGGATGTGTCTGGCTATCCTGATTCCTCACACACCTGGGTATCTCAGGGGATGTAATCTCTGTGTTAATGGGATTAGATGTCTCTGTGCATTTGGGATCAGGAGCTGCCCTGTCAGGCATGAAGTCTGGAGACCGCATGCAGATCTTGGGATGGCTTTGGCAGAACCTGTGAGCAGGGCCAGTATCAGGTTTTTGGAGGCCCCAGGTGAAGCAATCTCAACAGGCCCCTTTAACACATAACATGCATGCAAGCACACCGCATGCAAATTAGCCATGTGGTAGTGAGCATTCAGCTGCTGCTGGGCTGTCCCTAATGGTGAGTGGCCCCCCCAGCTGTCCAGGGCCCCAGCACTTGCCCGAGTGTGCTAGGTGCTGACACCAGCCATGCCTGTGAGGGTGCATGGAGCGACTAGTGACCTGAAACACACCTGGTATGGAAGCATGCAAACGGCCATCATCTCGAAATGTACGCGACGAGGAGACCACAGGGATATTCAGGAGTCTGCAGTCCTCCTGAGGATCTGGAACTGACAGGTGTTGGTGATCCCAGAGAGGCACCTTCCTGAATGATGGACTAGCAGGAGTCAGTGAAGGGAGCTAGGAATAGCTTCTGTAAGGTAACCATGTGCTTAAAAGGGACTATGTATATAACTAGATGGTGGCCCGATTCTAACGCATAGGGTATTCTAGAATATAGAAATAGAGATTGCATGGGGAAGGCGGTGAGGGCTGAATTGGGAGGAACTTTGAAGAAGGAGCGGCGGGGAAAGGACGGCGTGGCGGGGGAGGATGGAGCACAGAGCGGCAGGGGGGAGGAGGACGGAGGACGAAGGGGCGGGGTGGGGGAGGACGGAGCAGCATAGGCAGGGGGGAGGACGGAGGATGGAGTGGCAGAGGGCAGGAGAACAAAGGAAAAAGGAGGAAGCGGTGGCGTGGGGAGGATGGAGCAGCACAGGCAGGGGGGGTGGAGGACAGGATGAAGCGGCGGGGTGAGGGAGAACGGAGCAGCACAGGCAGGGGAGGACGGAGGATAGAGTGGCGGAGGTGAGGAGGACAAAGGAAGGAGGAGGAAGCGGTGGGGTGGGGGAGGATGAAGTGGACAGGCAGGAGGAGGACGGAGTGGCAGGGGGAGGACGAAGCACAGAGCGGCGGGGGGGAGGAGGATGTAGGATGAAGCGGTTGGGTGGGGGAGGACGGAGCATGGAGTGGCGGAGGTGAGGAGGACAAAGGAAGGAGGAGGAAGCGGTGGGGGAGGATGGAGCGGCACAGGCAGGGGGGAGACGGAGCGGCAGGGGGAGGGCAGAGAGGCAGGGGGAGGACGGAGCACAGAGCGGAGGGGGAGAGGAGGATGGAGGACGAAGCGGCGGAGTGGGGGAGGCCGGAGCAGCACAGGCAGGGGGAGGACGGAGGATGGAGTGGCGGAGGACAAAGGAAGGAGGAGGAAGCAGTGGGGTGGGGGGAGGATGGAGCGGCACAGGCAGGGGGAGGACGGAGCACAGAGCAGCAGGGGGGAGAGGACAGAGGACAAAGCGGCGGGTGGGGGAGGATGGAGCAGCACAGGCAGGGGGAGGATGGAGTGGCGGAGGGGAGGAGGACAAAGGAAGGAGGAGGAAGCGGTGGGGTGGGGGAGGATGGAGTGGCACAGACAGGGGGAGGATGGAGCACAGAGTGACGGGGGGGAGGAAAACGGAGGACGAAGCGGCGGGGTGGGAGAGGTCAGAGCAGCACAGGCAGGGGGAGGACGGAGGATGGAGTGGCGAGGGGGAGGAGGATCAAGGAAGGAGGAGGAAGCGGTGGGGTGGGGGAGGATGGAGCGGCACAGGAAGGGGGAGGACAGAGCAGCAGGGGGAGGACGACAGACGACGAAGCGGTGGGGGGGGGGGATGGAGCAGCACAGGCAGGGGGAGGATGGAGTGGCGGAGAGGAGGAGGACAAAGGAAGGAGGAGGAAGCGGTGGAGGAGGATGGAGCAGCACACACAGGCAGGGGGAGGACGGAGCACAGGGCGGTGGGAGGAGGAGAACAAAGCGGCGGGGTGGGGGAGGATGGAGCAGCACAGGCAGGGGGAGAACGGAGTATGGAGGGGAGGAGGACAAAGGAAGGAGGAAGTGGTGGGGTGGGGGAGGATGCAGCGGACAGGCAGGGGGAGGATGAAGCGGCGGGTGGAGGCCGGAGCACAGAGCCGTGGGGGAGAGGAGGATGGAGGACGAAGTGGTGGGGTGGGGGAAACCGGAGCAGCACAGGCAGGGGGAGGACGGAGCAGCAAAGGGAGGACGGAGCACAAAGCGGCAGGGGAGAAGAGGATGGAGGACAAAGCGGCGGGGGGGGGGAGGCCGGAGCAGCAGAGGCAGGGGGAGGATGGAGGATGGAGTGTCGGAGGGGAGGCGGACAAAGGAAGGAAGAGGAAGCGGTGGGGTGGGGCAGGACGGAGCGGCAGGGGGGGGATGGAGCACAGAGCGGCGGGGGGGAGGAGGACGGAGGACAAAGCGGTGGGGTGGGGGAGGATGGAGCAGCACAGGCAGGGGGAGGATGGAGTGGCGGAGGGGAGGAGGACAAAGGAAGGAGGAGGAAGTGGTGGAGGAGGATGGAACGGCCCAGGCAGGGGGAGGATGGAGCACAGAGCGGTGGGAGGAGGAGGATGGAGGACAAAGCGGCAGGGTGAGGGAGGATGGAGCACTCCACGGCAGCTCAGTGGTTAGCAGAGTATACAGGGGCTCAGTGGTTAGCACTGCGCGGTGGCTCAGTGGTTAGCAGTGAGTGCAGTGGGCAGAGTGGTCAGTGCAGCAGCGCGGTGGGCAGAGTGGTCAGTGCAGCAGCGCGGTGGGCAGAGTGGTCAGCGCGGCAGCGCAGTGGGCAGAGTGGTCAGCGCAGCAGCAGGATGCATGCGGGGGGGTAGGATGGATGCGGGGGGGGCAGGATGGATGCGGGGGGGCGGGATGGAACCGGCGGGGCAGGAAGGAATGCCGGAGGGGGGCAGGATGGATGTGGGGGGGCAGGATGGATGCAGAGGGGGCAGAATGGATGCAGGGGGCAGGATGGATGCGGGGGGGCAGGATGGAGCCGGATGGGGGGGCAGGATGGATGTGGGGGGGATGCAGGATGAATGCAGGGGGGGCAGAATGGATGCGGGGGGGGCAGAATGGATACAGGGGGGCAGGATGGAGCCGGATGGGGGGGCAGGATGGAGCCGATGGTGGGGGGGGGCAGGATGGATGCAGAGGGGGCAGGATGGATGCGGGGGGGCAGGATGGAGCCGGATGGGGGGGCAGGATGGATGTGGGGGGGATGCAGGATGAATGCAGGGGGGGCAGAATGGATGCGGGGGGGGGCAGAATGGATACAGGGGGGCAGGATGGAGCCGATGGTGGGGGGGCAGGATGGAGTATCTCCTCCTGCCCCCCTCCGCTATGGTGATTGAAATAAAAAAAATCCCATAAGGATACTCCCCCTCAGCAGGCGAGCTCCACCTGTCTTCTATCGCCCAGGACAGGACCTGTCGTTGCCTGGGAAACTGATCAGCTGATCGGTCACATGACCGCATGTGACCTCTCCTGCACTGTGTAGAGGGGAGGATCTCACTCAACCAATCCTGGCTCAGCGCGGGCCTCTGAAATTCTCTCCAGATGGATGATGGCTGCAATTGTTCAGCATGATCATCAGCAGCAGCAGACGAGGGGACACAGCGGGCTCTGTACAAGGATCCAGGTACAAGAAAAGGGGCCAAGACAAGGCACAGGCTGAGGACAGACAAGTGGGGGCTGCTCTGTCCACTGCTTTTACAGGACCTGTGATGATGTCACATTGAGGGGAGGGTCAGTGGTCACATGATCAGCTCCTCAGCGTATGCAGGACTCTGCTGTGCTGGTTGTCATGGTGCTGGATGAGGTGAAGTTTATGTCAGGAGGGATTTACAGTGTGGATGTAGCAGAGCCGCGTGTGTACGGAATGTATGGAGCGGAGCCACATGTGTACGAGATGTACGGACTGGAACAGCGTGTGTACGAGGTGTGCGGAGCAGAGCTATGTGTGTACGAGGTGTGTGGAGCCACATGTGTACAAAGTGTACGAAGTGGAGCCGAGCATGTACGAGGTGTACGAAGCGGAGCCATGTGTGTACAAGGTGTACAGAGCGGAGCCACGTGTGTACAAGGTGTACGAAGCGGAGCCGAGTGTGTATGAGGTGTACAGAGCAGAGCACAGTGTGTACAAGGTGTACGGAGCACAGCCGAGCATGTACGAGGTGTACGGAGCGGAACCGCGTGTGTATAAGGTGTGTGGAGCCACATGTGTACAAGGTGTACGAAGCGGAGCCATGTAGGTACGAGGTGTACGGAGCAGAGCCGAGTGTGTACGAGGTGTACGAAGCGGAGCCGCGTGTGTATGAGGTGTGTGGAGCCACATGTGTATAAGGTGTACGAAGCGGAGCCGCGTGTGTATGGGGTGTGTGGAGCCGCGTGTGTACGAGGTGTACGAAGCAGAGCCGCGTGTGTACGAGGTGTACGAAGCAGAGCCGCGTGTGTACGAGGTGTACGAAGCGGAGCCACGTGTGTACGAGGTGTACGAAGCGGAGCCGAGTTTGTACAAAGTGTATGAGGTGTGCGGAGCGGAGCCGAGTGTGTACGAGGCGTACGGAGCGGAGCCGAGTGTGTACGAGGCGTACGGAGCGGAGCCGAGTGTGTACGAGGCGTACGGAGCGGAGCCGAGTGTGTACGAGGCGTACGGAGCGGAGCCGAGTGTGTACGAGGCGTACGGAGCGGAGCCGAGTGTGTACGAGGCGTACGGAGCGGAGCCGAGTGTGTACGAGGCGTACGGAGCGGAGCCGAGCGTGTACGAGGCGTACGGAGCGGAGCCGAGCGTGTACGAGGCGTACGGAGCGGAGCCGAGCGTGTACGAGGTGTGCGGAGCCACATGTGTACAAGGTGTACGGAGCAGAGCCGATGGTGTACAAGGTGTACGGAGCAGAGCCGAGGGTGTACGGAGCAGAGCCACGTATATACGAGGTGTATGGAGCAGAGCCACTTATGTACAGAGCGGAGCCGAGTGTGTACGAGGTATACGGAGCCAAACCACGTGTATACGAGGTCTACAGAGCAGAGCCGATTGGGTACGAGCTGTACGGAGCCACGTGTACGAGATGTACGGAGCGGAACTGCATGTGTACGAGGAGTACAGAGCAGAGCTGCGTGGGTACGAGGTGTACGGAGCGGAGCTGAGCATGTACGAGGTGTACGGAGGGGAGAGCCGAGTGTGTACGAGGTGTGCGGAGCAGAGCCGTATGTGTGCGGGGTGTGTGGAGCGGAGCCGCGTGTGTACAGGGCGTATGTAGCAGATCCGCGTGTGAGCAGAGCCGCATGAGTATGGGGCGGGGCCACATGTGTGCGGGATGTATGGAGTAGAGCCGCGTGTGTGCGGGACATGTGGAGCGGAGCCGCATGTGTGCGGGAAGTATGGAGTGGAGCCACGTGTGTATGAGGTGGACGGAGCGGAGCCACGTATGCTGGGGCGTCCGGCAGTGGAGCCGCATGTGTACGGGGCGTACAGAGCGGAGGCGTGTGCACTGGGAGTGTGGAACGGAGCCACGTGTGTACAAGGTGTGTGTGTCTGCGGCAGACCCCTGCGGATGCCGCTCCCGTTCCTATAGTCCCTTCTGCCTCTGCCGGCAGCATTCTTCACCCGAGTCCTGGCTGAGCTGTTTGCCTTCTGCAGCTCAGCATGGCGGGGCACGATGATGTCACCACTGAGGGCCACTGTGCTGATACGTACAGAGCAGATGCTGAGGAGACTGGAGCAGCGAGAAGAGAGAGGAGTATTTACTTTTTTTTTCTTTACTCAGTGAGTACAGTGATGGGAGACTATGTAATTAATATAATATAGGAGGTGTATGGGGGTGCAATATTCTATATGGAGGACTATGAGGGCCCATTATACTATATGGAGGACTATGGGGGTGCATTATACTATATGGAGGACTATGCGGGTGCATTATAATATATGGATGGTCGTGGAATGCATTATAATATATGGAGGACTATGGATGATGTATTAAAATATATATAGCCAATTATATTATATGGAAGCCATTTTAATATATCTGGAGGGCTCTGAGGGGGCATGATAATATTTGAAGGGGTCTGAGGAAGCCTTTATACTTTATGCAGGGCTGTGTGGGTTCGTTATACAGTGTGAAGAGGTGTAGGGGCCATTGTACTGTATGTAGGTCCATTATATTGCGTGGAGGGCTGTGTGGGGGGTCACAGTTGGAGCTCATACTGTGCCAGTGTAGTTGAGGGGGTACAGTAGGGTCATCATACTGTGTGTGGAGAAATTCATTGTGAGGGATCATACAGTGTTTGTGTGGAATGTCTGTTGGCATAATATCTTATGGGGGCAATGAAAGCGGAATCTAGGGGCTTCAATAGGAGAATTAATTTGTAAGGGCTGCAAAGTTGTGAGATATGTATGTATCTATGTGACCCAGCCAAATATTCTTTTTTGGGGGGCCCAATTAGATCTTCTGTTATGGGGCCCCATGATTTCTATGTACGCCCCTGGTGCAGGATACATTGTCACTCTGCTGCAGGACTGATTGGCCATATCTTACACACCAGGTCCAGTGCCGCCCCTCGGTACATACAGGCATCCAGCCATGTCTCTCCTGATCGGCGGGAGTTAGTGGTGCTCGTTCCCCTTCCCACTCCCACATCCTTTGCTCAACCTAATTGGAAGGACCTGCTGTTAGCTCCGGACAGCCCAGTGTGCGGCGCTTGTGATTGGCTAAGTGTTTCGGGACAAGGAGCCATGGTCTGTTGGAGGAGACGCACCATTTTACTTGCTTAGTGCAGTGGCGGCTTGTTGATGTTCGGACTGTAGGTCGTTGCATGTGGTGTGTGGACGGTGCAGCATGGTGGACAGGTCTGACTAGTCAGTGCCAGGCAGCCGCCACTTTGGAGCTGCCCAGAGTTTTGTATGCGTGTGCTTGAGATAATAGGTTGGTAAGTGGGAAGAGTCGAGAATTACCCTGAGGCACTTGGCGTGGGGGACTGGGGAGAGTGAGTAGTCGTTGACGAGGATGGATAGGTGGCGTAATGGAAGATAGTTCCTTGGGGGGAAGATGATGAACTTAGTTTTGTCCATGTTCATTTTAAGGAAGCGAGCGGAGAAGGATGAGATGGCGGACAGGCATTGTGGGATTTTGGATAGTAGGGAGGTGATGTCAGGTCCAGACAGGTAGATTTGGGTGTCGTTGCTGTAGAGGTTGTACTGAAGGCAGATAGCGTAAGGCTTCTTTGGGATAGTGGTTTAGCAAGAGGAATTAAGCTATTACATTTTATATATTTACTCCAAAAATATAGGCCGTGTTTACAAAAATATACAAGAGATTATACAAAAGGGACAAAACAATACAGAATATAAAATTACATAAAATAAAAATGAAATAAAGAAACTTACTAAACTTGTGTTGCAGCAATGGCTTCCAAGCTTAGAGGATGGGGGAAGGGGGTTCCTTAGAAAGAAAATGGACAGAGCCGTTCATGGGATATGGCTTAATTTTCCTGAAATATGAGCGTCCCAATTTCTAGGCTATCTTCACACCTGGAGGTCCCAGGAGGGGGATATAATGGTCATGGTTATTACAATTTCATATTTATATAGATATGAGACATGTTGTGTGTATTAGTGTAATATATCCCTGGCACACTAAAAAAGGGAACTTGAAGAGTTGATTCTTTTATGATGAGTTTATTAATTCGTAGTGTACTTGAAAAACACAACGTTTCGGCTCTACATGAGCCTTCATCAAATGATTATGTATAGAACACAAACCAATAAAATAAGATCATATAACGTAATACAGAAAAATGCATTCAGGTGTATAACGCCGAGTGATGAGGGTCTTAAAAGTGCAAGTGATGGTGAACATATTGAGATGGTATGAGTGCAAATGTTGGGGATGATATGGGGTGAGATGAGAAAGTGGAGTGAGTGAGTGTTAGGTGAATGTGAGGGTTGTCTAGCTAGAAAGAAAATTGAAAAAAGAACAGAACAAGGGAAGATATAATATTTAGAAGAGGGGGAAGAATAGATAATGGAAAATACTAAAAGTAGAAGATGTACAATGGTATATACCTTGTCAGAAAGTGATAGGGGGACTTGGGGGATACTCATGTATCGTAGTCAGGTAGCATCAAGGAGATGACCCTATAGTAGTAAGTCACAGATGTCAATGAATGCAGTATCCATAGGAGAACTAGGTAGAAGATGGTCACAGATAAAATAGCCAGGGATGCTAAATTGTAACTATGTGGTGCTGTATTCTTATCATTATTATTGTGACCTATGTTATATTAACATCTTGTATTAGTTACCTGTGTGGACTTAGTAACAAGCGCAATGACTTTAATAGATGAAGGGCATCATATAGTATGTGTTAACCTGTGGAGATGTAACAGGTTTAGAGATACAGGTATCATGGAAGGTAAGAGGATATCAGTGTGAAAAAGGAAACATACCACAGTCAGGTGTCAGAGCAGTGACTCCTGTCCTGTAAGAAATATAAGTCACATTGAGGAGGATATAAGTAATTGGCACAAGAAGCATGAAGTAAGAAGATTAGAGAGCCTATACCTTTGGATCCTATGTAGGGCGCGTGGTGGCTGGCCGGGTGAATGGATACAGGAGTGAGGGTGTAGTGCGACCGACCGCTTCTTATAGCGGTCGGCATCTGCGGGACGCAACGAAACCGGAAGTGCGTCACTCGGCTTCCGCGTCACTGCGCACGCGCGGCGCCCGGCGCCATCTTGGATGGGGAATCTGTCTGAAGTGGGATACTGCGCATGCGCGAGTCACGGAAGCCCCAAATGACCTTCTATGAGGGAAATGATGCTGGTGGCGTCACCAGAGATGTGTGGAGTGTACAGGGAAACATTGGAAGTGTTGTGCCCGGTCTCAAGGAGGTAGTGACAGGTTGGAAACGTGCTGGTATAACATGCATGGCATTCTTGTGCGATGGTGCCTTATGGTGGTGCTTGGTTTCAAGATCCTTTCTAAAAAGAAAACAGGACATATTAGTATGTAACAAAAAATATCTGTCTTATGCTTTCGCTATGGAACAGAACAAATTATTGATCAAATATTGATAACAATAATTTAGTGCAACCTATGTTATATGAAACATTGCCCTTCCCATACATTACCAAATTCTAGACACTGGAAGGAAAACACATGATTATGTCCTTACTCAAAAAATAGGAAAACTATTAGTAGCAAAGCTCAAATTCGCGGTTCATTCCCTGTGGATAGAGGGTATTGAGATGGTATATCCAGAATGATTCCCTTTCTTTCAGTTTTTTGATGCGATTACCCCCTCTCCGTGCTATAGGGATATGCTCTATACATTGTCACTCTGCTGCAGGATACATTGTCACTCTGCTGCAGGACTGATTGGCCATATGTTACACACCAGGTCCAGTGCCGCCCCTCGGTACATACAGGCATCCAACCATGTCTCTCCTGATCGACGGGGAGTTAGTGGTGCTCGTTCTTCTTCCCACTCCCACATCCTTTGCTCAACCTAATTGGAAGGACCTGCTGTTAGCTCCGGACAGCCCAGTGTGCGGCGCTTGTGATTGGCTAAGTGTTTCGGGACAAGGAGCCATGGTCTGTTGGAGGAGACGCGCCATTTTACTTGCTTGGTGCAGTGTCGGCTTGTTGATGTTCGGACTGTAGGTCGTTGCATGTGGTGTGTGGACGGTGCAGCATGGTGGACAGGTCTGACTAGTCAGTGCCAGGCAGCTGCCACATTGGAGCTGCCCAGAGTTTTGTACACGGGTGCTTGAGATAATAGGTTGGTAAGAGGGAAGAGTCGAGAATTACCCTGAGGCACTTGGCGTGGGGGACTGGGGAGAGTGAGTAGTCGTTGACGAGGATGGATAGGTGGCGTAATGGAAGATAGTTCCTTGGGGGGAAGATGATGAACTTAGTTTTGTCCATGTTCATTTTAAGGAAGCGAGCGGAGAAGGATAAGATGGCGGACAGGCATTGTGGGATTTTGGATAGTAGGGAGGTGATGTCAGGTCCAGACAGGTAGAGTTGGGTGTCGTTACCATAGAGGTTGTACTGAAGGCAGATAGCGTAAGGCTTCTTTGGGATAGTGGTTTAGCAAGAGGAATGAAGCTATTACATTTTATATATTTACTCCAAAAATATAGGCAGTGTTTACAAAAATATACAAGAGATTATACAAAAGGGACAAAACAATACAGAATATAAAATTACATAAAATAAAAATGAAATAAAGAAACTTACTAAACTTGTGTTGCAGCAATGGCTTCCAAGCTTAGAGGATGGGGGAAGGGGGTTCCTTAGAAAGAAAATGGACAGAGCCGTTCATGGGATATGGCTTCATTTTCCTGAAATATGAGCGTCCCAATTTCTAGGCTATCTTCACACCTGGAGGTCCCAGGAGGGGGATATAATGGTCATGGTTATTACAATTTCATATTTATATAGATATGAGACATGTTGTGTGTATTGTCATCAAGCTGCCAGGTATTAAATTGGGGCCTCACAATAATTAAAAAAAAATGCATTACGTTTATAATTCTGTCACAATGCCGAATACTTATATATATGAGCTCTGTGTGTCTCTCCCAGTAATATAGGCTGGATGTGAGGTCTGTGTGTCTCTCCCAGTAATATAGGCTGGATGTGAGGTATGTGTGTCTCTCCCAGTAATATAGGCAGGATGTGAGCTCTGTGTGTCTCTCTCCCAGTAATATAGGCAGGATGTGAGCTCTGTGTGTCTCTCTCCCAGTAATATAGGCTGGATGTGAGGTATGTGTGTCTCTCCCACTAATATAGGCTGGATGTGAGGTATGTGTGTCTCTCCCACTAATATAGGCAGGATGTGAGCTCTGTGTGTCTCTCTCCCAGTAATATAGGCAGGATGTGAGGTATGTGTGTCTCTCCCACTAATATAGGCAGGATGTGAGCTCTGTGTGTCTCTCTCCCAGTAATATAGGCAGGATGTGAGCTCTGTGTGTCTCTCTCCCAGTAATATAGGCTGGATGTGAGCTCTGTGTGTCTCTCCCAGTAGTATAGGCTGGATGTGAGCTCTGTGTGTCTCTCTCCCAGTAATATAGGCAGGATGTGAGCTCGGTGTGTCTCTCTCCCAGTAATATAGGCAGGATGTGAGCTCTGTGTGTCTCTCTCCCAGTAATATAGGCTATAGGCTGGGTGTGAGCTCTGTGTGTCTCTCCCAGTAATATAGGCTGGATGTGAGCTCTGTGTGTCTCTCCCAGTAATATAGGCTGGATGTGAGGTCTGTGTGTCTCTCCCAGTAATATAGTTTTCTGAATTGTCTCATTGAGCTACACCGCAGGAGCAGCTCGGTTCCAGCGCTGTGAGGACCAGGGATTACATGAGGTAACTAGGGAAAAAAAACAACACTCACACCAGTGTTTTGCATGGCCTGCACAACATTATCAGGTTAGTGCACATATATATAATCCTCTTGAGGGATTAATTATACAGACGGTATTGCACCATTGCGCCTCCTCTCTCCTTCTTTTTTTTTCCAACTTTGATTTTTATTAATTTTTTAAGTCATGTCAACAATCAGAACAATACCAAATGTGATTTCATAATAATAAGTCCACATTACATTTTCCAATATCAAAATTCAAGAACATCAACATATATTCTCCATATATTACAATTGTAGTGAGTCCATGGAGAGATCCCATATCTGCCAAGTCTGGGTAAATTTGTCCATTGTGTTATGAAGCGTGGCGGTCAGTTGTTCCATTGATCGGAGGTCCTTTATCCGTATAAACCAGTCGGACAACGAAGGTGGAGCCCTCTTCCTCCAATTGAGGGATATCAGGCATTTTGCTGCCGTAAGAAGAAGCATTAGGAGTTTGCTCTTGGGTTTATTCAAGCTTAAAGGGAACAGATTTAAGAGGTATAGAGCCGGGTCTACGGGTAGAATATGACCCATAACCCGTGTCAACACTGTTGCTATTGACCTCCAAAAGCCTCGGATTATCGGGCAGGACCAAAATAGATGGTATAATGAGGCATTTCTCTGGTCACATCGCCAACAATTATCAGGTATTGCCGGGTTGAACTTATGAAGCATCTCGGGGGTGTTATACCACATCATCAAAATTTTCATCTGATTCTCTTTGTATAGAGTATTAATTGACGTTCTGAAGGTTCTCTCCCATATCACCTTCCACATCGAATCAGAGATCTCCCGTCCTAGCCATGTTTCCCATCGTGCCATATAGGCATGTTTGAGGGGACCTTGGATACTTCGAGAGTTCAAAATAGCATATACCGTATATACTCGTGTATAAGCCGACCCGTGTATAAGCCGACCCCCCTACTTTTGCCCCCAAAATCTGGGAAAACCTATTGACTCGTGTATAAGCCGAGGGTGGACCCCAGCACAGGTATACAGCCCCCAGCAGTGTGGTATACAGGCCCCCGCAGTGGTATACAGGCCTCCCCAGTGGTAGTATACAGCCCCCAGAAGTGTGGTATACAGCAGCCTCCCCAGTGGTACATACAGGCCCCAGCAGTGTTACAGCAGCCTCCCCAGTGGTATATACAGCAGCAGCCCCAGTGGTAGTATACAGCAGCCCCAGAGATATATACAGCAGCCCCAGTGGTAGTATACAGCAGCCCCAGAGATATATACAGCAGCCCCAGTGGTAGTATACAGCAGCCCCAGAGATATATACAGCAGCCTCCCCAGTGGTATATACAGCAGCAGCCCCAGTGGTAGTATACAGCAGCACCAGAGATATATACAGCAGACCCAGTGGTAGTATACAGCAGCCCCAGAGATATATACAGCAGCCTCCCCAGTGGTATATACAGCAGCAGCCCCAGTGGTAGTATACAGCAGCCCCAGAGATATATACAGCAGACCCAGTGGTAGTATACAGCAGCCCCAGAGGTATATACAGCAGCCCCAGTGGTAGTATACAGAAGCTCCAGAGGTAGTATACAGAAGCCCCAGTAGTAGTATACAGCAGCCTCAGTGGTATATACAGCAGCAGCCCCAGTAGTAGTATACAGCAGCCCCAGAGGTATATACAGCAGCCCCAGTGGTAGTATACAGAAGCCCCAGAGGTAGTATACAGAAGCCCCAGTAGTAGTATACAGCAGCAGCCCCAGTAGTAGTATACAGAAGCCCCAGTAGTAGTATACAGCAGCAGCCCCAGTAGTAGTATACAGCAGCAGCCCCAGTGGTAGTATACAGCAGCAGCCCCAGGGGGTATATACAGCAGCAGCCCCAGGGGGTATATACAGCAGCAGCACCAGGGGGTATATACAGCAGCAGCCCAAGGGGGTATATACAGCAGCAGCCCCAGTGGTAGTATACAGCAGCAGCCCCAGGGGGTATATACAGCAGCAGCCCCAGGGGGTATATACAGCAGCAGCCCAAGGGGGTATATACAGCAGCAGCCCCAGTGGTAGTATACAGCAGCAGCCCCAGGGGTATATACAGCAGCAGCCCCAGGGGGTATATACAGCAGCAGCCCCAGGGGTATATACAGCAGCAGCCCCAGGGGTATATACAGCAGCAGCCCCAGGGGTATACAGACCCCCACCCCCCATTAGTATACAGGGGCCCCAGCTGTATACAGCAGCCCCAGCTGTATACAGCCCCCCCGTGGTATCCAGGGCCCCCTTGCTGCACCTGTAAAGGAAGATGTCAGTATACTTATCGCTGCTGCCGCCGCCGCCGCTCCGCTTCTCGTCACCGCGCTGCTCCGGGTCTTCATGTTTCCTGTTCCTTCTCCGACGCTCGAACAATGACGTCATTTCCTGAGCGCCGGAGAAGGAACAGGAAGCATGAAGACCCGGAGCATCGCGGTGACCGAGAAGCGGAGCGGCGGCAGCGATAAGTATACTGATATCTTCCTTTACAGGTGCAGCAAGGGGGGGCCCTGGATACCACGGGGGGGCTGTATATACGGGGGGGGATTCCACGGGGGGCTGTATATACGGGGGGGGGCGGGATACCACGGGGGGCTGTATATACGGGGGGGGGGATTCCACGGGGGGGCTGTATATACGGGGGGGGGCGGGATACCACCGGGGGGGCTGTATATACGGGGGGGGGATTCCACGGGGGGGGGGCGCTGTATCATACTAGTTTTCACTCTGAAAAAAAAATGATTTACCGTATATACCCGTGTATAAGCCGAGGGGGGACTTTTCAGCACATTTTATGTGCTGAAAAACTCGGCTTATACACGAGTATATACGGTATATCTGATATTAGACCCTTTGTAGAGGGTCCTCGAGAGCAAAGGGTTTCAAATTGGGTTGGTTTAGTATATTTATTAACTCCCATGATCGACGCGTGGTAGTGAATTATTTGTCGATATGAAAAGCCAAGGGTCACCGGTAATTTATAAAGCGAGCATAGTTCGGTAAAAGAGTGTATTTTGTGGGTAAGTGGGTTTAGTATATCACGGAAACAAAAGAGGCCTGCTTCTGCCCATTTTCGCATAGTAGCAGAGTCCATGGCTCCTGAAATGTGTGGGCTATACAAGAAAGGGGTCAGAGAAGAGGTGTGTGTCGCCATCTGAAATTTAATCCTGCATCTATCCCAAATGCCTCTGGTGAAAGACATTGGTCCCAACAACATTTTGGAGGGAATCTCCGAGGGTTTGCCCCATATCAATGAAGCAGGGTGGTATGGAGCTAGCCATAATTGTTCTACCTCTGACCATCTGGTACAAGCTGACAATGTCGTCCAGTGAGACAAATGGCGTAGGTGCGTAGCGTAGTAGTATAGTAAAATATCTGGGCATGCAACACCTCCCTGTCGTCTTGGCGCACAAAGGACTGAGGCTGGTATTCGATGTCTCCCCGAATGCCAGATAAACTTCATTAAAAATGACTGGATTCTTTTTAGAACTCCTCTCTCCTTCTTGTTTATTGCATGTCTCCCAGTAATATAGGCTGGATGTGAGGTCTGTGTGTCTCTCCAGTAATATAGGCCAGATGTGAGGTCTGTGTGTCTCTCCCAGTAATATAGGCTGGATGTAAGCTCTGTGTGTCTCTCCAGTAATATAGGCTGGATGTAAGCTCTGTGTGTCTCTCCAGTAATATAGACTGGATGTGAGCTATGTGTGTCTCTCCCAGTAATATAGGCTGGATGTGAGGTCTGTGTGTCTCTCCCAGTAATATAGACTGGATGTGAGCTCTGTGTGTCTCTCCAGTAATATAGACTGGATGTGAGCTCTATGTGTCTCTCCCAGTAATATAGGATGGATGTGAGGTCTGTGTGTCTCTCCCAGTAATATAGGCAGGATGTGAGCTCTGTGTGTCTCTCCCAGTAATATAGACTAGATGTGAGGTCTGTGTGTCTCTCCCAGTAATATAGACTAGATGTGAGGTCTGTGTGTCTCTCCCAGTAATATAGACTAGATGTGAGGTCTGTGTGTCTCTCCCAGTAATATAGACTAGATGTGAGGTCTGTGTGTCTCTCCAGTAATATAGACTAGATGTGAGGTCTGTGTGTCTCCCAGTAATATAGGCTGGATGTGAGGTCTGTGTGTCTCTCCCAGTAATATAGACTAGATGTGAGGTCTGTGTGTCTCTCCCAGTAATATAGACTAGATGTGAGGTCTGTGTGTCTCTCCCAGTAATATAGTTTTCCGAATTGTCTCATTGAGCTACACCGCAGGAGCAGCTCTATTCCAGCGCTGTGAGGACCAGGGGTTACATGAGGTAACTAGGAAAAAAAACAACGCTCACACCAGTGTTTTGCATGGCCTGCACAACATTATCAGGTTAGTGCACATATATATAATCCTCTTGAGGGATTAATTATACAGACGGTATTGCACCATTGCGCCTCCTCTCTCCTTCTTGTTTATTGCATGTCTCCCAGTAATATAGGCTGGATGTGAGGTCTGTGTGTCTCTCCAGTAATATAGGCCAGATGTGAGGTCTGTGTGTCTCTCCCAGTAATATAGGCTGGATGTGAGGTCTGTGTGTCTCTCCAGTAATATAGGCTGGATGTAAGCTCTGTGTGTCTCTCCAGTAATATAGACTGGATGTGAGCTATGTGTGTCTCTCCCAGTAATATAGGCTGGATGTGAGGTCTGTGTGTCTCTCCCAGTAATATAGACTGGATGTGAGCTCTGTGTGTCTCTCCAGTAATATAGACTGGATGTGAGGTCTGTGTGTCTCTCCAGTAATATAGGCTGGATGTAAGCTCTGTGTGTCTCTCCAGTAATATAGACTGGATGTGAGCTTTGTGTGTCTCTCCCAGTAATATAGGCTGGATGTGAGGTCTGTGTGTCTCTCCCAGTAATATAGACTAGATGTGAGGTCTGTGTGTCTCTCCAGTAATATAGACTAGATGTGAGGTCTGTGTGTCTCTCCCAGTAATATAGACTAGATGTGAGGTCTGTGTGTCTCTCCCAGTAATATAGACTAGATGTGAGGTCTGTGTGTCTCTCCCAGTAATATAGACTAGATGTGAGGTCTGTGTGTCTCTCCCAGTAATATAGACTAGATGTGAGGTCTGTGTCTCTCCCAGTAATATAGGCTGGATGTGAGCTCTGTGTGTCTCTCCCAGTAATATATGGTAGGTGGGATGTGAGTTATGTGTATTTCTCCCTGTATTATAGACTGGATGTGAGGTCTGTGTGTCTTTCCCAGTATTATAGGGTGGATGTGAGGTCTGTATGTATCTTCCAGTAATATCGACTGTATGTGAGCACTATGTGTCTCTCCCACTAATATAGGCTGGATGTGAGCTCTGTGTGTCTCTCCCAGTAATATAGGCTGGATGTGAGGTCTGTGTGTCTCCAGTAAAATAGGCTGGATGTGAGCTCTATGTGTCTCTCCCAGTAATATAGGCTGGATGTGAGCTCTGTGTGTATCTCTCCCAGTAATATAGGCAGGATGTGAGCTCTATGTGTATCTCCCAGTAATATAGGCAGGATGTGAGCTGTGTGTAGCTCTCCCTGTAATATAGGCTGGATGAGTTACAAGCGTCTTTACCTGTAATATAGGCTGGATATGAAGTACTGCTATCTTTACTAGAGCTAAGCTTCTATTATGCAATTTTTTCCTTATGTGATTTCCTCCTGTGCTAGAACTCTTTTCTTTGCCCCTCTATAAATATTTTCCCCCACACATTTTGGCTGTGGAAATTTGAGTACACCCTCATCTCTGCTCTCTCTAATACTGAGAGAAGGGGAGAGCAGAGAGAGCCATCAGAACCTGGTGCAGGAGCTCTGACTGATTTGTAACATTTGTTGCAGAACGCTCAAATAAATAAAACATACAGACACCCTGTAGCATTAAAGTGTTAGAAACATTTTTAATGATGGCTGTAGAAAGTTGCTTAAAAGGGACAGAATGACTTAAACCAATTACAGGCTCTTGGTTCATCGTTCGTGGCCACACATTTAAAGAGGACCAACCAGCAGGTTTTAGGGCTATAAAGTGAAGCCACTACCTTACAGGCTCTGGGATACTGAGTGCAATCATACCATTACTTCAATGATTCCATGTATGATTGCTGAGATAAATGTGGCGCCCCTCCGGGTAGGCCGCCATCTGCACTCCTGCAGATAAGGGGAGTAGTGCCACTGCTTTCCAGGTGCTGGAATGGTGACCATTTGCATATTCAAATTTCCAGGGGGCAATGCATCATGGAGTTCACTGTATTTCAGCGCTTTAGCTGGCTGCCCGCAGTGTTTTCCTTGACTGGTCTCCCTGAGATCAGTGAATGCTTTGTGATGTTGGTCTACCAGGCATTGCTCCCACCTAGCCAGAATCCTACTCCACACTGATGAGGGGCAATACCCCGAAACAGCTGTCTGTGGATGGATACCTGGCTCTGTTAATTCCCTTGTCATATCCTTAACTCGTAACTGAGTGGGATATTGACTAAAAGGGCCACTTAATATGGTGGTTATGGTGGTCTCCGCAAGGATTCCACCCCAGGGCTAGGTCCTTCCCTGGAGAGATATCTGGCTAGTCCCGTGTTTAAGACTCTTAATTGAAGCTCCACAGACTCCATTTCCATATCATTGATTCCATGCTTATTGTATTGTATCTAATTACTGCACTGTATTTTTTTACATTGTTTCTCTGCTTTAATTATTGTACTTTTACATTGATTCTCTGCTTAGTGTATTGGATTTTTACATTGATTCTCCACTTTAATTACTTACTGTATTGTATATTCTTTATTGTTACCTATGACCGTTTGTATACGAACCACTGTATTGTAAAGCGCTGCGCAATATGTTGGTGCTATATAAAGATTTAGTATTAATATTATTAATAGTAATAACTCCCAGCATGTTCCATAACACAGTCTGCACATCAAGAGACACTACAACTCCCAGCATGCTCCATGGACAGATCCCCATCTGTGAGGGGTCATATGTGATCTGTGCTGACAATAGCAGGGATCTGTCCAGATCTGAGAGAGGAGACAAATCAGGATGTGTAGAGACTGGAGGAGGTGGGGGCTTCTATTGTTTGTGGGATCATAAGCAGGGAGATGGAGGCAGGTAGAGAGGAAGGGCTTGGCTTAGCAAAAGCAGGGCAGTAATACAAAGAAACCCACCCCCTCTTATGCTTATTGCTGCACACTCTGTCCCTCTGCTGCACACATTGTAAGGTCTTCTGTAACATTTATCTCAGCAATCATACATGGAATCATTGAAGTAACGGTATGATTGCACTCAGCATCCCAGAGCCTGTAAGGTAGTGGCCTCACTTTATAGACTTAAAACCTGCTGGTTGGTCCTCTTTAAGGGCACATCCCACCTGCTTGTTTTCCCTCTATCTCCGCCTTTCTATGGCTCTATAAAGCCAGAGCTGTCAATCAAAGGAGGGAGGATATATGTGACGCCCCTGCGGTTTGGCTGCCACAAGTGGCATTATCTCTGCATCAATTATAATGCCATGTCTGAGGGGAATTTCAGCTCCCCTGCTAGGAACCCCATGCATGCATACACTGTCCAATCCTTAACATAGAAGTTGAGCACTGAGAGGCCTGGCTTCGACTGTGACTCATTTTCAAGCTGGGGGAGAAGCAGACAGTGAGAGACAGAGAAGAGGTAAGGTCTTGGGGAAAGGAGCTGAGGCAAGTCACTCCAGAGACCCCACTGCAAGCATGGATCCAGTCCCTGGGCTGCTCAGGTATTCGAGATCCTGAGGACAAAAACTGGAGACCGATGGATTCCAGATTCACTGGTCACTTGTGCGATTTCCAAGGCACAGCAATACACCGAGCCAAAAAGCTGAGAGAAGACATAGCTTCTTACAAGGTTGGCATCTCCTGCTTAGCTGGAAGTGATCCACAGAGGGGGAGGAAGAACAGAGAGTACAGTATAGCTCACATGCCTCTTAAAATCCAACAAACCCACAGAAGACAGCAGGAATGCTAATCCTCTCACCCATCAGAGCGGACTACAACTCCTCTCAGACTGGCTAAGCTACATACCTGGTGCTGGTTGTATTCTGGATTTGCTGCAACATCTAGTAAAAGGTAAAGAGCTCAAAGAGACTGTCTCCTGTGCCCTCCTTCCTCTTGCACCCTCACACTTAACACCTACTACAACTCCTACCATTCTTCCTCATTTCTCAGGGGCCATCCCCACTTCCACAACATCTATCCCCTGAGGATAATACCTGCAGTGCCAGCTACTTAGCAGCTGGAAACTTTAGCTGGCGTCACGAACACTCTTTATTTTTACTTTTTGTTTATTTTACTCCATTTTCACTTTCCCTTTTGATCGCAGCTACTGTGATCCAGACCGCTGATCCAGCTGCTGAGTACCCCTTAATACCCAACATATAGAGGGAAAACCAGCAGGTGGGAAGGTGTATATAAATTATTAGCAGCTTGCCGGTACAAGGGGCGTCTTGTGCCACTTTCCCTGCGAGGGAGGGTTCTCCCGTCTGATCACTGCCAGGATGTTGAAAGCTGAAAATATTTTGCACTAGATTGATATTATTCGGAAAGTATTGTAACAATTACACAATATCAGAATTTTATTTTAGGAAAGTTAACTTTATTATTTTTGTGCTACACTTTTCATTATTGTGCAATTTCATAAAACATTAATTTCATCATTACAAAATAGGCACCTAGAAATCCAGAACGGCGCTGAACTTCAGTATGAAGGTTGTGAAAAACCACAAAACAAACAACAACTAAAACCACAAACAGCAAACTTTACTATGGCGGGTTACATTCAACAAACCTAAAATATGACTTCTAACTAGTGGATGTACATGACATTTTACTTCCCCATGCTGGATTCTGTAACCACACGTCATGCCCAATTCATTGTTGTATTGGAGTAAGTGCAGCTGCATCCCCCTCCTACCCCTTTATTCATCGTTACTTAACTTTTGAGAAAACACTTATGCCAGCAAGATTCCAAATATCACCTACGGTAGATGGGATATATTGCTTTTTTACTATCAACTGTTATTGAAGTCTATGTCCTGTACATCAACTACTCAAAACTTGGTCAAACCTCCTTAAAGGGTTTTTCCACAAAGTTGATTTAATCAATAGATCTTGGAATAATAATATGTTCCACAATTGGATGTGTTTAAAATAAATGTTCTTGTAGAGGGGGTCCATGACTCTGCCATCCCCAACCTCCGGGATACTGTGTCCATGTGTGTATATGTATATATATTGATGTGTTATTGATATGTGTGTGTGATTATTAGATAGGCACTGCTCCCTTGTTTCCGTGAGTTGGGAAAGTAGTTAAAGTTGGAGAGTACACCCCTATGGGTGGGGATAGCCAACAAAACAGGCCTGCAGTGTAGTTGTGGGAGAGTTCCCCCAGTGTGAAGTAAGATGAAGATTGGGTGCTGTGTTGTGAAGCCCAACAAGTCATTCGGCCGGACCTTCTGGTTCACCCCGGGAACTGGAGTACTGGAGTTGGAACATTGTTCCAGGACGTGTGTGGGTTCTACCCTTTCTGTGTTTGCACTCTACCCGGCCTCGAGGAGGTCTTTGCGGAAGCAGCTGACTCTAACATAGTCTTGGGCAAACGGGTCGACACAGTGTTAGTGGTAAAGGAACTTTGGTCAGTGGTTGCCTTGAGTGTTTTTCTGAAATACAACCCTGTGGGTGGGATAAGGCTGGAGCCAATGGGGCTACATGAGTTTATGGCGCGTCACTGTGACAAAGAGTGCGATAGTGTGGAGACACCGGATGGCGGGAGCATTCTGCTCTAAATTCTGTTGAAGTAACTATCCGAAAGAAAGTAAGGTTTACGTTGTGCACATGTATCATGAGACTGTGTCAGTAAAGAACTGTTAAAAGCATCACTGAACCCATGTCTGCTTTGGCGATTGTGAACTGAACTGTTGCACTGTGGGCCGACCGCGGCCAGTGTTGCTAATCCAGGGATCGGCCTCGTCCACGACTATTGAAGCCCCGTACCACTGGCCCCCCAACATTCCTGTGCTGAGATAATCTTATTATGTGTCCTGCTATGTACTGGCTGACTGTACAGGGACATGGTCTGATCATACCACATCTCCTGTGCTGAGATAATCTTATATATGTGTCCCTGCTATGTACTGGCTGACTGTACAGGGACATGGTCTGATCATACCACATCTCCTGTGCTGAGATAATCTTATATATGTGTCCCTGCTATGTACTGGCTGACTGTACAGGGACATGGTCTGATCATACCACATCTCCTGTGCTGAGATAATCTTATATATGTGTCCCTGCTATGTACTGGCTGACTGTACAGGGACATGGTCTGATCATACCATATTGTACACAGCATGGACACATATATAAGATTATCTCAGCACAGAAGATATGGAATGATCAGACCATGTCCCTGTACTGTCAGACACATCCATTACACATACATAGCAGGAACACATATATAAGATTATCTCAGCAAAGGAACATTTTTTTAAGCACACCCAATTGTGGAAATTATTATTATTCCAAGATCTATTGATTATAGACTTTACTACCATAGGCATGTGCACACTGAGTATTATTGCTTAGTTTTTGTCTAAATCCTCAAAAACTTTGCATTTCATTCCGTTTTGCTCCAAAAATGTAACAAAAACTCTCTGTGTGCACATAACCCTGTTGACAAAACCTTCTGGCAATCACTAGAATGACTGTACACTGCTTTTTCCAGGTGAAAGCTGATGCCATAATGTCTCGTTTTTTGGTACAAGTCATTGGTCAGACACCCATTGATTAAACATTAAAATATAATAACAAAAATAATTCCAATATTTCATTTATGGAAAATCTAAAGTTTAATGAAAGTAGTTAAAAGTATATTGGGAATAGAAAAATACAAGGGCAAAGGTTAATAAGAAGAGTGCTGAAAGGAGGGTATACCTTACATCACAATGGAATGGAAAATATTCCAAAGACATTCCACTTATTACACTGGGAATGAAGCATCATGTCAAATGGGCTGGTCCAATACCGGGGGGGGCACAGCCTTCACATCACAGCCAAGTCCACACTAGCAGCGTTCATTATATTCACTGCTAACTGTCAACAGCATGGCCAACACATCTTCATCACACGGGGTCAGGAGAATTCTCTTTTCCCTTTATTTTGTGAGATTTTCTTCCCAAGTTCTCCCCATTTATTGCACATATCCATGGCAGCAAGAAGTCCCTCTAGGCTGGATTTCCACGATCATCCGGGAATCAACGTCAAACTCAAGTAAAACCAAAAAGGCGTCTAAGATTTTTGTTCTGTCAAAGGTGAAAAAAAAAAAGGGGATTAAATAGAAGTCAACCGGAGTTGCAGATTTGTTAGAAAATGACTGTTCAAATTAAGCACAGGCGATCAGCGCACTCTTGGTCATCGACCGCACTCCTTGGCCATCGACGCACTCTTGGCCATCCCTGGTCTCTTTGCCATTGGTGCACTCCTGGCCATCAGCACACTCTTGACCACCGTTGGACTCTTGATCATCGACACACTCTTGGCCATCGTTGGAATCTTGGTCATCGGTACACTCTCTTGACCATCAGCGCACTCTTGACCATCGTTGGACTCTTTGTCATCGGCGCACTCTTGGACCATCAGTGCACTTTTGGCCATCGTTGGACTCTTGGCCATCAGTGCACTCTTGGCCATCGATGCACTCTTGGCCATCGATGCACTCTTGGCCATCAATGCACTCTTGGCCATTGATGCACTCTTGGCCATCGTTGACTCTTGGTCATCGGTCACTCTTGGCCATCGTTGGACTTTGGTCATCGGTCACTCTTGGCCATCGTTGGACTTTTGGTCATCAGTCACTCTTGGCCATCGTTGGACTTTTGGTCATCGGTCACTCTTGGCCATCGTTGGACTTTTGGTCATCGGTCACTCTTGGCCATCGTTGGACTTTTGGTCATCGGTCACTCTTGGCCATCGTTGGACTTTTGGTCATCGGTCACTCTTGGCCATCGTTGGACTTTTGTCATCGGTCACTCTTGGCCATCGTTGGACTTTTTGTCATCGGCACGCTCTTGGCCATCAGTGCACTTTTGGCCATCGTTGGACTTTTGGTCATCAGTGCACTCTGTTGGCCATCAGCACACTCTTGGTCATGGGAGCACTCTCTTGGCCATTGGCACACTCCTACAAAGCCAGAGCTGTCTATCAAGGCAAAGGAAGGCAAAGATAGATACAAAACAAATAGATTGAAAGGTGCATCAAACTGTTAGACCACACCAAGGGTGCACCAAGCTTCTGTGCTTGATTTGAACAGTTGTTTTGCGCTGAAAGAATCCCTCTAACTTTCCAAAAGCATCAACGATTAGATGAACATTATAGCTACTCTTCATTACATTAAGAAAGACCATAATAAGAACATTATAGCTACTCTTGGGTCCAATTGTCCCATAACCCCTATTGTCTATTCTTGTTCTGTATGGGTGGAAAAGGGGTTATAAAAAGCTGCAAATGCCCTGTAGATGACATTTGTCAAAAGTTGCCGATGTTGCCATCCAATAACTAGGACTAGAAAATACTAAAATGTGTCCTTGGTCTTGGAAAATGGTCACAAAGTATTTTTTATTATTTGTAAAAAAATAAATAAATAAAGTTTCATTTAAAGTCATTAAAATAATTTAAAAATACTAGTTTTTCATTTTTGCTGCAATTATACAGACCTGGAGAATCATGTTGTCAGCTCATATTTTTTATCGCACAATGAATGTTGTAAAAAAACAATGGTGAAATTGTACTTTTTTCATCAATTTATACTCTTGATAAAATTTTTTTCACATTTATTCAATTCATTAAATGGCAAAGTGAATAGTGTCATGCAAAACCACAACTTGTCCCGCAAAAAGAAAAACAAAAAAAAACCCTGATATGGTCATGTTGACTGAAATATTATATTTATAGCATACAATTTTCTTTAAATATATATATTATATTGAAAAAAAATTTGTATGCTATAAATATAATATTTCCATCAACACACAAATATAAACAGTGGGTACGGAAAGTATTCAGACCCCTTTAAATATGCTGGTGAAGTATACAATTTTATTTGTGCATAAGCGATGGGAACCCTCGATGGTTAAAAACAATTAAAATACACCCTTTGCCTCACACAAAATGGTAACCTGTGGTATGTGGCTATAGGTGGCCACGACTGCTGCAGGACCTCCGGGGTGATGGACGGGCAGCTGTGATGGAGTGGCTCCCCATGGGCAGAGTGGATTCCCGGGGCAGTGGATGTGGTAAGGGATTTGGGTGCAGGACGACGGGCATAAAGCAACAGGCAGACTCACTGTTTTGATGGCTATTCAGTCTTTACTGGAGCATCTTCATTCCGGGCAGTTGTCAACAGAGTCCTGGTTTGAGAGCAACTCAAGGTTCTCCTCACCCGGCCGGGTCGTTGGCCTCCTTATTGCGCTCTATGATTGGGCTCCTGCGTTAGCTAAGTTGCCGGCCCTGTCTCACCTGCAAGGTGCCGGTATGACGGGCATCTCAAGTCCTTTTTAACCCTCGTCTCGGGTAATGGCTTCTGAACTCTCTGCGTTGCTTTGCCTCCGGGCACAGTGTAACTGGGGAACCTGTAATCCCCCACCTTCCAGTATTTATTGCCGGGACATTAGGCCCTGCACAACCTCGGACTCCGGTGTCCGTTTCTGTGGCGCTTCTCCTCTGGGAGCTCAGTGTGAGCTCGAAACTGCTCTGCTCCTCCGGCTCTCCTTCACTTCCTCAGACCCCTGCCTTGGGTCCCTCACGCTGGACTGCGCTATTCTGGGACGAGCTTAGCACTGCTGCTGTCCTCAGGATGTCTTCCTCAGTCCTCCTAGGAACTGAACTAACTCTGCCCCAGACCAGAACATATAGGGGAGCTCACCCTGAACCAGGGTTTAGATCTCCCCCTTCAAGCCTGGAGGCAGAAAGGTGTTGTGTGCGGTTTCAGTCTGGTGTGTATACCCTCTATTACTCTCGTTAGGCCCTGTACAGTCTCGGACTCCGGTGTCCGTTCTCTGCGCGGTTCCTCTGGGGTGACCACGGTGCCGCTCAGCTCCCCAAGTGTTCCCTCAACTCTCCTCAGACCGTAGCCTTAGGCCTGGCACCAAGTCAGCGCTTCTGGGACGAGGTTAAGCAGCCTCCAGTCCACCAGGATGTCTTCCTCAGTCCTCCTAGGAACTGAACTAACTAGCTCAGCCCCAGACCAGAATTTAGAGGGGAGCACACCCTGAACCCAGGCTTGGTCTCCCCCTTCTGGCCTGGAGGCAGAAGGTGTTGTATCCATGTACCTGCCTGGTGAGAAGACCCTTCTGTTGCTCTCCAGAGTGACACAACCACCCAGGGGCAGTGATGACACTGTGGCACTAGGACCCTGGGGTGCCACACTGACATCCACTGTGAACTGTGATTTATTATATAGATAGGTGTGTGCCTTTCCACATTAAGTCCTATCAGTTTAATTAAACACAGCTGGACTCCAATGAAGAAGCAGCACCATCTCAAGGAGGATCACAAGGAAATGGACAGCATGTGACTTTAATATAAGTCTCTGAGCAAAGGGTCTGAATACTTATGACCACGTGAGATTTCAGTTTTTCTTTAATAAATTTGAACCAATATCTACATTTCTGTTTTTCTTCCATCTGGATGTCCGCCTATAATGCAGCTGCAGCCCACACCACAGCCTCACTCACCTACTCACCTGCACTCACCTGCACCACCTGCACTCAACCTGCACTCACCTGCACACTGCACTCATTACCCTGCACTCACTTCTGGTACTCATTCTGCCCCGCACTCACTCAGCCCCCCTCACTCCTTGCACTCACTCAGCCCCAGGCAGAGATCGAGGGGAAAAAAACAGCAGACAGGGGACAGACAGCACAGGGGGAAGTGACGGCTGCCCTCTCATGATGTCATCGCCCACCCGATGCGATAGCAGCGGGCTCCCATCTAGTATATATATACAGTGCCTTGTGAAAGTACTTGGCCCCTTGAACTTTTCAACCTTTTGCCACATTTCAGGTTTCAAACATAAAGATATAAATTCTAATATTTTTTGTGAAGAATCAACAACAAGTGGGACACAATCGTGAAGTGGAACGAGATTTATGGGATATTTTAAACTTATTTAACAAATAAAAAACTGAAAAGTGCGGCGTGCAATATTATTCGTCCGTTTTACTTTTAGTGCAGCAAACTCACTCCAGAAGTTCAGTGAGGATCTCTGAATGATTCAATGTTGTCCTAAATGACTGGAAATGATAAATAGAATCCACCTGTATGTAATCAAGTCTCTGTATAAATGCACCTGCTCTGTGAGAGTCTCAGGGTTCTGTTTCAAGTGCAGAGAACATCATGAAGACCAAGGAACACACCAGGCAGGTCCGAGATACTGTTGTGGCGAAGTTTAAAGCCGTATTTGGATACAAGAAGATTTCCCAAGTTTTAAACATCTCAAGGAGCACTGTGCAAGCGATCATATTGAAATGGAAGGAGTATCAGACCACTGCAAATCTACCAAGACCCAGCCTTCCCTCTAAACTTTCATCTCGAACAGGGTGAAGACTGATCAGAGATGAGGCCAACAGGCCCATGATCACTCTGGATGAACTGCAGAGATCTACAGCTGAGGTGGGAGAGTCTGTCCATAGGACAACAATCAGTCGTACACTGCACAAATCTGGCCTTTATGGAAGAGTGGCAAGAAGAAAGACATTTCTCAAAGATATCCATAAAGTCTGGTTTGAAGTTTGCCCCAAGCCACCTGGGAGACACCAAACATGTGGAATAAGGGGCTCTGGTCACATGAAACCAAAATGGAACCTTTTGGGCACAATACAAAACTGTATGTTTGGCGTAAAAGCTACACAACTCATCACCCTCAAAACACCATCCCCACTGTCAAACATGGTGGTGGCAGCATCATGGTTTGGGTCTGCTTTTCTTCAGCAGGGACAGGGAAGATGGTTAAAATTGATGGAAGATGGACGGAGCCAAATACAGGACCATTCTGGAATAAAACCTGTTGTAGTCTGCAAAAGACCTGAGACTGGGACGGAGATTTATCTTCCAACAAGACAATGATCCCAAACATAAAGCAAAATCTACAATGGAATGGTTCAAAAATAAACGTCTCCAGGTGTTAGAATGGCCAAGTCACATCCAAACCTGAATCCAATGGAGAATCTGTGAAAAGAGCTGAAAACTGCTGATCACAAACGCCTCAATCCAACCTCACTGAGCTCCAGCTGTTCTGCAAGGAAGAATGAGACAAACCCCAAGAGACTGCAGCTGTAATCGCAGCAAAAGGGGGCGCTACAAAGTATTAACTCAAGGGGCCGAATAATATTACACGCCCAAATTTTCAGTTTTTTATTTGTTAAAAAAGTTTAAAATATCCAATAAATTTTGTTCCACTTCACGATTGTGTCCCACTTGTTGTTGATTCTTCACAAAAATATTAGAATTTATATCTTTATGTTTGAAGCCTGAAATGTGGCAAAAGGTTGAAAAGTTCAAGGGGGCCAAATACTTTCACAAGGCACTGTATATAGGGGGCCAAATACTTTCACAAGGCAATGTATATAGGGGGCCAAATACTTTCACAATGCAATGTATATAGGGGGCCAAATACTTTCACAAGGCACTGTATATAGGGGGCCAAATACTTTCACAAGGCACTGTAGTTATGGTTCTTGGAGGAAAAGGAGGAAAAAAGAAAGTGAGAAACCCAAATAATGGCCATCATGATGAGGTTAAGACTGACCTTCTCTGATAGTGGCATTAACACTTGGAGCAGCGCAGTATGATTCCAGAATAGAAAAGTTACATCCGCAGAAGCAGCACTCCTCCACTATCCCGGGCCGGGATCTGCTGCGGACAGAACCAGGTTTACCTAAGAAAATGTAGGAGCGTGAGATTAGACACAAAAAAGAACAGAACGACATCATCACCACAAAGGCGATTAATATAATAAACACCGGCAACCATAGAGACGGGATATATACCTAACGGTACGGGCGCACACTGGACGCTCGGGGGATCTAGGAACCCTTTATGTTGTGTGAGGGTATGTCAAACATAAAGTGTGAATAGATCCTTAAGTGAATGGTTGTCTAGACATTTTCTGTACAAAAAAAAAAAAAACAAAACAAAAAACTTTTCAGTATTTCACAACACGTTATAGAAAATAGACTTTTTACCCCATGAGAATTGGAAGTTGCCACCAGAGGGCGCTCATGAGCTTTTCATATAGGCTCAATATATGCGGTAAACTCGTAAGTGCCCTCTAGTGTCAAAAATCAACAACAACACTCCCACTGCTATAATGGTATCGTAAAGGGAGTCTCGTCAGAAAATCGCGTGTTTTAAAAGTTTTTGTGTCATATTTAAAAAAAAAACTTTTATATATAGATATATTATTTTTTCGTGTGTTTGTTTCTTTTTACAAAGCCTATTGCAATCTTTATTAAAAAGACCAAAAATGAAAATATTGCAATTTTCCCACTGGTCACGTGGGTTTTCTTTTAGACTCATACTTTGTCTTTTTAGGAGGAGTTTTCAGCAGGCTCCTTATCATCAGAGACAGGGTTACAACACGTAACACCTCTATACATAGCTGATAACACAGAATCCACCAATCACGAAAGGTGATCTCACAGCCCCTTCTTGCTTTACACTTGCTCATTAGATGCTTCTACATAAAAGATTAGGGCAGGGTCTGACTATTGTGGCTAATGTGCATGTGCTGTGTCCTGAAACAACAGGAAGTTATAGTCTAAAAAAAAGCCCCAGTGGCCAAATTTGCAGCAAATGAGAAATCGTCAAAATAATAAAAAAAGAAACATCAGACCTCAAATAATGTAGAGAAAACAAGTTCATATTCATTTAGAAACAACAATACTCATGTTTTAACTCAGGAAGAGTTCAGAAATCAATATTTGGTGGAATACCCATGATTTTTAATCACAGCTTTCCTGCGTCTTGGCAGCTTTCCTCCAGTCTGTCACACTGGTTTTGGGTGACCTTATTTCACTCCTGGCACAAACATTTAAGATTCTTCTTTATTGGCTTGTGACTATCCATCTTCCTCTTGATTACATTCCAGAGATTTTCAATGGGGTTCAGGTCTGGAGATTGGGCTGGTCATGACAGGGTCTTGATGTGGTGCTCCTTCATCCACACATTGATTGACCTCGCTGTGTGGCATGGGGCATTGTGCTGCTGGGAAATACAGTCCTCAGGGTTGGGGAACATTGCCTGAGCAGAAGGAAGCAAGTGTATTTCATGGATAACCTTGTATGCTTCTTGATTTGTACGTCCTTTGCAAAGATTAACCTGCCCAATTCCAGCCTTGCTGAAGCATCCCCAGATCATCACCGGTCCTCCACCAAATGTCACTGTCGGTGCAAGACTCTGTGGCTTGTATACCTCTCCAGGCCTCTGTTTAACCATTAGATGATTAGGTGTTGGGCAAAGCTGAAAATTAGACTCATCAGAGAAGATTTCCTTACTCCAGTCCTCTATGGTCCAATCCTTATGGTCTCTGGCAAACTTCAGCCTGGCTCTCTTTGCTTCTCATTGATGAAAGTCTTTTTTCTAGCTTTACATGACTTGAGCCCTGCCTCTAGGAGCCTGTTACGAACTGTTCTTGCTGTGCACTTCACCCCAGCTGCCATTTGCCATTCCTTTTGTAGGTCTCTTAATGTCATCCCAGTTAGTGGAGAGTCGCTTTCGCCCTCTGCTGGTCTGTGGCTTTGTCGTCCCCAATGTCTGCTGCTTGACCTTGTTGTAATGGACTGTCGCCTTGGAAATTTTAAGGATGGAGGCAACATGACGCTCACTGTATCCCTCTGCTAGTAAAGACAGGATTGAGCCCTTCTTCTTTTCCTCACTCAAGAATTTTCTTTTGAACTCTTTTGGCATGGTTAAAAGTTATTTTTTCATTCAAATTACTTTTGGGCTGTTCCTAGCACTTGTTTTGCCATCCAGCGTCTCCTATTGTAAGAGGATTGTGAAAACCACAGCAGTGTTAGTTACGCTTTCCCCTGTTAAATAAATTTGGTTCAGGGGATCACCCAATCAGAAGCACGTTAAGTAGAATGAGGTGTACTTTGGTGGGAATTCAAATAACACTGGAATGGAATGACTGTCAGACATGTAGAGATGGGGATTTTTAGAAAACTGCAGTGGTCTCTTAATTTGTGCCGGAGGGGTGGACAAGGAGGATAGGGATATCAGAGTAGGACTCATCAGACCTGAAGTCACTTTGTCGCAGTTGATGAGCAAGCAGACATTGGCCAATGTGTGTACTAAGAACTTCAGAAATAAAAAATTAGAATTTTTGAGTTTTTTGAAAAAAAAACGTAAGTTTTTAAACTTTTTCCTCATATACATATAGCTTATAGCATTTGTACATCATTGGTAGTAGCTGTGTGCTGCAAGAATTTTTTTCAAATTATTTGACCCTGCGTCTTTGCTTGCACCAGTTCACACTAGTCTGTGAGTGCTGTGCAGTTTTTTTCTTGTTACATACTTTAGAGGATAAATCATAAACATATATAAATATATATACCGTAATACATATTTTATATACCGTATATACTCGTGTATAAGCCGAGTTTTTCAGCCCAAAAATTGGGCTGAAAAGTCTCCACCTCTGCTTATACACGGGTCAATATGGTAGGCTGCGTGGTGGGGGCTGTGTCCAGGGCTGGGGAGGCTGGAGGAGGCGGTGGGAGGTTGCTGAATGAGCGCCCCATCACGTGGGGCCGCTCATTACATATGCACTGCTTCCCCCTGTCTATCAGCGGCAGAGGGAAGCAGTGCATATCTAAATATATGCCCCCAAATGCTGGCACTTGCCCCCCTGCTTGTAAGGCCCCCCCCCGGCTGCTATTATTACCATCCTCTGTATTCTGCATCGCGCGCGCAGGTCCCTCCGTGCTCCCGTCCTCCGTAGTATCCGGGGTCATGTGACCGGCCGGTCGCATGACGTCATCGCTACGCGACGGCCGGGGACCCCGGATGACACCGGGAGCACGGAGGGACCTGCGCGAGCGATGCAGAAGACCAGGGATGGTAATTTAAGCAGCCGGGGGGGGGGGGGGCTTACAAGCAGGGGGCAAGTGCCAGCATTTGGGGCTGCCTGTATATACCACCACTGGGGCTGCTGTATACACCACTGGGGCTGCTGAATACACCACTGGGGCTGCCTGTATATACCACCACTGGGGCTGCCTGTATACACCTCTGGGGCTGCCTGTGTATACCACCACTGGGGCTGCCTGTATATACCACCACTGGGGCTGCTGTATATACCACCAGTGGGGCTGCTGTATACACCACTGGGGCTGCCTGTATATACCACCACTGGGGCTGCCTGTATACACCTCTGGGGCTGCCTGTATATACCACCACTGGGGCTGCCTGTATACACCTTTGGGGCTGCCTGTATATACCACCACTGGGGCTGCCTGTATATACCACCACTGGGGCTGCCTGTATACACCTTTGGGGCTGCCTGTATATACCACCACTGGGCTGCTGTATACACCTCTGGGGCTGCCTGTATATACCACCACTGGGGCTGCCTGTATACACCTTTGGGGCTGCCTGTATATACCACCACTGGGGCTGCTGTATACACCTTTGGGGCTGCCTGTATATACCACCACTGGGGCTGCCTGTATACACCACTGGGGCTGCCTGTATATACCACCACTGGGGCTGCCTGTATACACCTTTGGGGCTGCCTGTATATACCACCACTGGGGCTGCTGTATACACCTCTGGGGAGGCTGCTGTATACACCACTGGGGAGGCTGCTGTATACACCACTGGGGAGGCTCCTGTAATACTGCTGGGGCCTGTATACACCACTGGGGAGGCTGCTGTATACCACTGGGGAGGCTGCTGTATACTATGACTGGGGAGGCCTGTATACCTGTGCTGGGGTCCACCCTTGGCTTATATACGAGTCAATAGGTTTTCCCAGGTTTTGGGGGCAAAAGTAGGGGGGTCGGCTTATACACGGGTCGGCTTATACACGAGTATATACGGTATGTAGTATATCAATAAATATATAATTTTATTTTATTTTTATTTTTTAAGTAATATGAAATAAAAGATTGGGAAATAACTATGCGGTGTGACTAAAGAAGTAAAGGGAGAGAAAAAGAAATAAGAAAAAAAAAAGGTAAAGATAGAATAGATGAGTACATGAATCATTGTAGACTGTAGGATTAGTACATACTTCTAGATTTCTCATCCCTTTGTAAAATATCTAAGGTTAATTATAGATCCCCCGGATTGTGTTCTGCAATGGAAATCTTGGGCAAGTGCGGATGTGGGAAAGCCTGAACTATGGAGACCAATGTTCTTGTGTGTTCCAGAACAGAAGGACATTCCAGTCGTCAATAGAGTCCGGCAATCCTCAGAGGCGACCACATAACACGTCCTGCACAAAGTACACACATTCCTGCTCCACTTACATGTATGTGGAAATGTCCTGGTGGGATGGTGTACGTGCGCCAAACATGGAGGGCTAATGTACTGGGGGGGGGCGGACCACTTCTCTATGCTATGTGCTATGTTTAAGATGAATATTATTTCATATTCAAATGATGAAGATGCTGCATTTATTATTTTACTTGCTTTTATTTACAAGGAAGTGAAGTATTTGTAAGAACTGCCCCTGCTGAAGGGGACACCTCCAGGACGCTCCTCTTCATATACAGGAACATAGATTTCTCACAGAGAAGCATAAGGGTACCTTTACACGCCGCTACTGGCGGGTGGATACAACCAGCTACTTCACGTGCACGAGCACGCACAAACTGTTGCAAACGGTAAACGCATCATCTTTACACGCCGCAACAAGGTGCGCTACGGTAGGTTACATCTATCTCTGGATACACCGCCGGGTGCCTCAAGTCACCTTCTGCCGAGCACCTTACCTTATTTACACACCGCTACAACAAGCTAATATGGGCGGACCTGGTGCAGCAGGGACAACACATAGGCGTGCCACAATTGTGGATTACGAGACGTCCGTACGCTGATAGGACAAAGCAATAACATCATGATTGGGCAGGCATCGCAGGAGGCTGTTTAATACATGACGCTCGAGCAATTGTGTAGTGTGACTGGTCAGCTCCTTAAATATGCCGCCCCATGCAGCGACTACCAATCGTCATGCAGGAGCTTCCTCCAATGATCACTGATGGGGCGCGGAAACCCGGAGCCTGTGTCATGCCCCAGCTACATACCAGGTACATAGCCTGGTGTCCAGACATCCCTTCTGTTGCTTCTTTACACGCCGATACAGCTCGCTACAATCGGCTGTGTAGCCACCTGTTTCAGGGCAGTGCTCGGAAACAGGTGCCGCTACTGCCGGGTGGCTACAACTGTCTTCACACGCCGCTACCACGGGGTGAATTGCCGATGCAAGATACATTTCTCGCATGTATCCGGTTGTATCCACCCGCCAGTAGCGGCGTGTAAAGGTACCCTTACTCCAACATTGTTATGAGGTTACTTTATCAATTTGGCTGTTTTAGGTCTCTTTGTTGGTATTAGTTGAGCACCTTATGTTGCTATTTGAGAACTGGATGGTTTTATTTGAGTTCCACATGCTGGTATTATTTGAGAATTATATGGTTTTATCATTTGAGCAGTGGTTTGCTTTATGACTTGAACACTGTATGTTGGTATTATTTGAGCACTGTATGTTGGTATTAGATGAGCACTGTACATAATATTATTTGAGCACCATATGTTGGTATTTGAACACATTCATATTAGTTCAGAACCATACGTTGGTATTAATTGAGCACCATATGTTGGTATTATGTGAGCACTGTACGTTGATACTATTTGAGCACCATACGTTGGTATTTTGAGCACATTATGTGGTACTATTTGAGCACCATACTTGGTATTATTGAGCACCATATGTTGGTATTTATTTGAGCACTGTACGTTGGTACTATTTGAGCACCATACTTGGTATTATTTGAGCACATATGTTGGTACTATTTGAGCACCATGACGTTGCTATTATTTGAGCACTGTACGTTGTACTATTTGAAGCACCATACATGGTATTATTTGAGCACCATATGTTGTTTATTTGAGCACCATACGTTGGTATTATTTGAGCACTATGTTGGTACTATTTGAGCACCATACTTGGTATATTTGAGCACCAGTAGTTGGTTTTATTTGAGCACAATACGTTGGATTATGTGAGCACTGTAGTTGGTACTATTTGAGCACCATACGTTGGTACTATTTGAGCACTGTATGTTGTATTATTTGAGCACCATACATTAGGTATTTATTTGAGCACCATATGATGTTTTTATTTGAGCACTGTACGTTGGTATATTTGAGCACCATACATTGGTATATTTGAGCACCATATGTTTGGTATATTTGAGCACTGTACGTTGGTACTATTTGAGCACCATATTTGGTACTATTTGAGCACTGTACGTTGGTATTATTTGAGCACCATACGTTGGTATTATTTGAGCACAATGATTGGTATTTTTGAGCACATTTGGTATTATTTGAGCACCATAGTTGGTATATTTGAGCACCATACATTGGTATTATTTGAGCACCATACTGTTGGTATTATTTGAGCACTGTATGTTGGTACTATTTGAGCACCATATGTTGGTACTATTTGAGCACATACGTTGATATATTTGAGCACCATACATTGGTATTTTTAGCACATATGTGGTATTATTTGAGCACTGTACGTTGATATTATTTGAGCACCATACATTCGTATTATTTGAGCACCATATGATGGTTTTATTTGAGCACCGTATGTTGTTTTATTTGAGAACTGGATGGTTTTATTATTTGAACACCATGAAAGCATTTCCTTTAGTATTGTGTAGTACTGCAGTTAAGGCACTGTATGGCATTTTATTTTTGTAGCATGTAATGGTGGCACTTGTATATTCCTTTTCTTTATACAGCGTATGACAGAACACCATTGGAGTTATAATCAAACATGATCGCGCTGAGAGACGTCCATTGATGCAGCTCTACAATGTACAGGCCTCACGACAACTTATCCTTCCAGATATCACAGAGGGGCTAAAAATGAAATAAATGTAGATCGTATTAAAAGAAATACATACTGACATGGAAGCCTCGGGTCCCGCAGATGAATTGCAGCATGTCCACCAGCTCGGAGCCACAGAGCATCTCCCGGGAGCGGATCCTAGGGCAGCGAGCGTTGGCGACTCCCACGTAGAACGCAAACATCAGAGACAGACAGAGGATCACCTGACAGATAGTGAGCTGGGCAGCCATCTAGGAAAGGTGAAAAGTGTCAACGTTATAGGTAAACATATTGAGGCAAAGGTTATCCAATTAATGCTTCGATTGTGTCACATTTCCTTCATCATTTCTCGGACACATCCGTCCACCGCCTCCTCTATTTACAGTTGATGCTAGTGAATTTCACTTCAATGATGAGCACTCACTATCGCCCCCTATGGAGCAACACATTTCATTTAAACTGGGGAACAGAAGTGATAAGTGCTCTAAATTTGTGACTCCAAATATTAGCCATCAGTCCAAATAAATAGGATGTTTATTACAATAGAACTCTACTAGAATACTGCCACCTATCGTGAAAAACGTGTAACTAAATAGAGTGAAGAATCCAGAGTTGACTTGAATTCGAGTTCTTGAGAGATCAGACAAGTCCTGTGCTGATTCTATCTTACAACTGGTCAAACTTTAGGATCAGACTTATTTCCACCTTGGTTAAATAGTAAATGTGGATCCAACCTCTGGTTCCAGTAGAGTTTGTTAAAAAGGATCCTTAATTTTTGTTACCTGGTGTAAACGCTGCTGTTCTCCTGAATCCGGCGATGTTTTCCTTTTGTCCCTGCGCCTCTCTGTTCCCGAGATATGGCCTCATCTTCCATGCATATAAATCCAGTCTTGTTATACAAGTGGGCGTGGCTCTTTATTTCTCTTATTGAGAAGCACACCTACTTGGCTAAAAGACTAGATTTATATATCGGGAAGAAGAGGACCATATCTCCGGAACGGAGAGGCGCAGGAACAAAATAAAAACTATGCCGGATTCAGGAGAACAGCGGCGTTTACACCAGGGGATAAAAACTACATATTTAGTGGAAGTGAGAATTTTTCTTTAAAAGGATTGTCCACACATAGGGACAATTGTTCTTTAATTTACTGTACCAATGCCTCTTTTAATAATTGCCCAATTAGGCTTTTACACATATTTTAATTCCCAGGATGTGGTCACAAATCAGACTGAGTTGCAAACACCCCTTTAGAAAGAGCTCACTGACACATTCTCAGTTAACTCATCATGTAATCTGCAATAGCTAATGTAACACAGAGACTATAGAAGGCAAATGATGCAAATTTTAAAAGGATGAAAACAAGTGCAAAAATATTTTTTAGCCCCGTACTTGCACTGTCCCAAAATTGGGCAACACCAAATTAACTTGACCAATCCTAAAACAAATTTTCCCTGGTTTTCTATCCCAATTTTGCTCAAAGTTCCAGATTTGGATGAAAAAACACAAAAATTTAATTGCGGGTTTTTGATTGGCACATTTAAGCAATTGGGGAAAATAGTAAATATTCTGCAAGGAATTTCACCGTGATATCCACGACCAATCGACAATCCGCATTTCTCAGTCTCTGGACAAATATTGAAATGTTTGTCTGTTTGAGGAGAGGGGGGTTCCGGCGTCACAGCTGTCCATAGGTAGAGAGACGAGATAATGGATCCTCAACCTCCATCACACAACACAAACATTGGCGGATACATTACTTTTCTGGAAACAAAAACAAAAAAAAGGCAAAATGCGGCCACTCGCGGGAAAACACGACATTCCGAAATGTAACAGGTCTTATCACACCTCCGCTCCATCCATTACATATAGGAATGATGGACATAGGAGTAAACGTGCACATGTCAGGAGGAATTTTGGCCCACTCCTCTTTGCAGATCATCTCTAAGTCATTAAGATTTTGAGGCTGTCAATTGGCAACCTTAGAGTTTCAGCTCCCTCCATAAGTTTTCTATAGTAATAAGGTCTGGAGACTAGTTATCCACTCCAGGACCTTCATGAGCTTCTTCTTGAGCCACTCCTTTGTTGCCTTGGCTGAATGTTTTGGGTCATTGTCGTGCTGGAAGACCCAGCCACGACCCATTTTTTAATGTCCTGGTGGAGGGAAGGAGGTTTTCACTCAGGATTTTACAGTACATGGCTCCATCCATTGTCCCATTGATGCGGTGAATTGGTTCGGTACCCTTAGCAGAGAAACATCCCCAAAACATAATGTTTCCCCACCATGCTTTACTGTGGGGATGGTGTTCTTTGTGTCATGGGCAGCATTTCTTTTCCTCCAAGCGAGTTGAGTTGATGCCAAAGAGCTCAAATTTTGTCTCATCTGACCACAGCACCTTCTCCCAATCACTCCCACAATCACCAAGGTGTTCATTGACAAACTTCAGACGGGCGGCACATGTGTCTTCTTGAGCAGTGGGACTTTGTGGACACTGCAGGATTTTAATCCATTATGGCGTAATGTGTTACCAGTAGTTTTCTTGGTGACAGTGGTCCCAGCTGCCTTGAGATCAATAACAAGTTTCCCCCCGTGTAGTTTTAGGTTGATCTCTCACCTTCCTCATGATCCTGGATATCCCCAGAGGTGAGACTTTGCATGGAGCCCCAGATCGATGTGGATTGACCTCATTTTGTATTTCTTCCATTTTCTTACTATTGCACCAACACTTGTCTCTCCTCCTCACCCAGCTTTGTCTTCCTTATGGTTTTGTAGCCCATTCTAGCCTTGTGCAGGTCCAGGATCTTTTCCCTGACATCCTTAGGGTGCTTTCACATCAGCAGTTTTTGCAGATCGCGGCAGATGCGGTGAAAAAAACGCAACGGCCGCGATTACCGCATAACCGCTGCACTTGCGGCACAGTTGTGGCAAGCCCCATACAATGTCTATGCGGGCTTGCGGCAAGTGCGGTATCGGCACTTGCGGCAGGTGCGGCCGCAAAAAAAACGCGGCTGACCGTGGCTGAACACCAATGATATCACCAACAAGGTATTCCGGACCTCTGCAAGGTCATTTTATTGTTTGGTGATGCTAGAAATAAACAGGGGAGGTGTGAAGGTGTTGCAAGAAGTGTTTGTCTGTTTAAAGAGCTACTTTAAAAAGACAGCGGCCCTTTAAATATGGATGAGAATCCTATTGTCATGCCAAGGACTGGGGTGAGTCCGGATACACTGCGTGACAGTGGCGCACAGACCACCAAAGCCACAGACAGGGAAATACAATGGAGGGCCCTGCTCATAGAGAACGGGGAAAAGAGACCTCCTGCACTCAAATGAGGCTGTGCCCTGATCTCCCTACCGTCCTTATACAAGTTTTTTCACCTCGTCGCCAAGCAGGATACCTAGTCCCTTACTGGCCCTGATGTTAACCCTCAATAGGGAGATGGCCTGCAGGAGCACTAGTCTCAACCTCTGCACTAAAATCAACAAGAGGGGAAGGAAAGACAGACAGGGGAACAACAAACAACTTCCTGTCTGCTGCCACACTCCTAGGTAGCAGATGGCTTGGCAACAGTCAGCTTCTCCAGAATAGCACCTTCACCTTAGGTAGTTAGGCCAGGAATGGAGTTCAATCACCAGCAAGGAATGTTGGATCATGTGACCATATAAAGGATATGGGACTGATCACAAAGTAGCCACACCTGGGATGAGACCTAAGGAGTTTGCGCTAGCAACAGAAACTGACATTAACTCCTACACTGCCAAAGGAAAGAAACACATTTAAAATAAAGACAGGTCCCTAACCAGTCACAAGTCTCCAAAGTAAGAGAGACCATTGTGACACCTATATTTTGGAAAGGTCACTCTCAATGAGGGCCAGACCAATTAGGACAAATGTCATTAATGTCAATTCCAGTGGAAGCATGGGTAAACTGGCAATAGGGGAATTATTTGTTGTAAGATCTGAGTCCACTAGAATTTAGATCTCTAAAATGATACAGCCCCACCCTAATGTGGCCATAGATGTAAGGAGGTGGCTACTAGTGATGAGTGAGCACTACCATGCTCAGGTGCTCGGTACTTGAAACGAGCAGGTCGGACAAAGGCAGCAACTAGATTATTACTAGGAATGGAAGGCCTCCTTCATGATGAAAGGTTGGAAAAATTGGTCATATTTAATTTATAATATCATGTATATGGATAAATCCATACAAAGAGTGGAATGACTTATACTAAGGACTAGGGGGCATTCACTGTGGGTGGAAGAAGGGCGATTCTGGCAGCTACATAGGAAAGGGGTCCTCACAGTTAGAGCAGTCACACCGGCTAAAAGAAATTAGAATCTTTAGTTTGTAAAGAGAAGGCTGAGAGGAGACTTAATAGTGGTCTACATATGTCTGAAAGATAGTCATTGTGCAGAGGAAACTACCTACCCTATTCTCATTACACAAGGAAGTACAAGAAGCAATGGGAGGAAACTAAAAAGGAAGGAGATACAGATTAGACATTAGGAAAAACTTTCCGAGAGAGCAGTCAGAGAGTGGAACCGGCGGCCACAAGAGGTTGTGAGCTCTCCATCATTGGAAGTCTTCAAGCAGAGGCTAGGGAAAAATATAGTTGGGATGATTTAGGAAAACCTGCACTCACAGGGAGTTGGAACCAATGACCCTTGAAGTCCCTTCCAACTTCACCATTCTATGATTCTATGTTTCTATGACTGTGGAACCGAGTATAGTGTCCTTGGCAGCCTGCACATTAACCAGGGTGAGTCCAGGACAAGCGAGGGCCTAGGCATGTGACAGCGGAAAGACCAATATAGGGACGTTAGGGAGTGCAAGATTACTAACCAGGATGAGTCCAGGGCAAGCGAGGGCCTAGGCATGTGACAGCGGAAAGACCCATATAGGGACGTTAGGGAGTGCAAGATTACTAACCAGGATGAGACCAGGGCAAGCGAGGGCCTAGGCATGTGACAGCGGAAAGACCCATATAGGGACGTTAGGGAGTGCAAAATTACTAACCAGGATGAGTCCAGGGCAAGCGAAGGTTTAGGCACGTTAAAGCGACGAGGTAAGGACCCATATAGGGATGTTAGGGAGCTTAGGGTGCAGACACAGGCTAGTGTCAGAAGAGGACCCCTCTCCCTATTGCCAGGGCCTTTCTTCCATACCATCCCCGTCACTAAACCTTGTGTTGCGCAGCACTCTGGGAAACCGTACACCCCAGCATGATACTAGTTCATACAATTATCATGTATGGTAATGACGGAAATAGTTCTTTTACTTCCAGATAATTATACTGTGTCCAATTTTGTAATAGAGAATATAACATCTCTCTAACTACAGCTGAGCTGACATGTTACCCTGGCTTTTACATAATACTGTGTGAATCTGTGCAGACAGCCCTCTGTGCTCTACCTTTAACTGATCTGATTTAGTAAATTGCACGTTGCACTGTTTGCATACTGATACAAGACAATTGGTAAATATTAACTTCACGTTATAGTTGAATCTTGTCCTTTCATGAGATTTATTTCAGCAAAGTTGGAACCAGCAGGTAAATCAGGCAATGATCTGAAGCCTTTGGGAAGCATTCATTTGTGGTCAATTAATTAATGCAATAAATCACACAATGTGCACTGAGGTCTGCAACGTTTTCCCGATGCATCACAGTTTATTTTCCAATTCTGCTGCTTCTCAAATGAATGCTCATTCAGACTTTTTTACAAAAGTTGAAAGATTTTTTTAATTCTTTTGCACCGGCCAAAACACTCATCTAACAATCAAACTAGTCTGGACTTAGCTACATTAAAGAGGTTGAACAGGATTCTATAAACATGGCTGATTTCTTATAATACAGCGCCACCCCTGTCTACAGGTTGTGTGTGATATTGCAGCTCCACTGTCACGATCTCCACACTGCCTTTGTCTGTTACTAGGTTGTTGTGGAGACTGTCAGTATGGGCTGGCTCTGTGCTACAATCACCTGCATTCAGCTCACTTGATTAGAACTCTATTTAAGCAAGCTTGCTGCCCTATTCAGTGTTAATTGTACGCTTGCTATTGACTATGTAGGACAGATCTCTCTGTGCTCTGAGCCATACTCTCCCTGATTAGTTACCTTACCTGGACTTGACTGTGTACTTGTGACCTGATTCCTCTTTCTGCCTGCTCCTCTGTATTCTGTTTTGTCTCTCTGGTTTCCTAACTTCGGCTTGAATTGGACTTTGCTTCTGAATATCCCTAGGGGTATCATTAAAAAAGCAGTTAGACAGAGATATCAAATCACCATAAGAATCGATGCATTTTGGCTATGCATTATTCATGAGTGTATCATTAAAGCAGTCTGTTATCAAATCTCCATAAGAACCAACATGTTTTGGCTATGCATTATTCATGGGGGTATCATTAAAGCAGTCGGTTATCAAATCTCCATAAGAACCAACGCATTTGGCTATACTTTAATCATGGTCGTATCATTAAAACAGCAGTCAGACAGAGATATCAAATCACCATAAAAACTGACCCATTTTGACTATCCCTTAGGGCCACGTCACACACACAGATATATAAGCAGATATTGTTCGCAGATCTTTTGGTTGCAGTGAAATCATGGACACATGTTCCATTTTGTGGCTGTGTACAAATGGAACAATATGTCCATGATTTCACTGCAACCAGAGATCTGTGAACAATATCTGCACAAATATCTGTGTGTGTGACGTGGCCCTTATTCATGGTTAATATAAATGCTGAAACACGTCAATTTTTATAATGACTTGAGATATGTCTGACTGTTTTTTTTTTTTTAATGTTACGACCATAAATAACGCATAGCCAAAAAACGACTGTTCTAATGGAGATTTGATAACCGACTGCTTTAATGATACGACCATGAATAATGCATAGCCAAAACGCGTCGGTTCTAATGGAGATTTGATAACCAACTGCTTTAATGATTCACCCATAAATAATACATAGCCAAAACGTGACTATTCTAATGGGGATTTGATAACCGATTGCTTTAATGATTCACCCATAAATAATACATAGCCAAAACGCGACTATTCTAATGGGAATTTGATAACCGACTGCTTTAATGATGCGACCATGAATAATGCATAGCCAAAACGCGTCAGTTCTAATGGAGATTTGTTAACCGACATCTTTAATGATACAATCATGAATAATGCATAGCCAAAACGTATTACTTATAATGGAGATATGATAACCGATTGCTTTAATGATTCACTCATGAATAATGCATAGCCAAAATCCGTCGATTCTAATGGAGATTTGATAACCAACTGCTTTAATGATTCACCCATAAATAATACATAGCCAAAACGCGACTATTCTAATGGGGATTTGATAACCGATTGCTTTAATGATTTATCCATGAATAATGCATAGCCAAAACACGTCGGTTCTTATGGAGATTTGATAATCGACTGGTTTAATGTTATGACCATGAATAAAGCATAGCCAAAACACGACGGTTCTAATGGAGATTTGATAACCGACTGCTTTAATGATTCACCCATAAATAATGCATAGCCAAAACGTGACTATTCTAATGGGGATTTGATAACCGATTGCTTTAATGATTTATCCATGAATAATGCATAGCCAAAACACGTCGGTTCTTATGGAGATTTGATAATCGACTGGTTTAATGTTATGACCATGAATAAAGCATAGCCAAAACACGACGGTTCTAATGGAGATTTGATAACCGACTGCTTTAATGATTCACCCATAAATAATGCATAGCCAAAACGTGACTATTCTAATGGGGATTTGATAACCGATTGCTTTAATGATTTATCCATGAATAATACATAGCCAAAACACAACTATTCTAATGGGGATTTGATAACCGACTGCTTTAATTATTCACCCATGAATAATGCATAGCCAAAACACATCAGTTCTAATAGAGGTTTGATAACCGACACCTTTAAAGATACGACCATGAATAATGCACAGCCAAAACGCATCGGTCCTTATGGAGATTTGATAACCGACTTATTTAAGGATTCACCCATGAATAAGGCGTAGCTGAAACGCGTCAGTTCATATGGTGATTTGATATCTCTGTCTGACTGCTATTTTAATGATACAATAAACATGAAGTTTTATGACACTCTATTTCTCATGGTAGGATTGTCACCTTCCACCGCTGGATAATTTTTTTTTCTTTCTAAGGTCAACCCTGTCGAGGTCTTTCCGTATGGATTGAAGAGACCTTATTAGAGACATTTGGTGGATTTTGTGAGTCGATTTGCAAACTTTGTATTCTTCAAAATCAGGTCATTTTGCAGCAATAATACATACAAGTATTTACATAATAATATAACATTAATAACATATATCTCCTAGCTTGCAGTTTTCTATTGGAGTAAACAAAGTTTCAACTTCTTTGAAATGAATAAAACTAATGCAATAAAAAATAACAGTGCAACGATACCCAACGATGTAGGATTTTGCACCAAAACGTGCAGAACCCAAATAGCATGCAACTAGGAAGGTAGCGAAGGTGGCGGTCATGTTAACCCCGCCAGTGCCAAAGGTGCCAAGATTCAGGAAAGGGTTAAAAAAATTCAGCGTTCCAGCCCCCCAAAAAGTTATTAACCCTACATAAATGGTTAAGTGCACTGAGATTTACCCTGCAACAATCAGAATCTGAGGAATGGGCTCAGCAAGCAAACAAGGTGTAAAGGTCAGCGAAGAGCAAGGCGAAGAAAATGGGAACAAAATGAAGTTACCTTTCTCATCAGCGCTGGATTTTTAATTTTTTTGCGGTCTTGGAGATACATGACCGTCAGGGGCTGATTTTATCGACTGTATGGAGGCATGCTAATGTTTTAACAGCTCCCAGGGCTGCTGACAGGACTTTGCACTGTGGGATCTCTCAGGCCATGTAACAGCCAGTTCTGATGTCCAGGAGCTGTTTGTCTGGGAGAGAGAAGTCCATGAGAAGGAGAGCTCAGCAATATATGGATCTGAAAGGTGGAGGAGGATCCTTAGTAGCTGTCCAGCTGGGAGAGACAGAGGGGGGAGGGTATTCCTAAACATAAAGTTCAGTGCAAAACCCAGATATTGCCTTGAGTCCCCTTCCCTGTGGACTTTCCCGTAAGTCATATTCACCGTAGACATGAAAATCAGCAATGGTCAAAGTTTTAGAGGACGCTATGCGCATATATGCTGTGCGATATACCTATCTATATATACATAGTCAAAAATCAACAAGCACTCACATATCCCCAACATGTCTCCGACTGTCCCTACACTCAGAACTTTCAAGTGGAACCTGAAAACTCATCTCTTCAGAACAGCCTACAGCCTGAAATGACCCTACTGCCACTAGACCTGGTGCTCCACCACAACCTGACCTGGCGCTCCCCACTGCTGCAGCCGGCGCTCCACCACCATGAGAGCTGGCGCTCCACCATCACTTGACCTGGTTCTCCACCACCAGACCTGATGCTCCACTCCCACTTGAGCTGGTTCTTCACCACCACCGGACCTGGGCCTGACACTCCACCACCACCTGACCTGGCGCTCCACCACCACTTGACCTGGTGCTCCACCATCACCTGACCTGGCACTTCACCACCACTGATCTGTTGCTCCACCACCACCAGAGCAGACCCAACCTACTGTCTCCCTCCCCACTGCCCTGTAGAATGTAAGTCCGCAAGGGCAAGGTTCTCTCTCCCCTCTGTACCAGTCAGTCACTGCTAGTATGTTTATTGTATTTTTAACTTGTTTTGTATGTAACCCATAACACAGGGGCGGGGAACCATTTTTCTGACGAGGGCCATTTGGTTAAACAATCAACTCACCCTTACTGTGGTGGCTGGAGCTGCATCTCTTTGGGGTACTTCACACACTGCAACATCGCTAGCGATGTCGCTGAAACGTCACAGGTTTTGTGACATAACAGTGACCTCTCCAGCGATGTTGCAGTGTGTGACACGCATCAGCGACCTGGCCCCTGTTGTGAGGTCGCTGATCACTGCAAATCGTTCAGGACCATTTTTTGGTCCTTGGTCTCCCGCTGGTCAGCACGCATTGCTGCGTGTGACAGTGAGAGACCAATGATCAGCGACCTCCCCGCCAATGCCCAGCGCCACTGGCTGCTGGGCACTGTTAACCGGGGTAAACATCGGGTAACTAAGCAGCGCACTCTTAGTTACCCGGTGTTTACCCTGGTTACCAGCTCCTCCCGCTTAGCTCAGCCTGTAAGCGGGAGGATGCTGGTAACCAGTGTAAACACCGGGTAACTAAGCAGCGCACTCTGCTTAGTTACCCGGTGTTTACCTTGGTTACCAGCAAGATGTCGCTGCTGGCTGGTCGCTGGTGAGTCTGGCTGTTTGACAGCTCACCAACGACTGCATAAGACTTTACACCGATCCCGTCAGGTCGAATCGCTGGTGGGATTTCTGGAAAGTTTCAGCGTGTAAAGGGGCCCTTAGGCATGGGTGATATTGATCATGTTGCTTCTGAACTGCTTTTCCAGGTTTGCTAGAGCCCTAGACATCACAGGAGAGGAGAACTGGGAGCATATACTTCACAGAGGCTGGGAGCATATACCTCACAGGAGAGGCTGGGGGCATATACCTCACTGGGGGTACTGAGACTGGGGCATAAAGATCACTGGAGAGCTGGATTTAAAGGGCAGACAGTTGGTAAAATGAGTCAGTCAGCGAACACAAAAAGTCAGTGAGGTCCGCTTCAGCCCTGGGGCCTGAGGTTCCCCACCCCTGCCCTAATCCCTTCTCGTGTACAGACCATGGAATCAATGGTGCTCTATAAATAAATAATAATAATATCCCCTAAATAAAGTGTAACTTGTCCTTGTGACCAACGTTACAACATGGTGACATGTTGGAGGGAAGGATGACATGCTTTATAGTAGAGGTCCCCAACCTTTCTGACATTGAGAGCCACACTCGCTCTAAAAGAGGGTCACGAGTCACATTCAGCAATAATAGAGGGTGTGAGCCAGCCCAGAGCTCTCATTACCGATATAATGACAGCTAAAGCTTTTGCACAGAAATCACACCGAGGCAGTATACCAAGATCCAGGAGTTTCTACCTTACCCCCATGTAGATCTGCTATTCACAAAAGTCGCCTGGAGACCTGTGCTTCATAGCAGTTTGCTAGACCTTGTGATTATGCACCAAGCTGGAAGACAGCCGTGAGCCTCATGTGACTCCCGAACTAAAGGGTGGGGACCCATGCTTTATAGTAATGCCCATTGGGTTAGCACGTTATGGCAATGATGACATACATACAACCTACAATTCTGTAAGACATGCCCCACAAAATGACTCAAAGTCTACATTACATGGACCTCGCTTCTTATAACCAGAATCCTCCTTTATAATGATAATACAAGGCACATGACCCTCATGCTTTCTGTAGAAATGGCAAGATATAACACTGAAGTGGTTTGTCCCATGCAAAAAATGTTTCACCCATTCTCAAGATGGGTGAAAAATATATGACCCAGCTGCTGAGAACCCAACTAATCTAAAAAATATTGAGCTTAAAGAGGCCCTGTCACTTGCTCAAAAAATTTAAGTGCTTTGTTAAAATCCCCAAGTTCCCCTAATTATGCCACTTTTTTACATTTTGTGCTGTGTCGCTCCATTGCAAAGATTTCACATTAATTGTATTTGGAGCAGTATGTGAAATCTCTCCTTGCAGACCAATTGGGCATTTCTTCAGAGTCTTCCCTGGTGCATGCACTTTCACTCTTCCCTCTCAGATGCTGCCAATCACAGCTCAGCAGTTAATCTAATAGTCAAATGCTGTTGAGCTGATTGGCAGTGTTGAGGAGGAAGGGAGGAAAAGTGCACATTCCCAGGGAAGACTTTGAAAACATTCACTTTCATCCCTTCCTCCCTAACACTGCCAATCAGCTCAACAGCTTTTGACTGCTAGATGAATTGCTGAGCTCTGATTGGCAGCATCTAAGTGGGAAGAGTGAAAGTGCACACCCCGAGAATTGGACTATAAGCAAAGATTTCACATGTTGTGCTCCAAAAGTAACAAATACGACTACCTCTGCAACGCAGCACCGCATTTCAAAATGGAAAAGAACAGCAGAATCAGGGGAGCTCAGGGATTTTGACAATATATTTATCTGTCTTTTTAAGCAAGTTATAGGGGACTTCTAAAAGGACCTATGGCAATAGAGTAGTAATAGTGAGAATGGGCAACCCCACACCCAAAGACAGTGAGTGGATGGGTGGTTGCACATATTCACTAGTGCTCTAATCACCCATAAGACTTTTGGAATCCCTTTATCACAATCAGTGGGAGTCTGAGAGGTCGAACCCCCAGTGGATGAGTTATATATGTTGTAGATAGGGCAACCCCTTTAAGCTGCCCATACATATAATGTGAGTGTCAACTGACCCAGGAGCAGCTGGCTATCTAAAATGCTAATTTATTATCTGATCTAGTAGATTTTAAAGACCGCTGCACCCTGGGCACACACAGAGCTTTCATCCAGCCTATCTTACAGTGAGAAACACTCCTACAGAGAGCTTTCATCCAGCCTATCTTACAGTGAGAAACACTCCTACAGAGAGCTTTCATCCAGCCTATTTTACAGTGAGAAACACTCCTACAGAGCGCTTTCATCCAGCCTATCTTACAGTGAGAAACACTCCTACAGAGAGCTTTCATCCAGCCTATCTTACAGTGAGAAACACTCCTACAGAGAGCTTTCATCCTGCCTATCTTACAGTGAGAAATACTTCCACAGAACATATTTTTGGTAAACAAACTGTAGGGGGTGAACAGGGGTGTTCCGAAATCATAGAACCCTTTTAATATCTATACCTATATGCTCTCACCATATGAACACTGATATCAAAATTGAACTGAATCTTATGAGCCCAATGGATAAAATGCAGAGAAGTGGAGGTTTCTTTGCACTGATCATAATGTAGATTCCCATGACGTTTTACTTCTTACAGCTGTCTAGACAGAAAGAATGTGTTCTCCCCTTGTAATCCTGCTCTCCAGTTACTGACCTGGAAATGATGGACATTACCAGCTGCAATGCCAGCCATTACCAAGACCAGGCAAAATGACAAATAGTGTTGTGCCTGTGTAGCGTGGCACGAAGCAGTAGTAATGGGCAAGGTCTGTGTCTTCTATGGCCCGGTACGCTACATGAAAGAGGGGTCCAGGCTGGATGTTTGGGCTTTTATTTAGGATCTGGTACGCTTTTGCAGATCGCCTATTGCTGATGGCTTCGGCATCCTCTCTTTGGAGCCATCTCCAGTCGGTTACTTAATCTTATGGACAATGCTTTGACCTGAAGCCACCAGATCACTCTGTCTTTCGCTAAAGGCCCAGACACACAACGATATCGTTAGAGAGATCGTTGTAACTGTGACGTTACAATGATCTTTCCAGCGATGTCGTTGTGTGTGACACTTAGGAGCGATCAGGCCCCTGCTGTGAGGTCGCTGATCGCTGCAAAGTGCTCTGGGTCATTTTTTGATCATTGGTCTCCCCCTAGTCAGCACGCATCGCTGCGTGTGACAGCGAGAAACCAGCGATCAGTGACCTCACTGGTTGGTAACTATGATAAACAGCGGGTATCCAGGCAGTTCGTGCTGCCTGGATACCTGCTGTTTATAATAGTTACCAGCGTTCTCCCTGCTTAGCGCTAAGGCAGCACTATGCAGGTAGGACGCCGACATCGCCTTCAGTGATGTGGGAGGTGGCTCCCATGGCCCTAATCGCTGGGGAGATCTGCCTGTTTGACAGCTCCCCAGCAACCAGGTAACGGACGACTGGCAGGTCGGGATCGCTGGAGCGGTCGTTATGTGTGACAGGGCCTTAACTCTCTCCCACTCTAGAATCTTGCCATCCTTTGCCCTGGTCTCCTCTCACTTTAGGGACACCCACATCATGTGGCTTGCTATTAGCTAGATCTCAGGTCTGCTTTTGTCTCAGGTTGATCTCTATGTGATCTTCCCACAGGAAAGCATCACTGTCCCTTTACACTAACCCCTGTCACTCTGGATTAGTCCCCAACATTACCTCTGTCTTACCTTATGTCCATAAAATATATTTAAACATTACTAACACATGTCAAAATGCAAGTTACAAATAATTCACATTGCACTTTACAACAACAGTATTGATGTCTTCAAGGGGGAAAGCAACATTATGTCTACCTCCTTACATTCCCCCCTTCTTTAATGATGGTCGTCCTCAACCATTCAGAAAATCTTCCAAGACACCAACACAATTCCCAAAATACATATCATTTTAATGGACACATTGTCATCTGTCTTTTCTCCTCTGGAATAACGCCAATTCAGTCCTACTCAGTTAGGACCCTAGAACCATAGTGTCCAAGTCCTTTTTAGTCTTTTAACCCAGCAACAATTTCTTGGGTAGATTTAACTCATTCAATCAAAATCCTTTGTGACCATTCTACCAAGTTCCATAAAAGACAGTCCATTCCTGTAAGGCCCACGTCACACACACAGATATTTGTGCAGATATTGTTCACAGATCTCTGGTTGCAGTGAAATCATGGACACATGGTTCCATTTTGTGGCTGTGTACAAATGGAGCAATCTGTCCATGATTTCACTGCAACCAGAGATCTGTGAACAATATCTGCCCAGATATCTGTGTGTGTGACCCCAGCCTAAAGGTAGCGGATTGTAATGAGGGCACAGTCAATCTGTCTCTCATCTGTCCATTAATTGGAATGGGACACAGACCTTGTAGCTCCACTCCTTTTGAAGCAACAGGCTTACAATCCCTTAGGGGCAATTTTGGATTGAGCTTAGTCCTTGGTGCAGAGTGTGCAACCCTCTCGAAGCTGCAATGTCCCTCAAACCTGTAGGGGAATGCGACACAACTGGGAAGGGGATAAAACATCTTCCAGCCATACGTGCCTACGAAGGGGAGACCCACATTCGTGGGCGAGGTCTGCAACCTCTGCCCCACAACATGCTACATGAAAGAGGGGTCCTGGCTAGGTGTGTGGTCTTTCATTAAGAGGGTGGTAGAAGAACAATATACCTGAGGAAGACATTTTATACTGTCGAAACGCGTTGTATGTGCTTTTCTTAAGAAATATTAAAAAACTCTTTATGAAATTGCAAGAAGCTTTGGATCATAGACCTCTGGGAGCGCAAATAGCCTGGTAAAAACTCTTTTGGATTAAGAGGGTGGTACACCTTTGCAGGCCACATGAAGCTAATGGCTTCAGCTGACCAAGATCTGATGTTATCTAAGTCATTAATGGAGACCACCAGTTAATAAAAAATTTGATTTTATTGCACAACCACTTGAAGGCAACTATATTCATTAGATAATGGGTACATAACTGCACCATTCAGAGGCAGAGGACCAATCACGTCCTGGTGGGAGGAGTGTGAGGTGTAGTGTGGGGAAAGAACAAAAAAAGAAAGTTAGAATGTGGGAGAGACAAGGTCAAGGACAGAAGTCACGACGAAGATCTAACTGGGAGGGCACCGAGAAGCGGTTACCCAGACGAGACAGTGGGCAAGCAGCAAAGCAACGGGTTCAAAGACACCCGCGTCCAGTCCCACCGGATACCAGTTCCGAGGTAGACAGTTGTTCATCACTGTACTACAAACCGGAGTGGTAGAAGAGCGCATCACTGCAGCTACCAATTCTGTCGCCATGCCAAGGGGGGTACCCACCATTGGAGTCTAGGACCCTTTGTAGCCGAATGAATAATCTGGAACAGGCAATCCATTAGAGAGACCCCAGTATCCTAACCTGGTGCAATAAAGCCGCGACAAGCAACAAAAAGGGACCGTTAGTAAAGCAGGAACACTGTGGAGCTTTGGACAGAGACTGATCGCCACTGGGACCACCCGGTCCGTTACCTAAGAACTGTGTTACCGTGTACCGTACCAGAAATACAGTAAAGACCCGTGCAGAGGAGCATCGTGTCCGTGTGTTCTTCCGTAGCTGTCTTAACCTATGGTTTACTAAACTAACTGAGCAGCTGTATTCTACTCAGTGCAGCTCCTGGCCCCGGAGATTATTGCTCATCCTGTGGGGAGCATCCCATCTAGCTGCCGTACATCCCCCGGAGGCCCAAGCAGCGCTGGTGCCATCACCGGACACCCACAGGTGGCATCACGAGATAAACGAGACTTTATTCCAAATTTTCCCAACCCGTCCATTTGACCACCGGGCCCCTCCACAGCCTCAAGCACGGAACCGTGACAGTGAAGCAGCGCCTAAGACCTGAGAACCTGGCAATGGTGAGTCATCCAGACTAAGCTTTGAGCCTTCTGATGCTTAGGGAACTCTTGTACAGGGCACTCAATTCATCTCACGTTCTGTTCCATCCTGACCCAATAACTTTGAAGTTATAAACTCCAGGGCTTTCTTGCTAGGCATCTTCTCTTTGGACCCGTCTCCACTTGATCACTCAGTCTTCTGTTCAATCCTCTGATCCAACTCTACCAGATCACTCTGACTCTCTGCTGATGCTCTCTCTAGCATCTCCCTATCCTTTGCGTCTGGTCTCCTATCGCTTGTGGCTTGCTGCTAGCCAAACCTCAGGTCTGCTTTTCTCTCAGGCAAACAGAAGCCTGTGATTTTCTATAATCGGCTACTAGTATAGATGACCAGTTAGTCCCAAGGATACTACAATTTTATATGGGTCAGTATTATGAATATTAAAGGACAAATAAAATTTCCATGATATATTGTGAATGTAATGAGCATTAATCGTCAGTTTAATCTTATATAAGTTGTGCATGAGACCATATAAGCTATAGTGCAAATATTAAATGTATTACGCTTGTCTATTTTCTATTTTTACTTATTGTCATACAGTAATTGTAAAAATCCATACAGATATCCCTAAGAGGACATATCAACTCCTTCTCCCCCACTAGACATATAGTATGAAATATAACTGGGGAAGAGAAGAATTACGGTAATTAAACCAGTGGAAGAAAGAAAGAGATCTAACACCTCCATCTTCATTGAAGCCCCTGCAATGGCCAGGTAATTACATCAAGGATACTTGCTGGGAAAGGGAAACCAAGTCTGAGTTTTGTTTATGCGGAGGCAGGCAATTACACTTCCCAGGATCAAGGTTCATGTGATCAAAGCAGAATCATAGTTTTTTTGATACCGGTGGAGAATTATGAATGTTGTGTTTGAAGTGATCTGAAATTTATTGAATATACATTGGATCAAGTGCATGCAAGAAAGAATAACATCAGACACACACAGTCGGATGTAAGCTCTCCTTGATCAGGGTATGGCACAGCTCCAAGTGCCTTTATACAACCCCAACATAGACTTATATAAATTCTGTAAGGGGGCTTGGTTAGCCCTGGAATAGGAATAACCACATGTATTCATTGGTTAATGGATTGAGCAATGGGCTAGTCCATGGACAGATCCATGAGGTCATCAGGGTAGGTGGGTCCATGAGGTCATAAGGGGGCGTGGCCTCAATTGGGTGTCTCCAAGTGACATGTCACTCTGTGATTGGTTAGTCCTTTCATAGAATTCAGCTTCCTCCCGGTACTTCCTTTTACAACAAGATGTAGTCATAGATAAAGTCTCCACTTTTGCCACATGTACAACAGGATGTAGTCATAGATCCAGTCGCCATCTTGCATACCAGGGCATGGTGTGATGAAACAGGAAATGGCAGCCGCCTTTTGATCTAAACAAGCTTATGTAAGGTGAAATAATATACTTCATGGGTCATTTCTCTCAATCTCCTATTTCTTGATGTTAATTAAAAATTTGATCCTATGGCCTTCCTCAACAGATGTATCCAGCTTAAACTGGATGAGCACGCATTAGGTTTTGGCCGCATTGACAATGGGGCAGGAGACACTCGCGTGTGCATCCAAATGTGTCCATTTTGCCCTGGATCCGGGTGGATGCAGGTGTCCACATATTTTTCACAGAGACAAAATCGGCATCTTGATGCGATTTTGGTCTCCATAAAAAAAAACGTGAAGCTGCGGATCCACACAGATCCAGGGTCCCACATGTGAGTTCACAACGGGGGCCTATGGATCACGGAAGGAACTGAATGTACGGATCCCGGTGGATCTGTACTTTTGGTCTGTGATCTATGCGCAGTTACCATCCTACGGATGCCTGTAAAATATGCCAATGGATGCACCCGCACAGGGTGCAAGTGCATCCAGTTTGTCATTGTGTGGGAATCTGAGTGCATGAAGGTTTTCCAGCATGCCCTTGGACTCAAAAATAAACAAGTGTGAAACCAGCCTAAGGGTGCTTTCACATCAGTGGTATTGCAATTTCGCGGTAGATCCGGTAGATATCGCCACATCTGATGGATCTGTCACTTAACAGCCGACTTGTAGCACCGATCCGGCAAGCTCCATTCATTCTCTATGGGGCTTATGGTCAGGTGCGGCAAGTGCGGTATTGCCGAATGTAGCGCTTGTGGCACCGCAAAAAAAAAACACTGCTAGCAGCGTTTTTTTACGCGGCTGCAAGTACTGGATCTGCCGGATTCGGCAATACCACACTTGCTGCACCCGACCGCAAGTCAAATGGAGAATGAATGGGGCTTGCCGAATCGGTGCCGCAAGTCGTCCATTACGCGGCAGATCCGGCAGATGTGGCGACATCTGCTGGATCTACCGTGAAATTGCAATACCGCTGATGTGAAAGGAGCCAAACTGATTGCAATTTAGTCTCTCTTTTTCTATGATTTGTAAAGGATTCTTTTTTTCTTATGGAATCAGTTTTTAAAGCAAGATAAATAGCAATAGGTTAGGCTGTTTTCACACTACAGGTTTTTGATAACCGCATCAGTTTTCGGTCCCATTGGTTTTCAATGGGGCCACAGGAACTTGCAGGTGCATCCAATATGTTATGGTTGCCCATGATCCGGGCATCTACAGTTTTGCACTGAGACCAAAAACACATTTTGGATCGATTTTGGTCTCGGTGACAAAACTATGAACTCCCAAATCCGGGTTACTCTGGGTTAAATTACAATGGGGCTCTATTGAACCCATATCCAGTGGAATCCGGATCCCGCTGGATATGGGTTTTTGGTCTGTGCATGCCCAGAGCCAAGTTTGAAATGATACACCCAGTGGGGGGCATGTCATTTTCCACTGGATCCAGCTAAAAAAGGTAGACAGCCGGGTGCAACTGGATGCTCCCGAACAGGTGGTATACCTGATTTGTGAGACAGACCGGTGTGGGTGAATCCAGTTTGTGGGAAATCCTGGATTCCAAAAACGGTAGTGTGAAACCAGCCTTAATAGATCCATTTTCTATAGACTCCCATGTTAAATGAAAAAAAAAAAACCTGCAGAAATCAAATTTTTCAAAATGGACAAAAAATGAAGGATTGCAGCTGGATTTGGCCCAACAGGTGATTACTGGACATGTGTACTCAACCTTATCCAATAGTGGACAGCATCTTCTCCTGCTGGTATAGCTGTGCAGTTTGCAGATGATGGGGTGTAAGTACAATGGGTGCAGGAGTTACTATTGCGCTTGGGCCCTAGAGCCTAGGGGTCCCAAAAGTCCCTTTGTCCTATAGAATTAGGCTAATGCTATTAAAAGTTTGCAGTTATTGGCGGCCCCATTGGAGTTTTGCATCGGGGCCCATGAACTTCAAGCTACGCCATTGGCAGTGCATCAGACATACGGTTTGTACAGACACCGACTCCAATCCCTGCAAATCACAAGCTCACAGGATCTTGCTTTTCATATAAGGGGTTGTTTTTCATCTACTGAAGACGACCCTGGACGGTGAATGTGGCACCTGTTTGTTTGAGCGAAGCCCTCAGTAGTGACAAAGTATCACCAGCCCTGGAATGAGGCTGCATTTCCTTTCCCTTTCTGTTGACTTTATGGCTCAATGCTAGCTAGCCAAACAAGTTCCAGCCCCCCCCCAACTTGGTAAACAAGCCCTTGTATTGGAAGAGGGTCCTCCAATGCGCGGGTGAACTGAGAGGGTCAGAGGGAAGATGACAATTTCTACATAGCAACAACATAGGCAGCATTAACAGCTTGGCGGAGATTGTATACTTCCACCCGCTAAATATTACATATCAAATATTCCGGAAAAAGAAATCTAGATAAGATAAATCCAGACAAAGACAAAGCCAAAATACGTGTTGTGAGGTTAACATTATTATTCTTTATTACATAATTATATCAAATTTAAATTTAGCAAAAAATCTGTTAAAAACAGGGATATGGTGTGGTAAGAGGCTATAATAACAATTTATTAATTTTTAAATAGTAAATGATTATCCAGTACACAGAAAATTAATTTTGTGTGTGTATATATGTGCTGGTCCCTGTCAATATGATCATAAACCTGATTATTATTATTTTTATTATTATTATTTATTTATATAGCGCCATTAGGTTCCATGGTGCTTTACATGAGGTTGAGGGAGACAAGAACAAGTACACTAAATCTAGGCGATCAGGACGTACAGGTACAGGAGGGGCAGGGACCCTGTCCACGAGGGCTCACAGTCTATGAGGGGTGGGTTAGGATACAGTAGGATGGGGGAATGTCAGGTATGGGGTGTTCGCCTGGGTCTCATGGCAGGTTGTAGGCTTGACGGAACAAGTGAGTCTTCAGGTGACACTTGAAGCTACTCAGGGTAGGAGAGTGTCTGACGTGTTCGGGTAGGGAGTTCCAGAGTAAGGCAGATGCCCGGGAGAAGTCCTGGACTCGGTTGTGCGAAGAGGTGATGAGGGGGAGCAGAGGAGGAGTTCTTGGGAGGAGCGGAGGTTGCGTGAGGGTAGGTATCGGGAGACCAGGTCGGAGATGTATGGTGGAGCCAGGTTGTGTATGGCTTTGTACGCCATGGTTAGTGTTTTGAATTGGGATCTCTTGGAGACGGGGAGCCAGTGAAGGGCTTGGCAGAGGGGGGAGACAGGGGAGTAGCGGAGGACATATAGATGAGTCGGGCAGCGGAGTTGAGGATAGACTGGAGAGGTGTGAGGGAGTTAGCCGGGAGGCCATTGAGAAGGAGGTTGCAGTAGTCAAGGCGGGAGATGATAAGAGCATGGATGAGTGTTTTAGCGGTGTCGTGGGTGAGGAAGGAGCGGATCCGTGAGATGTTCTTGAGCTGGAGCCAGAGGGATGTGGTGAGGGCCTCGATGTGGGGTTTGAAGGATAGGGAGGAGTCAAGGATTACCCCGAGGCATTTGGCTTGGGGGACTGGGGAGAGGGGGCAGTCGTTGACGCAGATGGATAGGTTGGGAGGTGGGGTGGAATTTCTTGGGGGGAAGACTATGAATTCAGTTTTGTCCATGTTGAGTTTAAGGAAGCGAGCAGAGAAGAAGGATGAGATGGCGGAAAGGCATTGAGGGATTTTCGAGAGTAGGGAGGTGATGTCGGGGCCGGACAGGTAGATTTGGGTGTCGTCGGCGTAGAGGTGGTACTGGAGGCCATGGGACTCGATGAGTTGCCCTAGGCCGAGAGTGTAAATGGAGAAAAGTAGGGGTCCCAGGACCGAACCTTGGGGGACTCCGACAGAAAGGGGGTAGGGTGAGGAGGAGGTGTGGGAGTGGGAGGCGCTGAAGGTCCGGTCCGCTAGGTATGAGGAGATCCAGGAGAGGGCAAGGTGGGTGATGCCAAGGGATTCCAGGATCCTGAGAAGAAGGGAGTGGTCAACCGTGTCGAAGGCGGCAGACAGGTCAAGGAGTAGCAGGATGGAGTAGTAGTGTTTGTTCTTGGCGGTCAGTAGGTCGTTGGTGACTTTGGTCAGGGCTGTTTCGGTGGAATGGAGGGGTCGGAAGCCGGACTGTAGGCGGTCGAAGTGGGAGCACGAGGAGAGGTGAGAGGACAGTTCGGAGTGGACGTGTTGTTCAAGTAGCTTAGAGGCGAATGGGAGAAGAGATATGGGGCGATAGTTAGAGACAGAGGTAGGGTCAAGTGAGGGTTTTTTTAGGATGGGCGTGATTAGGGCGTGTTTGAAGGCCGAGGGGAAGGTACCAGTGCTAAGTGAAAGGTTAAAGAGGTGGGTGAGGGCTGGGATGAAAATGGAGGTGTGGTTGGGAATGAGGTGGGATGGGAGCGGGTCGTGGGCGCTGGTGGTGAGGTGTGATTTTGACAGGAGGGAGGAGAGTTGGTCTTCAGTTATGGGGGGGAAGTGGCTGATGGAGGAGGAGGGCAGTGTAGGTGGGAAGGGGAGGTGTGGGGATAGTGGACCGAAGCTGCTTCTGATCTTGTCGATCTTCTCCTTGAAGAAGGTCGCAAAGTCTTCAGCAGAGATGAGGGGAGAAGGGGGAGGAGCAGGTGGGCGAAGTAAGGAGTTGAAAGTTTTGAAGAGCTGCTTGGGGTTGCGGGACAGAGAGGTTATAAGGGATGAGAAGAACACTTGCTTGGCGGTAGCGAGTGCCGTCTTGAAGTCAGTGATGGATTGCTTGAATAGAGCAAAGTGCTCGGGGGTGTGAGACTTTTTCCATCTCCTCTCGGCGACTCTGGACGCCCGTCTCAGGTTTTTAGTGAGGGTGGTGTGCCAGGGTTGCCTGTTAATGCGTGGAGCATGGAGAGTGAGGGGGGCGGCTAGGTCGAGAGCGTTCGTTATGGTGGTGTTGTATAGGGTGGTGGCAATGTCAATGTCGTCAGCGCAGGGTAGGTCGGTGAGAGGGAGGAGTGATTCAGAGAATAAAGGAAGATCAAGATCTTTTAGGTTTCGGCGAGGGTGATCAAGTTTGCGGAGAGGGGGTAGTGTGGCAGGGGAGGAGAGGGCGGAGAAGGTCAAGAGGTGGTGGTCGGACAGTGTGAGTACCGAGGTTGTGAGGTTAGAGAGGGAGCAAAGGCGGGTAAAGATGAGGTCAAGCGTGTGGCCTTGTTCGTGGGTGGGAGAGGAGGACCATTGGGAGAGCCTAGGGAGGTGGTCAAGGAAAGAAGGTTGGAGGCGGCTGGGCGGGGAGTGTCAATGGGGATATTGAAGTCGCCCATGATGATGGAGGGGATGTCAGTGGAGAGGAAGTGAAGTAGCCAGGTGGTGAAGTGGTCAAGGAAGGAGGCGGTGGGTCCGGGGGGGCGGTAGATGATGGCTATTTGGAGGTTGCAGGGGTAGAAGATTCGGACTGAGTGGGCTTCGAAGGAGGGGACAGTGACGGATGGGGGCTGGGGGATGGGGCTGAAGGTGCAGGAGTTGGACAGCAGTATGCCGACTCCACCGCCTTGTTTGCCAGAGGGACGGGGGGTGTGGGACAGGCTGAGGCCGCCGTAGGATAGTGCAGCAGGGGAGGCCGTGTCGGAGGGGGTGAGCCAGGTCTCGGTGAGGCCGAGGAATGACAGTTTCCTGGAGATAAAGAGATCATGGATGTCGGGGAGTTTGTTGCACACTGAGCGGGCATTCCAGAGTGCGCCGGGTAGAGCGGTAGGTGGGGCATGGGTTGGGGGAATGGGTCTGATGTTGGTGGGGTTGCGAGAGCAAGTGGTGGTGAGGTTGCGAGGGTTGGCGGTGGGTCGCGGGATGAAGGTTGTTGTTGGGATGTTGCGGGGGGGGCTAGGATGAAACCTGATGAATAATATCACCAATACTCACTAGGGGGGCCATAGAAACAAGACTTTACATGTAGTAATAAAACATAGAATAAGGGTAATATCTAATGATGTATATTAGGGGGCTTAAAGGGAATTTGTCAGGTCACAAATCCATATATAACTGCTATCATTTTCTAATTCCTCCCTCCAAACTCTCTCTATTCATGTATTTCTTTTATTTATATTCCCTCCTATCCTCTGTAAACTTAAAATAAAGAGATTCATTCTATCTGTCATTCACAGTGAGTGATCACTTAGTTCTCTGCTGTCCACTCCCCATGGGATGAATATTCATGTCACATATTCACATCATTTTACAGGAGTAGATCAGTAGAAATCACTCACATTGGGGGAGGGGGCTGGATCCTCCTCTCTGCTCGCTGTGTTTGCAGTCAAGCAAGAGGTCAAATAAAACATAGAATCTCTCACAGCACAGCAGGATATCTGGTTAGAGAAAAAAATGGAGTAGACTCCTTATCTAGATCAGGTAAGGTAGACATGCAATAGCTCTCTCCCTCTGTGTCCTCAACAGAGGCTCTTGAAAGTGAAACCTGATACAGAGCAAAGGGAGGAGGTGGGTACTATTCAAGGGTAATATTAGTATCATACTGAAAAATGACCTGACAATGTCCCTTTAAATGATATTACATCATTAATTATTTCAGTCGATAAATGGACCCTCCTAAGGACATCACAAACACTAAATCGCCATATACGAGAGTTGAAAAAGTAATACCTCCACCTTTGTAACCCCTCAGCTGATGGCAGCACTGGTATGCGGCAGGTACTTGACTGTTCAGTAGACTCTCCTCGACAACCAGTTGGCGGGAAGCTTTAGCAATAAGCGGTTGAGTTCTTACAGTGTAAAGAATGGAACCCTGTGCAGATAATTAGTCAATAAGATTTAAGCAACGTGCTGTCATTGAATTCTTGACAGCAAAAGGTCAACCCCATATGGAAACTGGATACACCTTTGCCAACAATGAAAATTTTCTGAAGCATTTACAGAAGAAGTCAAAACTCAGTTTCCACAACCAGCCTCTCACAGTTCTCTCAAGTTCTTCAACAGATGCACAGTGATATCCCTACAGATCTTCTTTCATTATTGGGAACAGACAACACCAAATCTTGTCTGTGTGCAGGATGCCGTATGATGGTGACCTTCTGCTGTCAAGAAATCAATGACAGTATATTGCTTAAATCACAATGACCGACCATTTGTACAGGTTTCCATTCTTTATATTGTAACAACACAACCGTTCATTACTAAGGTTTCCCACCAACTGGAGCTGTAGAGGAGTCTACTGAACAGTTCAGTACCTGCCGCATACCAGTGTTGACATCTGCTGAGGAGTTACAAAGGTGGAGGCATTAATATTCATTCAACCCTCGTATGTATAGTATTCAGACATTTTTATCTAATATATATAATTGCGAGTTGGCACTTCCTGGATGTCTGCCTAAGTCACTTCCGCCCGCCATATTAGCACATCCAAGTGGTGGGCATGTTAATATGGCGCAGGCAGGCGAATAACGGAAACCCGCCACACACGCCGGCCCGGTCCTCGCTCGATGCTTCAGTCCACGCTCCTGCCCTCCCGTGTACGCGACGCCACCTATAGTTCCCCGATATTTGGGGTACCGGCACTGCAGACTGGCCGCTGAGGTGATGAAGGGTGCAGCTAAGTGTGGTTCAGCTCCCCACAGGTGGAGCTTTTACCTCAGGGCAGCGGTGATGGAGGAGGATGATGAGATGGATGAGGGAAGTAGTTGTTGTAGTCCTTACCCCTCTGGTGAGATGCTGCTGATGGGGCTGTAGCCCTCCGGGCACCGGCGAGAAGAATGACAGAGACGTATTCAACTTAATCTCCACTTTACTGGGTACCGGCAGATGTTGAGATGAAACAAGGTAGTCTGGTTTACCGGGTGTCTGTTGCTGGTTCAGGGTCCCCCTTATGGAGTCTCCAGATATTCCCTCTTAGTATTTTGGGGTCTACTTTACTCTTCTCTGTCTTTACCACCCTCGCAGAGCTCTCCTGCCAGTCCTATGGTCTGTAGCTAGTAGGTAAGGTCCTTACCGGTACAGACGGGAGCAGCTGGAATGCACTATCTCTCCCGCCACCGGATTTCGGCCCGTTACCTATAGTGTCCTGAACCGGTTTCAGTTCTGAGGGGTGAGATGCCTTTGTGGTGCTAACAGCAACCCGGTTACTATGGTAACTCGTCTGTCTGCGGCTAGCGGTAAACTACTGACTGCCTCGACTTCCCGTGTTGCTGGTGCTTCCCCAAATGTGACCAGCCGGCTCCAACCAGTCCTAGTCCGTTTCCTGCTGTCCTGGGCCCCCACTTAAAGATCGGAATCCCTCCAGTCAGCGGTACTGTCAGGCGCGTCCTTCCTGACTGCCTTCCCAGCACTGTCTGAGGTAAAACTCTCCTAACTTCCTGGTTTTCCCACTCTAGCCTAGGCTCCACCCCCTCTTGGGACCTACTAAATAACCAGTCCCCCCCCATACTAAGGTGGCCTAGTCCTGTGTGTGTGTGTGTAACTTAAGACTCCACAGGTTAAACCCTGAACTGACAACTTACAGAGATATCACATTTGTTGTTAGAGTGTAATACCTCCCTGTGGCGCCTAGCCAGAGGGGCGCCACAAGTGCAGGCTGTGGGGGGCTGAGAGTGCAGGCTATGGGAGGTGTGAGTGAGTGCAGGCTGTGGGGGAGAGTTAGTGCGGGCTGTGGGGGGATGAGTGAGTGTGGGCTGTGAGAGAAGGCTGTGGGGGGCTGAGAGTGCAGGCTATGGGGGTCTGTGAGTGCAGGCTGTGGGGTAGGGGGAGTGCAGGCTGTGGGGGGCTGAGTGAGTGAAGGCTGTGGGGGGCTGAGAGTGCAGGCTGTGGGGGGTGAGTGAAGACTCTGGGGCGGTGTGAGTGAGTGAAGTCTGAGGAGGGTATGAGTGAGTGCAGGTAGTTGGGGGTGAGCGGGGCCATTACAGGGTGAGCGAGGCACTGGGGGTGAGTGGGGTCATTGGGGGTGAGCAGGGTCAGTGGGGCCCAGGGTCAGTGGAGCAGAGGCACTGGGAATGAGTGGGGCATTGGGGGGTGAGTGGGGGGTAGCCGGTGGCACTGGGGGTGAGTGGGGGCAGTTGGGGGTGAGTGGGGCCATTGCAGGGTGAGCGGGGGCACTGGGGGTGAGCGGGGGCATTGGAGGTGAGCAGGGTCAGTGGGGGGTGAGCGGGGGCAATGGGGGATGAGTAGGGCAGTGGGGGGGTGAGCAAGGGCAGTGGAGGGTAAGTGGGGGTGAGAGGGGCAGTGGGGGGTGAGAGGGGTAAATGGGGGGTTATAGGGGATAGTGGGGGGCGAGTGGGGGTGAGCAGGGGCAGTAGGGGATGAGCAGGGGAACTGGGGGTGAGTGGGGAGTGAGAGGGGGCAGTGGGGGGGTGAGAGGGGCAGTGGAGGGTGAGTGGGGGATGAGCAGGGTACTGGGGGTGAGTGGGGACAGTGGAGGGGTGAGTGGGGGCAGTGGAGGGGTGAGTGGGGACAGTGGAGGGGTGAGTGGGGGTAGTGGGGTGTGAGGGGGGCAGTTGGGGGTTAACAGTGGGATGGTTCCCTAACAACCAGCATATGTCAGAATTAGAAACAGTCTAGTAGAGAGAGACATCTTCTGGAAGGTTTTTGATAGATTTTCTTCCAGATTTCAACTATGAAGTATATTTGAAAGTTTATTATAATCACTTGTTCTACATTATTATTAAATAAAAATGTAACCAGCGGTTTTCAGCTATGAGCCTCAGATCCAGGTTTGGCAGATTCACTTCCAGCTCAGTATCCTGTTTGAAGGGGGCTGGCTGACTGCTCGTACAGGATATCCATATACTTTGTGGGCAACCCCCCTTAGGATGGAATATACATTCCATAAATTATTTTGTGGCGCTAGAGTTAAAATGGTTCAGATAATAAAAGACTTGGAGTGAGGATAGAACTCGGTGTCTTTAGCCGCATTACAACTTGACTTTCAGGAAACTACCCATTCCAATGTTTAACGTTTCATCAAGTGGTCAAACAAAGTCTACACACAGGTGGGAATACAAAACCATGGCACTGAGCCTTTCCTGTAATCTGTCTCTTTATTTGCCATTGTGTTGTGTGTTTTGAGTTCAATTTCCATATAAACATCATTTGTTTTATAGTCTTCTCAGGTCTTGCAGTATGTCTGGAGGTCATAGAGGGTGCAGGACCGATGGCAACACTTCTCCACAATTCCAAACTTCCTCCTGTTTCGTTCTGCAAGCCGCTGTATAGGACTGGGAGCTAGACCTGAGGAGAAACGTTTATAGACTTTATATACCATAGTAGGAAGTAATAATTCAGACTGGTCTATTTTAATGACCTTTCACTAAATATTCAATTGCCCTTGCTCTGCTGCTTCCGGAACAGTTTTTAATTTCCTTCTGTGACCCTCCGTTATAAAGTTATAGCCCCCAGTAATAGAAGTGCAAATTTTGCTTTCAACTAACTGGGCGTAAACCACAAAACTTTTATGTGGGTGTGGCCATGTTGTGATTGCAGCAGAAAATGTAAACACCCACAGAGAAGTTCTGTGCTCCTTGGTTTAAGGGTAAATTTGCATAATTGTTTCTGAGAGGCATAACTTTGGAAGGGAGGGTCACAAAAGCAAAAAAAACACTGTTCTAGAATCAGTGGAACAGTGACCATTGGAGGAATTATTTAGTTTATATTTAAAAAATTCAGTGAGAAGTCCCCTTTAAGAAGAGGTCATATCAAGTGACTGCTAAACCCTGACTTGTTACATTGTTTTTCCAAGGAGCTAATATTACAGAGACAATTGTCTAATCTGAGGTCATATCAGGGTTATTTGACTATTCAGGTGAAGGATCAGATTCCATTTAGTGTTTAACCAAATTTTCTCAAACTAGATAATGATCAGAACGACATGTTCAAATGAGGAACACAGGTTTTGATGTGGTGACGACTGCAGGTTTGTAGAGTTTGATTGGTATTATACACACAATATGTTTATAAGAAAAAATAAAACTGTAATAAATGATCCCCACACATTATTACGGAGTCAAGAGTCGGATGTTTGGCTTACTAAATACACAGCCGTGGAGGCGGAGTCGTGGAGTCAGTGTCGGTGTTCATTTTGGTGGAGTTGGAGTCGGTCGGAGTCGAATAAAGGGTAATTGAGGAGATAAGAGTTTGGCTCACTGACTCCACAACCCTGAAGGCAGAGAGGGGGGCACTAAGCAGAGTTCAGGGATCCCCTTCAGACCACTCAGTGCCCATTAGAACACAATTCATGAAAACCTCAAAGCTTTTATTATGAAAAAAGGTCGGCTCTGCCTGGAGAACATAATAGGATTGTTAGAAATGTATTAAAAGGCTGAACAATGTAGTGAAAAAAATCTGTAACTCAAATGTAACAGGATAAGCTGCTAAATCCAGCTACACTACTGTATATCACTGATCAATCACACTGGCACTGCTGCTGGCACCTTGCCTATCTCCTATTCTCCTGGCAATTGAGTCTATGTATTATTCGCAGATTACTATGCTCATCTTCACTGCTACAGTTACACAACACATTCCGTATTTGTCCATTGTTTTAGGGCTTTCTTTCCCTATCTCTATTGCTCACCGGAATCACCCTTAAATAGCAGCTGAATTCCTTACCTCAGCTTTTATACAGCCTTATGAAAATCATGATCATTTTTGCAACATCCAAGAAAAACGTTTTGACTTTTCTGACCATATTGGCATTAGTTTTTTTTTGGGTATGGAGAGAACAAGAAAAAGGTTCCCTTACCCACCTTTTTCCATTCATGTCGCACTTAAACCCCATCACACCTGGCGACGGGGCTGGGGATGTTGGCGGCGACTGGCGGGTGCACTCACATTTTTGGCGCCCCGCCATCGTCGCCGTCCCCCCGTTTACATGGGACGACACCACCAGCCCCGCGCCGGCGAGCTGTCAGGCGGCATCGCCGCCGGGGTGTCTGGAAACCCCAGCGGCGATGCAGAACAATCGGAGCCTATGGCTCCCATCACCTGACAGGTCGCCGGCGTCCGGTTACATGGGCGATGTGTGCACATCGCCCCATGATGGTCACCTGGTTTCAGAGCACTGCTCTGAAACCAAACGACCGCCCGGCACCGCCGACATCGCCCCTTTACATGAGGCGACGTAGGGGCGATGACGCCGGCGATAGGCAACGCCCCCACGTCACCTCTGTAATAGGCGGCGATATCGCCCTGTGTAACGGGGGCTTTAGGGCTATGCGTCCGGTGCACAAACCCCCCTTCCCGTTTAAGTGGGTGAAAAACACTGCAAAAATACGGAAATAATTGACCTACTGGTTTGAAATTGCAAGGGTAAAATAAGCAATCAGACTGCAACAACGTTACACCCCCCTCATCCAACTCAGGATAAGAAGGAGAAAAAAAGGTTTTCTATTCTCAGAGTGTTCAAACAAATCTAGAGGCGCAAATACTTGTCAACATGACACAAGTATCCAGAGGGGACAACCTCATCTACAAACAATGGGAAGTAAGAAGATCCAACATCTGAGATAACAAGCACCAAAATGGGAGATAACTGGGGTTTTTGGGAATCTCCAGTGTGATAACTGCACTTTTGGGAATCTCCAGTGTGATAACTGCACTTTTGGGAATTTCCATTGTTATTGGCTATTGTGACAGTAACTGTTTCTTGTGTAATAGGGAAAGTACATGCCGCTTTTTATTGGGAAAAACAGCGACATTTTACGTTGCTAGCAAAACGAATGAGATTTCTGAAATCTGCTTATTCCTTACAGATTTGTCCCATCGATGTGTTTTTAACATCTGCAATGCCAATTTTTTCAGCGTTTTTGCAGCACTTTTCTAACAAGTGAATGGGGAAAATAGAGCGAGTAGAGTCACACCAAAATGAGAGTAGGATACGCAGCGTTTCTCCTTCCAACACGCTACTGCAAATACTCAACGTGTGCCCGTACCCTTAGGAATCATGTCGTAGGATTCATACAAGGGGAAAAATGAATGGGAAGAAAAAAATACAGGACAGCACAACAGTGATAACGTGATATAAAGATAGAACAGATTTGGTCCTCGCCATGACATTTTCTGCAGTACATCTTCTCCAATGTATCCAGCAATACCCACGTTAATAGAAAAAAAACAACTTTTACATAACTTTAAAACAAAAAAGTAATTTTTTTTGTTAAAAACTCCTGTTAGTATTAAAACAAAAAAATATCATGTACTTTTCTATCAGACCCTCTCTGATTTGCCACTCCCTTGCCTGTGTCCACTGTTGGTGTGCCAATGTAACAAGCCAAATTAACCCCTGTCAAGATTTGTCCCAGGCCAAAGTATGGGGATGAACTGTCCTAGGCCCATCTATACCCAGGGATAAACTGTCTTAGACCCAACTATACCTGGAGGATAAACTGTCTTAGGCCCAACTATACCAGGAGGATAAATTGTCCTAGACCCAACCAGACCCGAAGGATAAACTGTCCTAGACCCAACTATACCCGGAGGATAAATTGTCCTAGGCTGCCCAACTATACCCGGAGGATAAACTGTCTTAGGCCCAACTATACCCGGAGGATAAATTGTCCTAGGCTGCCCAACTATACCCGGAGGATAAATTGTCCTAGGCTGCCCAACTATACCCGGAGGATAAACTGTCCTAGACCCAACTATACCCGGAGGATAAATTGTCCTAGGCTGCCCAACTATACCCGGAGGATAAATTGTCCTAGACCCAACTATACCCGAAGGATAAATTGTCCTAGACCCAACTATACCCGGAGGATAAACTGTCCTAGGCCCAAGTATACCCGGGGAATACACTGTCCTAGGCCCAATTATACCAGGAGGAAGATAAACTGTCATAGGCCCAACTATACCCGAGGGATAAACTGTCCTATGCCCAACTTTATCCACGGTATAAACTGTCCTAGGCCAAACTATACCTGGAGGATAAACTGTCCTAGGCCCAACTATACCCGGGGGTGTAAAGTAGCCTTCACAAACTTTCTCCCTCCAGGCTAGAGTGTACCCAAGGGGATAAACTGTCCTAGATCAAACTATTCCCTTCCAGGCCAGAGTGTACCCCAGGGTTTAAAGTGTCCTAGGCCCAACTATACCTGGGGGTGTAAGGTAGCCTAAACCAAACTATACCCCTCCAGGCTACAGAGTACCCGAGGGGTTAAACTGTCCTAGGCCCAACTATACCTGGGGGACAAACTGTCCTAGGCCCAACTATACTCAGGGGATAAACTGTCCTAGGCCCAACTATACCCAGACGTGTAAAGTAGCCTAAGCCAAACTATACCCCTCCAGGCTAGAGTGTACCCGAGGGTATAAACAGTCCTAGACCAAACTATACCCTTCCAGGCCAGAGTGTACCTCGGGGGATAAATTGTCCAAGGCCCAACTATAACTGGAGAATAAACTGTCCTAGGTCCATCTGTACCCGGGGGATAAACTGTCCTAGGCCCATCTATACCCGGGGGATAAAATGTCCTAGGCCCATTTATACCCAGGGGATAAACTGTCCTAGGCCCATCTATACCCGGGGGATAAACTGTCCTAGGCCCAATTATTCCCAGGGGTATAAAGCAACCTATGCCAATCTACCCCTCTATTTTATGAACCCTTGTAAATGAGAGATTTGTTTTTGCTGATTTACAGATAGTGGGAAGGCATTTGTATCTGAGATTACACTGTTGTCCATTAAGGTAAGGACATTTAATGAGCCCTTGTAAATAGTTGAATATTACATTACAATTGCCTTATAATGTTCTAGATATGTGCTTTTATTTTAATGGTTAACTACTGTGAAGTGCGGTAGGATACTTTACTTCATATCTTTGTGGAAGTCCAATATTTTTACCAATTGAAGTTTATTTTGTTCAAGTAATAAGTCTATGTGTTTAGAGGTTTAAGATTTAAGTCAGATATCTTCTCCCATAACTTACATGACAAACCTGAACTTCTAATAAGAAGTTTAAGTAATTCTAGTGTATATCACTCAACGCTGCTGACATCCAGGGAGTGCCTTCTGGCATGAGGAGGAATGAAATGGCCCTGGTCAATTTATACCCCAGAGTATAAATTTGCCTAAGCCATAATAGCCGGGGGTACAATCAAGCCTAGGCCTCTAGAGCGTTCTAGAGATATGGGCTTTTTTATTTAGTGCTAATTTTTATGGTCTTGAACAAGAAATTTGGCTCACAGGATCCTCAGGGCGGTGTCTTTAGGCAGCTTTGCATATTTGCTCTGTAAGCCACACCTCTTTAACTAAAATAAATATTATCACTATATTAAAAGACCAATATCTCTGGAACTGTATGGTGGATGTACAAAAAATAAAACGTAGAATAATCAGGAGAGAAGTGAGAATAAGATAACAGCAAAAACAGGACAACTTTCATTAATTGGTAATAGATGTAAACATCCAACCCTATGCGGTACCTGCAGGTAACCGGCATCCACCATACTTATTTTTACCTTTGTAGTTTTGGTAATAGAGACCTTTGCCTTCGCACACCAACAGAAGAGTCTCCACAAGATGAATCCCGCAGAGATGCTGAACACTAGCTCCTTGACTTTCTGTCCAGAACAATATCACCACCAGAAATATTGCAGCTTTTCTCCATTGTCGGCCCATACTCTTTACGAGTACACCGAGAAAACCCTGAATCTGTAAATAGGAGGAAAATCTCGAAATGCCAAAAAATGTATTAAAAAAACTTTTCTGTAATTATTGTAATCAGCAAACTTTTTATGGAATAATTTTAGGTAGGCAACGTTTGTATATTTCCTTAATTTAATTTACAAAATATGCAAATTTAAAATAATGTTCAGTCTGCATAGTGGGCGTGGCTATGTGGAGTGGGCGTAGTTATGTGGAGTGGACGGGGCTTGATACATACACACACATACACTCAGCTTTATTCATTAGATTTTATATACCGTATATTTATTCTATAATATTTATTTTTATTGTTGCATAGTATTTATCTATAGTATGTATATATGTGTGTATATATATATATATATATATATATATATATATATATATATATATATATATAAATTATTTCAATATATACTATTCAGCAACGATAAGAATAATTATTACTAATGCAAAGAAGATATTTGAGAACTACTATTCAACAACAATATGAATATTTAAAAAAAAATTATATTTTA